>KE370773.1:1110484-1129873 GCA_000418225.1 Zizania latifolia
ACGGGTTTCGTCTTTTCGTTTGGGCGTACGGTGCATTTTCTATTCGATCTTTTACTTGTGCTTTGGAGAGATTTGATGTGTTTCAAAGTGTCTTGTGTGTACCCAAAGATGTATTAATTGATTTGGAACACAAGGGAGGAGATTTCATGGCAAAAGGAGAGTTTTCTCGGTGAAAATCGTGAAGAAATCGCGATTTGGGCTGTTCTGTTTTTACTGTAGCAGCCGGAAGTTCCGGTTGTGTCGGAAGTTCCGGTCCCCGGAAGTTCCGGTTGTGCCGGAAGTTCCGGCCAGTCAGAACAGTTTGAAGCACATTTGCTCGTCAACGACTACAGCAATTCTACCTCAGCATCCTCTACACCAAGCTTGCAGTAAAACCCTCTGAACCCTATATATTGTACTTAAATGTCTTTCTGAGGTTATTACTGTGATCTAGGGTTTACTAATTGCTCACTGACACGTTACTTTTTCAAGTTGCACAATGAATGCTTTTCTTTGTATTCTTGTGTTTGTTTCGTGTTAGTAGAGATCTTTGTTAGAGGTTCTGAGTTGAATACTTGTTGTTATTCTTGAAGAGTGCTTTTGAGGAGGTTTTGAGATATCAGCTTGCCTGGTGTGATCTTTATCGTACAATCTTGTGCTGAGCTTTCTTGAGTCACTTGCAAGGCTGATATTCTCATTGTTTGAAGTTTTGGGGGTATTTGTATTTTCCACTGCGTTTTTAATTTCCCCCATTCACCCCCCCTCTGGTCGCCTTTTCGGTCCTACACCTGTTTATACTGTGCCTATAAATACCCTCCTCTTTATAAGAGTAGGAGACACCGAATACTTGTTATTCACATCTCATATAATTCACTGGACGTAGGGCTATTATCCGACATTCGGAGGCTTGAACCAGACTTAAACGCCTTGCATAAACACAAGCTCTTAGAGGCTAGTTAAACCTATCACGTAATTATTAATTACGCCAATAGTTGGCGCCGTCCATGGGGAGCCTAGTTCTAAATAGCCTCTCCCCACAGCACTTATGTTCCCAACTTCGAAGCATGCCTCTGAAGGAAAGTACCACAGCCGAAGCCAATACTTTAGGTCCTGTGGTCGCCGCAGATCTCAAAGGTACCCCAGGGGCTGCGTCGGAGTCTTCCCTTCGGTGTCCAGCGCCCCAGGGTCTGCGAGGCCCATCGGAGTCCACCCTTCGGTGTCCGGCGCCCCAGGGGCTGCGGGACCCATCAGAGACCTCTCTTCGACGTCCGATACCCCCAAGGGCTGCGGGGCTCACTAGAGTCTTTCCCTCTGTAGATATCAGCTTGCAGAACATCTTCGGTGATGCTTTACATAAATTGCAAAGCAAGCTCCAGCCATATAAGTCAAACAAAGCTCCAGCATCTTTTTCTACAATCGAAGGTACACAATACCTTGGTTCGAAGCATTGCTTCGCTTCCTAAAAATTATCAGTGTGATCCGCTCCACCTTTATTGCTCCACAGCATCTCTGGGCCCGAAGCAATAAGAACAGAGACATATGTGTCTTCGGGTCCCAAGCACCCCTTGGTTCGAAGCATTGCTCCACTTCTTAAAAAATATCGATATGATTCGCTCCACCTTTATTGCTTCACAGCACCTCCGAGCCCGAAGCAACAAGAACAGAGATATACGTGTCTATGGGTCCCAAGTGCCCCTTAGTTCAAAGCATTGCTTCGCTTCCTAAAAAATATCGGTGTGATCTACTCCACCTTTATTGCTTCACAGCGCCTCCGGGCCTGAAGCAATAAGAACAGAGACATACGTGTCTCCAAGTCCCAAGTGCCCCTTGGTTCGAAGCATTGCTTCGCTTCCTAAAAAATATCGGTGTGATCCACTCCATCTTTATTGCTTCATAGCGCCTCTAGGCCCGAAGCAATAAGAATAAAGACATACGTGTCTCCGAGTCCCAAGAGCCCCTTGGTTCGAGGCATTGCTTCGCTTCCAAAAAAACCCGAAGCATCGCTTCGTCTATTACAAAAAACCAAAGCATCGCTTCGTCTCTTATAAAAACCGAAGCATCACTTCGTCTATTAGAAAAAACCAAAGCATCGCTTCGTCTATTACAAAAAACCAAAGCATCACTTCGTCTCTTATAAAAACCGAAGCATCGCTTCGTCTATTACAAAAAACTGAAGCATCGCTTCATCTATTAAAAAAACCGAAGCAATAAGAACAGAGACATACGTGTCTCCGAATCCTAAGCGTCCCTTGGTTCAAAGCATTGCTTCACTTCCTAAAAAATATTAGTATGATCCACTCCACCTTTATTGCTTCACAGCGCATTCAGGCCAGTAGCAATAAGAATAGAGACATACGTGTCTCCGGGTCCTAAGCGCCCCTTGGTTTGAAGCATTGCTTCGCTTTCTAAAAAAACCCAAAGCATTGCTTCGCCTATTACAAAAAACCGAAGCATTGCTTCGTCTATTACAAAAAACCAAAGCATCGCTTCGTCTCTTATAAAAACCGAAGCATCGCTTCGTCTATTACAAAAAACCGAAGCATTGCTTCGTCTCTTATAAAAACCGAAGCATCGCTTCGTCTATTGAAAAAACCGAAGCATCGCTTCGTGTATTACAAAAAACCAAAGCATCGCTTCATCTATTACAAAAAGCCAAAGCATCGCTTCGTCTCTTGCAAAAAACATAGCATTTCTTCGTCTATTAAAAAATTTTGAATCATTGCTTCGTCTCTCACATAATTTCAGAGCATCTCTTCGTATTGCGAGTTAAATAGCAGCAGTTAGAACCTCAAAACTGTACGTTCGCAACGATCGCTGTGTATGTATGAAATGCTCACAGCACATATATGCTACGCTAATACCTACCACCAGCAAGGGGGGAGCAGTAAAGGCGTATACATCCAAAGCAAGTTCAATCCAAACATTCGAAGTCGTAAGAAATAAGTTTTATACACTTCGAACGTCAAATACACTTCGAACATCGAATACACTTTGAACGCATGTACAACTTTGATTACAGCTTAAGACGAAGAAAGCTTCATAACTAGAATACTACGAGAAAACACTATCTAATCTTAACAAAGCGAGCTCCCCTCGTAGAGAATGTCAGGCCTCGCCTCTCTCGGTGGCCACGGTCCCTCGGTTGCTCCGAAATGCTCCTAGAGCCTCTATCGGCATGACGACCTCCTCGGCACGAAGAACTTTGTTTTACGCTTCAAGACACTTCGTTTCAATGCCCGTTGGACCCTCTCTTCTTAAAGTCAGCCCACATTCAGGATGCTTAGGGATAAGTGTCGATGGCTATGATGTCGAGTTCTTCAGCGATGACCCCCTCTGACATTCGGGGAGGCTGGGACTGATCAGGCTCAGCCCCTGCAACATCAAAATTAGTTAAGTCCGGTGAGGACAATGAGCACAGAAGGGGCTGCGCCTTTTTCAAAGCTATCTATTCATTACCCACTCCAGCTAATATTTCACCGTTAAAACCCTGTGGGAGTCTAAATCACAAATAGGCCTGGTCCTAACTACCTCAAACACTCTGAGTCGTGACCCTTCCTGAGGTCCCTGCAAAGCCCACCATAGTATTTTCAGCGACATACATGACCTCCCAAAGATACTTCATTCGAAGGGCCTAGGGGCTCCTCCACTCCGAAGCACGAGTCATGGCTGGTGGTCCCCAAATGAGCCATCGACTCATGAAGCATCCCAATGACTCTGTCCAGCATGATCGTGTCCACAATGCACTCGCCTGCAACGTGCCCAGCATTACCCTTGAGGGTCGCCCTCTCGGCCTTGAGCTCGGTGACTTTAGCCTTCGGAACAGCCTACCGGTCTTGGCCTCAGCAGCCTCACGAGATTCGCGCTCCTAGCGCAACCCCTCCTTTAAATTAGCAATCTTCTCCTCGTCTTCTGAGGCACGTTGATGAAGGCCGCGCTTCATGCGCTCGGCCACCTCCTTCCACTTATGGAATGCCCTCAAAGCCACCCGCATCAAAACAAGGTCCTTCAAGGAAAATAAGTCGACCAAAAATAAGTCTAAAATCTAAAAATTAAGATTGGCACATTGAAAGCGTCTTGCACCCGGTGCTAGACCCCTTCGGTTGCCAAGGCGAGGTCGGCATAATAATGCCTCACCTCCATGGCCACCAGTTAACTCCACATGTCTTCCTGGTGGGCCCAGATGTAGGGCTCCAAGAGCCTATCCAGCGTCCTCCTGGGGGCACGAAGGCTTTATCGTGGCTAATAATTCGTCAGCCACCTTGGCTACTACTTCACCATTTGGGCATCGTGGAAGTCTAAACCGTGTTTACCCCGCTATGATTAAAAGAAATGTCAAAGCATGGCTTAGTCTATCATAAATTTTGAAGCATTGCTTCCCATCTAAATAAATAACGCTAATCATAATGACCTCGAATCAGCATGATCACACCAATCCTTCGATATTCAGGAAATGCTTACGGCACATACACGCTATGCTAATACCTACCGTAACCAAGGGGGGAGTGATACAAGCGTATGCGGTCGAGCGGAATTAAGCTCAGCAATTCGAGGTCGAAAGAAAAGCATTTGTTTTATAAAAATCTCAAATATACATACGAAGTACCACATCAAGTACAATTCCAATTACAACAAAATTGGAGAAACGACTCCGTTACAAACTAGTTACAAAAAAGCATGGTCTAAACCTAACAAAAGAAGCCCCCCTCGCTGAGATAATAGGCTTTGTCCCCCTCGGTGGCTGCGGCCCCTTGGGCCCCCGGAGTTTCTTCTTGAGCTACACCCCCCCTCGATCCAAAGGATTTGGGGCACGGTGTGAGCTCCTTTGCTGCGATGATCATTGTACCCTTCGTCACGATGATCGTTGTACCATTCGCTCCTCTGGTAAGTCTGCCCATGCATGAGGTGCATACGGATAAGAGTCGAAGGCCAAAAAATCAAGCACGTGAGGAGGTTGAGTCCTTCCAGCTTCAAGCCTAGCACCGTGCATCAAGGCCAAGGCCAAAATCAAAAATAAAATAGTCAAAAGCCATTGATGGGCTCTCAGAGTAGAAACTCATTTCATGAACCTGAATCAAAGCATCTTCGACGGCCGCAGTGAGGTACGAATGGCAATGCCGAGACACCTTAGCCACCAATTTAGACCTAGCAAGGTCCTCATTGACGCAAAGGTATGGTGCTGAAAGTGTGTCTAGAGACGCCTCAGAGGAGACAAAAGGTCTCGGCATAGGAACCCTTCTCTTTGACACCTCCGACACCGAGCTTCGACTAGAAGATTGCTTCAGAGCCCTCTCGAGCTGTGGAGCCTCCGAACCACGCTCCACTAGACAGACTCAAAGGCCCTAAAGCCCCTTTAGAGTAAGGGCTGAAACCAGGGGCTCCTGTCTCCTCCGACAAGACATATACTTTATGGTGTTCATATGACATTTTACCATGCTACCTTTATGTAATCCTCTGTATATCACTGTTATAGGCGGTTGTAAGTAGATGATAGTTTGATAATATCCTGTTTATGATGTGCCTATAAATACCCTCCTTTTTACAAGAGTATGGGACATTGAATACTTGTTATTCACATCTCATACAATTCACTGGACGTATGGCTATTATCCGATATTCGGAGGCCTGAACCAGACTTAAACACCTCGCATAAACACAAACCCTTCGAGGCTAGTTAAACCTGTCACATAATTATTAATTACGCCAACAAGATGTAAATGGATCTTTACAGTAAAGTAGGCTCCTGAAGGGAAGGTGGAGAGGTACAAAGCTAGATTAGTTATAAAAGGCTACAGTCAAACATATAGAATTGATTATGATGAAATATTTGCTCCTGTGGCAAAAATGAGTATAGTGAGAGCTTTAGTATCTTGTACTATTAATTTTGGATGGTCTCTTCATCAGCTAGATGTAAAAAATGCATTCCTTCATGGTAATCTACAGGATGAGATCTATATGGAAATCCCTCCTGGATTTGATAATAGTCAAATGATTGGGAAGGTATGCAAACTCAAAAAATCTTTGTATGGGTTAAAGCAGTCCCCACGTGCATGGTTTGATAGGTTCAAACACTATACCATGACATCTAATACGTCGACAGAAAATCTATTGGTGAAAATACCATTTAATGTCAAAAAAATATCGACAAATGCTTTTACCCATAGAAAAATGTGTGTGGAGACAAAGCCTGTGGTTAAAGTCCTATACCGACAGACTACACATTTGCCAACATATGACTTGTCTAAAAATCATTGAGTTTTAGCGACAGATAATCTTTACCGACAGACAACCTGCTGCTTGCAAAAATAACATATAACGGCAGACTGTTTGACAGCATGATGAATAACCAATTTAAAATTAAATATACACAAATCATGAAACAGTGCATTCAACATCAAATCATATGCTCCATTCAATACATATATATCCATTTAACACATGTAGTCCAAAAACACAATATATTCATACAAATTATAGATTAAGATCACAATGTCCAAAAGACCACACTACAATACCAACTTTAGTCCTACATTAGAGCTATCCAAAAAATCAACTTTAGTCCTACATTAGGGCTGTCCCAAAAATCAACTTTAGTCCTACATTACATCATCATTAGTCCTACACCGCAACATGTCCAAAAGAGCAGCTATGTACAAAGTATCAACTTGACAACATATGGTTATATGTCTACTCAGCAAAAGTTTTCACACCCAACAGGCTAGCACAAGTTCTCGATCCCGTCTCATTATTTCAATGTAGCCCCTATAAAAGAAACATCATGAGCAGACACTAGTGAGAAAACCAGAGAGCAAATGTCACATATGCATAGCACTAACTATGGCAAAACATGTCCAAGAGTGGGACTTAATGATTATTTGTAACAATTATCTTCATTGTTTGACTTGGATAGCAATAAATAGCTTGCAATACACTGACATATTTTAACAAAGGTTCATGAAACACAACATTTTAGTAAAGATCAGCATGTCATAATGTCCATAAGACCACAATAGCAACTTTAGTCATACTTTCTTAACAGAGCTATTGAAGCAAAGCCTACAGAAAGAGAATAAAAGGCCTAGCATTTGGCTACAAGGATGAGTAAATTACCAGATTGACAATTAAAAATAGCAAAGCATTATCAGATCCACAGATCCAACTACTTTGGAAAAAGAAAAAAGTGGAGTGCCTACATATATACATACAAATATCGAGCATCAACTGAGTACTTATTTAAATGTACAAATGTCACAAAAATCAAACTTATACTAGCTAATAACACCAAATGTACAGATATGGTCATAGGAACTTACCAGGTTTGAGAAGGTATAATGCTTTAGACAATGAAGTTGAATAACCTAACCCTTTTTGCTAAAAAAGGTTGAATAACCTTACCCCAGGCTAGCAGCAAGCAGAAAGCATCAGAAACCAACTGATAGAGCTCATTTGTCTGCATATTTTAAAAGACATATTAGCAAATGGGGTAAAACAACGAACAAATTAACAGGAAAGTATTCAGAAGAAAAGGAATTCAGCCTTGCTAATCAATCCAATTACAGCCACAATTCATAGGGCATAGGAAGGCAGGTAGATTGATCATAGCCCAGTCAAGTTCCACTTGGTAAAAAGAAGCACCAAAAAAAACTCCAAAACATGTAAGTGAGAAAAAACAGAATAGAACTGCCTATGCAATATGCATACACATGTAAGTGAGAATCTATACAGAGATACAAAAACAAGAATGGAACAAAGAGGAGCCATTCACCCAACCTGTGATGACAGCTGAATCATCGGTTTCAAGAATCGAGGAACAAATGATCTAGTCATCATATATGCAACAGCTATAAATATGGATAGTAGAAGCAGCCAGCACATTTCAGATATTTTAGGTTAATGAAGAACTAATCAAAAGTACTACAATATAGGTATATAACACCAGATTTATCAAATGTGAACAGCATTTATAAACTCCAGCACAACAAAGTAAGGTTCTGGATACCGACCACTCAAACTTCAGAACCTACAAGTCACTGATGAAGTACCAAAATTCCAAAACTTTCATACCTATTCCGTGGAATGATTTGTTGCCTTTCAGAATCCCATGACCAGCTTCCCTTCTAGATCTATTCGGCTAAAGGTTACTGAACAAATATAGCACCATGAGCTAAGCCAACAGCTCCAAGACCAAAAATAGCGACTGATGTGCATGAGTATTGGACATAATAGTTCTATCAAGACCTGAAGAACAACTGAACAAGAAAATTACTGTATTTGGATCGCCAATTCTAGTACCGATGAAAATTGCTTCAGTAGGCCTCTCTTTCAATAGGACTTCTAGGCCAGACTTAAAATCTGAATGGATAGTTTCCGGTGTAAACCATAACTGCAGAGAACAGAGGACAAAAAACATTTCATTTAACTTCTCAAAGATAGCAAAATTACTGAGAATGAGATATAGGATTATAATATAACAAGTAAACTCATGGGTGTGACACCCCGCCCCGTATAGACTTGGCTAATACGAGATGGGTTGCCATGATTTGAATCGCAACAACATTAATGAAGATATTTCATGATCCAACAGTAGCACATTGCGACAAAATAAGTCTTACAGGCTCATGTTCATTACAAAAGCCGTACGAGGCATCCCTCGCGGCGGTTCAACACATCATAAAGTCTTTCAGCAGAAGCAAAACAACTATGTCTTGGCGGAAGCAACTTCATCTTCTAATTAGAAACTAGGCTCGAGACCTTACGCTTGGCGGTCTTTCTCTTCATTTCCTTGGACATCCTCTTCTCCTTCAGGGTACCACTCGTCTTCTTCTGGCTGGACTTCATCTTCTGGATGGAGGTTAGCAAGAGGGGTGAGTACAAACGTACTCAGCAAGTCTCGGGGAGTATTTATAGATGTGGGTCAACAAGGGCGGCTGAGGTTTATTTATATAAAATGACTTTAAAGTACTAAGTGTCCCATACCCATTGGTAGAGGTCCCAACCTCCACCAACTACTAAGTAGTAATATTTGTTTTTCAAAACACAATCTCATCCATCTCATCATCATCACTTCTTCACATTTTCCACAACAATCCTTCAAATCTTCTCACAATAATCCTTTCAACTTTACTTCGGTACTGGCCTGCCCCTCCATCAGGAAGGTTTTTCCCTGTTCACAAAAACATATTTTATCTCTCATCCTAGGGTTGAACCTTTCCCTCTCTCTATGAAGCATTTTTGACTTCCCGAGCTACACAAGCTCGTTGCCGACCACAAAGGCTGACCGTACACCCCGAGGGTGCACTCTGGTAATGCTCCCCAACCCTCAACTTGTTTTCTTTTTCAAAAACCAAAACCAAACATTACACATGGGCAACTATCATGGCACACGCCCATAACCGTGGGCACGGCTGTTCGAACAGTTTATACTTCTGCAGATGGTGTACACTTTACCCTTACGTCGCGATCTTACTCCTTGTTAGCTAGACAAGGAGATTCGCTACAAGGCCTTTCTCTAGCCGACCTAGGATAACCCATTGCCACATATATGGGTCCAACCAAGGATCCGTTGGCCCTCGGCCTCCTTTTCCTCTGAAATCCCGAAGGTGCTCAAATCACCTCACTTCCTCTCCCTACCACCTTTCTCTGTTTCCATCACAATCTCATACGGCTCCTTGAGCCCATAAACAAACCACGGAGTCACCTCGGGCATTTCACGTCTACTGGCAATCGAGTGATCCTAAACCCACTAGGTACTCAACCAGGGACACCCCATAATGCCCGTAAGGTTGCACTTTGGTGGGCATGATGATTTTCCCAAGGAATCGGTCCTTATACGCCACTTGAAGTCGGGCCCCGAAAGGCGACGACGTCTCATGGCAAGTTTTACCCGAAACACCTTTCTTTTATATTTATTTTCAATACACTCGGCACTCTGTACCGGTTTTCAAAACAACCTTGCAAATCCTATTTTTAACTCACACGCTTCATTCATTTACAATCATGTAATGTAGTATGAGTAAAAACAAGCTTTGATTACGGACAACCCACATCACGATACTAGGATGGGGTCGTCGTAATCATCATGGTGACAAGAAATATAGGGTTCTCAATTTTCAAGGATAGGCTAGGTGCAACAATTTTAGATTTAATTGACATAATCGCGAGGGCGATCATCATTAACTTTAAGTGTATATGTACGTGTGTCCTAAACATGTATTTGTACAAATTAAATTAATAATCATGGGAGCAAGCATGATCAAAGGGAGACTTGCCTTGATCCGGATAGTGCTCGGGGTCTTCGGGTCGTACTTTTGCGGGTCTTCGGCGTCGGCGACTACGGTATAAACAACATCACATAAATAAAAACATACAAAAAGTTTTAGGAAAACAATTTTATTCTATGCTAAATTAAAGCTTAGAATTTTAGAAATTTTTAGAAATTTGAACAGAGCTAATCAGAACTAGAATGAATTTTTGAAGGTTTATTATTTTCTGAAAATAAAAAACTGCACTATGCTGTATTGTTCATGCGACCGGTTGGGCTAAATCCTGAAAAAGAAAAAGGGCACTGTTCATCGCGAAATGGGCCGGCCTAGAATAAAATACAAAATAAAAGAAAAATGGCACTGTGCTCTGGTGGGTCGGCCGAACCGGTCCAGGCCAGAACACAACAGTGCAGCAGCGCGGTGCGCACAGTCGCGTGCGCATGCGCGCGGGAGGCACGGCAAGGCTGGCGCGGGGCTGGTCGGTGGGGTCCGCAAGTCAAGGGCGTGGAGTAGCGTGTTCGAACGGCACAGGCTGGCGACCGGGGCCCACAAGTCAGCGAAACAGGAAGAGAGAACAGAGCAGCGGCGGGAGGTTGAAGACGACGCGGACGGCCGACACTTCTCCGATGCATAACTTTTCCGTCTTAACTCCGATTGGCACAAAAATTTAACCGTTGGTTCTATGCACAGAGATGAAGACATTCTATGGTAGGATTTCCAAATAGAGCTACGGTTCAACCAGAAATTAAAAGGGGGTAAATCTACAGAGGAGCGGCGCAGGGGACAATGGGGCTACTCTGGTGACTAACGGCGGTCCTTTTCACAGGATTAGGCACGCTAGGAAGCTAACCATGGCTTCAGATCATCCTACAACTAACCATACGAAGCTACCCACGGTGAAGCCTAGAGGGCATCATGGCCGGACGTCACCGGCGAGCTCCGGTGGCGTTCCGCCATGGCCAACCCATGGAACATGCATGGTAGGCTATAGGGAAGCTACTGCTACAAGGAATTAGGCGGATTTATTACCTCGGGTTAGATCGGGGCGCGGCGGCGTCGACACGGGTCTCTAGCGGAGTTTCGGTTCCGACGGTGAGGGCTACGGAAATGGACACAATAGACGTCTCTGGTCACGTTCTCGCTGTTGGCATGAAGAATGGAGCAACGGGGAAGGAGATCACGACGTACCCGAGAGTGACGGCGTCGGCGGTTTGACGAACGGCAATGAACTCCGGGGCTCCGAGGGCGATAGAGGTGGACTAGGGGCACAAGTGAGTGTGGGCGATTCTCTAGCCAGGCTCAGGGAGCTTAAATCGTGGAGAGCGGCGTGGGCGGCGACATGCGGCGTTATTGCGATGGGACCGGTGGCACGACGGGGCATGGAGCGGAGTGGTTAGAGGTGACAGAACGGGCGGCGCTGTAGCTCGGCATGGCTCGGAGTGGTTGAGACGGAGCGCTGGCGTCTGCATGGAGGCTACGGGTACGGCACACACGTGGGCTCATGAGGGCGGCGACGGACCGGTGGCGTGGGACTTTGCACTCCGGACAAACGGGCGGTTCACGCGGGTGGAGGCAGGCGCACGGGCAGAAGGGGGTGGCGATGGGTGGCATGGCAGTTGGCTTGGTGCATGTGCAGGGGCGATGCACGCACGGCACTGTGCTAGCGGGGTAGGGGCGGCGCACGCGCAGGAGCAACGGGGGCAGCGCGCGTGGCCTAGGCAGTGCTGGCATGACTCAGGTGACGTTCGCACAGAAGCAACAGGAATGGCCGGGGCACCGTTGCGGTGAGGCGGCGTTGACGCGCGGCGCGGTCCGAGCGAGGCGCTGGTGCATGGTCCGGACGCAAGGCGGGGCAGCAAGGCGTGCACGGCACAGGGACGGCGAGTGCATAGGCTAGCGCAGCAGGGTGCAAGCGCGTGGCATAGGGCATGGCCAGGGCGTTTCCCGAGCACGGCGTGACAAACCTGCCCCCCTTACAAAAATCTCATCACGAGATTTTGCATACCGTCGCATAGCTCGGAGTATTCTGCTTGCAAGTGATCTTCTCTTTTCCAAGTAGTCTCTGCCTCTGTGCGATTACTCCATTGCACTTTATAGAACTTTGTAATCCTTCACCTGGTTTGGCTCTCTTTCTCATCTAGAATTTGGATTGGCCGTTCTTCATAAGTTAAATTCTTCCCAGGGGTCACTCCCTCCGAGGATACTTGTTCTTCTAGAATCCATAGGCACTTCTTCAGTTGTGACACATGGAATACATTGTATACATCGGACAGTGAAGTGGGTAGCTCTAGTTGATATGCCACTTCTCCTCTTTGGGCGGTTATAGGATACGGGCCTATATATTGAGGTGCTATCTTTTCGAGGACTCCAAACTTTCTTACACCTCACAGGGGTGATACCCGTAGGTATACCTGATCTCTAACTTCGAACTCAAGGTGTCAACGGTGATTATCCGCATAGCTGTTCTGTTGGTTTTTGGGCTGCTTGGAGCCTATTACGAATGATCTTCACTTGATCTTCAGCTGATTGAATGACATCTGGTCCGAATATTGGGCTGGTACCAGTGGTATCCCAACAAAAAGGTGTCTTTCACTTTCTCCCATATAATGTCTCATTGGGCGACATCCGTATACTAGCCTGGTTGTTATTGTTGTAGGAGGATTCAGCATAGGGTAAATGTAGATTTCATGTGTGGGCGAATTCCAAGGCACATGCCCTCAACATGTCTTCTAGTATTTGGTTCACCCTTTCAGTTTGGCTATCTATTTGGGGATGATATGCCGTACTAAAATTTAAATGAGTGTCCATGGCTTTATGTAACTGTTCCCAAAATCTCGAGGTAAATTGGGTACCTCGATCCGAGACTCTTCTTGGGCACACCATGTTGCTGTACTATTTGGCTCATATACAGATCAGCTAGTTGCTTGCCATTGAAGGTGGACTTCACCGATGGAAAGTGTACCACTTTGGTCAAATGATCCACAATTACCCGAATGGAGTCATATCCTCGTTGGGTCTTAGGTAACCCAGTTATAAAATCCATGCCAATCTCTTTCCATTTCCATTTCGGTGTGTGAAGAGGCTATAATAAACCGGTAGGTTTCTGATGTTCAGCCTTCACTTGTTGGTATGTGTCGCACTTGGCGACATATTTTGCAACATCCTTTTTTATTCCGGATCACCAATAGTGTTGTCAGAGGTCTTGGTACATTTTAGTACTCTGGGGATGTATGGAGTAGGAAGATCCATGAGCTTCTTTCCGGATGAGGTCTCCAATCTCCTTTTTATTTGGAACACCAATTCTCGACTAATCCATAGGGTGCCTTGATGATCAATCTTAAATTCTTGATTTTTGCCTTCTGACATGCCTTCCTTGATATGCTTGATTTCTTCGTCTTCTACTTGTGCCTCTCGGATCTGCGCCTCTAGTGTGGGTTGTACCTTTAAGGGTAGCTAGGGTACCAGGTGATACTGTGGCGAGACGGAGTCTTTCAAATTCTTTTACAGAATTGGTCTCGACTGGTTTGCACTAATGCCATGTTACAATAGGCTCTTTGGCTTAAGGCATCAACGACCACATTGGCTTTTCCCGAATGGTAGTGAATACCAAGATCATAATCTTTGATCAATCCTAGCTATCTTCTCTGCCTTAGGTTTAATTCTGTCTAAGTAAATATGCACTTCAGACTTTTATGATCGGTGTAAACCTCACATCTATTACCAAGAAGGTAATGCCTCCAAACCTTTAAAGCATGCACTACGGCCGCTAGTTCTGAATCATGGGTCGGATAGTTTTGCTCGTGAGGTCTCAATTGCCTTGAAGCATATCCTTCTATCGATAACCTTGCATTGGGACACATCCTATGCCTTTTTGAGGTGCATCACAATAGATCTCAAAATATTTTCTTATGTCGGGTAGGGTTAGCACGGGGCTACGATGAGCTTATATTTCAACTCTTGAAAGCTCTTCTCGCAGGCAGGTGTCCATTCAAACTCCTCTTTCTTGAGTAATTCCGTCATTGGTTTGGTAATCTTGTAGAATCCTTCGATGAAACTTCAGTAATAACTGGTGAAACCATGAAACTCTTGATCTCGGTGACTTTGAAAGGGACTTGCTAAGTTAACATGGCTTCTATCTTGCTAGGGTCGACCTCAACACCTTTTGCGGTGATGACATGACCTAAAAAGACAACTTGGTCAAGCCAAAACTCACACTTGGAGAATTTGGCATAAAGCCGATGCTTTCTTAATTTCTGTAGGATAGCACGTAGATGATTGGCGTGCTCTCCCTAACTCTTGGAATAAATTAGTATGTCATCAATGAAGACCACGACAAACTTATCCATGTATTCCATGAAAATATTGTTCATCAGGGTCATGAAATATGCTGGGGTATTTGTTAATCCGAAGGACATCACTGTGTACTCATATAAACCATAACGAGTGACAAAGGCTGTCTTAGGGATGTCTTGGGGCCTAATCTTCAGCTAGTAATAGCCTGATCCGAGGTCTATCTTCAAGAATACCGTGGCTCTTGTTAGTTAATCGAAGAGGTCATCAATCCTTGGTAGGGTTTACCTGTTCTTGATGGTGACATCATTTAGGGCTTGATAATCCATGCGCATGTGTTCTGATCCATCTTTTTTTTACTAGGAGGACTGGTGCTCCCCAAGGTAAAGTGCTGGGGTGCACGTATCCCAAGGCCTAAAGTTTCTTTATCTGCTTCTTAACTTCTGCTAGCTCAATTGAGGCCATCTTATAATATCCCTTGGATGTAGAGGCCATACCGGGTGTGAGTTTGATAAACTCTATCTCCTTACCTGGGGTATTCCTAACAGTTCTTCGGAGAATATATACGGCATTTATTTGCTACCGATACTTCTTCTAGGCCAATAGCTTGGGCATTGTTTAGTATGGGTTTAACCCTAGGCTCTTCTCCAATAGTAAGGGTTACGTCCTTTTCGTTGGGGTCTACTAAGGTTACCGTCCTCTTGAAACAGTTTATACGGCCATGGTGCTTCGGTAAGCAGTTCACCTCAAGGGTAAGATCTGATCCTTGAGTACGATAAGACTGGCTGCAAATATGACACCTGAAATTCTAGGCATATCTTTAGGCAGAAATGCTTTGTGATAATTTTCACTTCTAGGTAAACCAACAAATACGTTGTTTTTAAGGGCCAGGTGTTTCAGTTGTCTATCCATGATTTCTTTTCTTCCCCCTTTTTTTAAGATACGTGTATGCAAAGCACCAGAATCACACGGTACTATAGCAGGTATGGAGTGTAGGGGAAACATACCCATCACCACCTCTAGGGCTTCTTGCGGTGCCTCAGCTTGCACATGGTCGACTTTTCCTTGGTCAAAGTTGTTCGTGGAACGGAAGGTTTGATTGCTAGTGGCTGGCATGGCTTGGGCTTGATCTGTGTGTGGAGCATCGGTAGCACTCACGTTGGAGCAGGCAGGGATCGTGTATCCTTGATTCCAGGTGCAATTATGGACCAGGTGCCCATAGTTGTGGCATGTGTAGAACCGCAACTCGGAAGCTTGGTTGAATCAGGGTTCAAGCAATCGGTAGGTGGTTTGGTTATTGCGGTGGGTGTGGTTGCTGGCGTGTTGCTGGAATGAGGCAGTTGGATTCTGGAAGTTTGAGATTAGGTGGGTCTGAGAGGTGCTGCGGGAGGTTGCTCTGTACCAGGTGCTCTTCCTTTTGTGGAATTCTTTGGCATTCTTCCTCGCACTCTCTATTAGAAGAACCTTGTTTACCAGAGCTGGGAAGGTAGAGAAATTAAGGCCTACAAGCTGGGCTCTTAATCCAGAGTTAAGTCCCTTCAAAAACTTCTTATCTTCTTTTCATCGGTATCCACCTTATCTATGGCATACATAGCTAGCTTGTTGAAGCGACTCAAGTACTTGGGTACAGTGGATCTTCCCTGGCATAGCTGGTCAAATTCAGCACGCTTCTGATCCATGAGAGATTTGGGGATGTTTGCGGCTCTAAAAGCTTATGAGAACTCGGCCCACTTGATGGTTGTGGCGTCGATGTGGGCGATTTGATAGTTATTCCACCATATTGCAGCGATTCCTCGAAGCTGAAGGGTAGCAAATAACACCTCTCTTGAGTTGCACTGGAGCATCTCGAGCCTCCTTTCCACATCCTTAAGCTAAACCTCTGCTTCTAATGGCTTGGTTGCCTGAGAGAACTCCAGCGGGTGAGACTGAAGAAACTCTACCAACTTTGTCTCCCTATCGGGTTAGACAAGGTGTGAGGCTATGGCCTGTTGTAATGCTACAAAGCCTAGTACTAGATTTTGTAGAGCTTGGGTCTGGATTGTCATAAATTGTGCTATGATAGAGAGAGTGTCCAATTGTGGTTGAGGTTCATTTGGGATTCCCCTATCCTGAGAGCCCTTTTCTTCAGGCGATTGGTTCTGAGCCGTAACTTCAAATCTGAGGGGAATTGATGCGCGGGTCTGACGATGTCTTCTCCTTCTAGCCATCTTAAGGAAAGGGGAACGAAAGTTATAACGGTCGGTAGCGCGAGATAAGACATGTTGTATAAAACCTTTTTTTTACGAAAATAAGTTGAAATATAATTAAGGTATGTGGCCAAGACACCAAGATATAAGTACGTTGTACGATCGCACAGTAAAACACAAGTTCATATCAAAATACAATCACAACATCCAAAATACTACCACTAGTCGACCTACTACCATGACCCTAAGGGGTCTTGCTATAAAGGGTGTCCACTACTAAGCTATCAACTGGTGATACTATTAACTATTGTAAAGTTACTTCTTCCTACCATCCTTACAGGGCTTAACCTCCTTGGGATCTTCATCATTGAAGTCATCGGTGTCGTTGTCATGGCCATCATCGCCATCGTCGCTGATGATGATCACTCCTTGCGGGTTGGTGGGTATCGATGCAGGTGCTGACATGGCATACAGAGCTGATGCTAGGCACAGAGTTTGCGCGGCAAGTGGTGTTGAAGGTGAAAGAGGGGATGCAAACATAGTCAAGGGTGGCAAGACCAAGGGAATGGGCCATGTCACGGAGCAGGCTGACAAAGCTATTGAATTCCTCTCCCTAGTGTGGTAACCTTATTTGACGACCTATCTAATTCTTTTTTTTGTTAGAAAGGATAAGTAATCTTCAAATAAAATTTTGCATCAAGTAATAGGCTAGAATAAGAATTTTTGGTGAAGTTAGTTTTCATAACAAGACATATTTTCCTACAGGTCCTTATGGGTCTCGTTCCTAGGGCCAACTTAAATGATCTGTCACTACGCATTACCGACAGATTTAGTGAATTTAAATGTCAATCTTTCTTCACAAACATCTGACGCTAAAAAGATGTCATGGTATAGTGAAACAGGCAGTCTGCAATATGGGATAATCTCAGTGTAATGGTGATCATATAGTCTTTTATAGACACAGGGGATCATACATTGCCATCTTAGCTGTATATGTTAATGATATAATAATCACTGGAGACGATGTAGAGGAGATCAAATTCTTGAAGGAAAAATTGAGTAAGACCTTTGAAGTGAAAGATCTTGGACCTCTTCGATATTGCTAAATCGTCAAAGGGAATAGTTCTCTCTCAAAGGAAGTATGTCCTTGATCTGTTGACAGAAACAGGATTACTTTAGTATCGCCCAGGTGCTACACCTATTGATAAGAATCATCAATTGTGTGCCCAATTAGGTGGTCCGGTTGACAAGGAGGCTTATCAAAGGCTAGTCGGGCATTTAATTTATTTGTGCTATACTAGACCCGACATCTCATATGCAGTAAGTGTGGTTAGTAGGTATATGCATGATCCTAGAGCAGGTCACTTGGATGTTGTGTATAGGATTTTGAGATATCTAAAGGGAACTCCTGGGAAGGGCTTGCCGTTTAGAAAGAATAGACATTTAAACATAGAAGGATATTGTGATGCTGACTGGGCAAGCAGCGTGGATGATAGAAGGTCTACATCAGGTATTATGTATTTGTTGGTGATAATCTTGTCTCTTGGAGAAGTAAGAAGCAAGCAGTTGTAGCTCGATCAACTACAGAGGCCGAGTATAGAGCCATGGCTTTAAGTCTGAGTGAGATGTCATGGATGAAGAATCTCTTGTCTGAACTTAAGATGTTAAGAAATGATATTGTAGCACTGCATTGTGATAACAAGTTAGCCATTAACATTGCTAACAATCCAGTTCAACATGATGGCACTAAGCATGTAGAGATTGATATATTCTTCATCAAGGAAAAGATTGATAGTAGAGTTCTTAGGCTTGAATATATTAAATCATGTGAACAACTAGCTGATTGTCTAACAAAATGATTAGGTCCTAGTGACAGCAAATTAATATATAACAAGATGGGCATGATTGATATATTTTGCCCATCTTGAAGGAGAGTATTGGTGTAATATGTAACAATGCTAGGGACCTTTTTATAAAGCTGCAGGAATATATATGAGTAGTGTTTCTGTTGTGAATAGTAGAACACACAATTCCCAAATCTACACATCGCACACCTTCGCTCGCTGCGGCAAGCCCACATCGCTTCAGTAAATTTGATGCCTGCTCGTCTCCCTCCTCTCACCGTTGCTGCCGCCAGTTCGTTGCTACTTGCCCAGTGAAATTGGCTGGTGGTGGATGCAGGGTCGCTGCAGATGCAGTGAGCCGCGTGAGCGTGACCTGGGTGAGGCTGTAGGTTGGAATTTCCGAGAAATTCTCACCTCTTTGCATGTGTTGCAAGGTTAGCAACAACTTTTCTTTTCTCAATTGTTCCTACATATAGAGAGAATGCCACTTATATTTGAGCCCTTTCTCTATTTTCTTTTATCAGCCTGTAAACCTCCAATTTGCATGCTCGGAAATACGCCGTGAATGCCCTTTTGCTCTTCCTTGCTCTTGTATGATTGGAAATATTCTGCTGAATTCAGTAATGTTTAACAGTTATCAGAATTTTGGACATTTTGCTTGGGAGTGTCCTAAGAAGGAAAAGGAGGAGAAAGCCTCATTGGCTCAAGGCTATGGCAGCAATGAACCAACACTTCATTGAAGTTGTTCAAGGATAGGAGAATCAAGATTAAGGGAGAAAATGTTAGAAATAATCTTGATTCATGTGTCTGCATGTTTAAATTGTTCGTTTT
>KE370773.1:1131033-1171436 GCA_000418225.1 Zizania latifolia
GACCCGGACTCGATGCTCACGCCAGGCTCCATGGCGTCCGCTCTCTCACCCGCTCGGCTTCGGGAATGGCCGATCTGCCGGAAGAGTCACTCGGGGAGGTGGCTTTCTGCAGCCAAATGCAAGCCTCTCCGGACTCCGGTTGATCACTTGATCTAACTCGTGTATGGGCCGGCTATTAGACAAGGCATACTCTGACAAAATCCGGCTATAATAGCAGTTACAACTATTCAGATTTTTTACTTTAGGTTGTGAAAATCAATAATAGTATAATTTAGAAATAAAATATTTAAAAGCTAGAAAACACCAGTTTATTCTTTTTATTCTCATGTATTAAAATATAATAAAGCTCCCTCAACAGACCTTGAGTGTTGTAGCACAGCAAGCCAACTCAAACACACAGACACACTCTGCAAGGGCTTCCATAGTTTCATTTCCAGAAGTAAAAGTTTGCACAGTGTAGCTACCAGAGCTATTGTTCAGTACTACAACCAGATAATACTCACTATTCAGAATTATACCATACACAGCAGGGTGACACACACAGACACACCCTGCAAGGACTTCCATAGTTTAATTTCCAGAAGTAAAAATTTGCACAGTGTATAGTAGCTACCAGAGCTATTGTTCAGTACTACAACCAGATAATACTCACTATTCAGAATTATATCTATACACAGCAGGTGGACACTATCTTCGTCATGTTCTTGCTAACTAATGGCCTAATGGAGTAATGGGTGCTTTCAAGACATAATTTCATTTACCACTATCTTCAACAAGTTCTTTTCAGCCTGACGCTGCCTAATTCAAGACAGAGATTTGTAGGTAAAGCACCACATTCACAAGTTCACGTAAGCGCGATCTGAGTAACTATGTCCTAACTACTACAAGAGCTTTTCATTCTACTCCTGATCTGGGCTCTGGCTTCTTCCCCGGGGAACTGGCTCTATCTGGATTCTGGAGTTATACCTGAAGTTCTTCAATCTCCCTCAGGAGTCAGGGTTGGGCTGATCAATCGAAGCACGCCTTCCCTCCAGTGGTATATTTATGGGAATGATGCTCCCAAACTGCAGTTAAAAGCGTATCATAAATATAGTTATCGTCCTTGCAAGATGGCCTGAATACTATCGCAGTAGCATCTTGTAAGATGGTACAAAGAGTATGTGGCATGATGCATGAATATCGGTAAAACATTTGCAAGATGCCATGAATTGTGGATATACCTGGATATCTGAAACTGGAAATTGACTGATTTCTTCTTCAACTCCATGGAGACCCTGCCAAATAACAGCAGGTATGTGTTAAATCTTACCGTCAACCCAACTAAACTTCCTAACAGTAGTTTTTCTATAGGGGACTCGCAGTCGCAAGCAAATCTGCACATTTCTCGTATGTTTACTTCCTTTTTTAAAAATATCTCCAAATGCTATGTTGTTTTTCCTAAATTCGTGCTGATAACCCTCCTTTTCAACAAAAAAATTAAGTCTTTGCTGACAAATCACTGATAATTCGAAGTCATTTGCAACCCACAACGTTACCGATAATTCTATTGCTGTAAGTAGTACAATTAATTCCAGACTTTACCTGCGTTTTTTTTTTGCCAAAGATCAGGGGCAGCTGCGACCCAACAAGCTGCTCGCCATTGATGTCTTGCAGTCGACTCCTCAGGCACAGGCCTTCTTCTTCTTTCCCAACTTGATCTTGCTTCACTCTCATGGCCTGCTTGCAGTCCCCAAGTTGATCTTGATCCACTCCTATTGAATGCTTCCTCTCCCCAAGCTGGTCATCTTGCCCCACTCCCATGGCCAGCCTCTCCTTTTCTTTCTGATTGATATACTCCTGAACCAACCTCTGAAGTTCAGGAAGAACTAATCCATAACCAAGAAGGTCCGGCCGTGCTCCTTCGATCTCCACTTCTCCAAGAGGAGAGTTTGATTAAGATATCACGAGAATTAATCGCTACACGAGAGAAAATCACAACAAATTATCGAAGGCAAGGAAAGACTCCAGAACAACAAGAAATGCAAGCAAAATTCTCAAAGAATCATCAGTGAAATCGTTAGTATCGTCTCTCATTAAAAAACATCACATTTTTTATTTTTGTCTCCTTCAAGAAAAAGTTCCAAAATACACGAAGAGTTTAAACTCAGAATCAAGAAAACAAGAAGCCAATTATTAAACGATTCAGAGGATCTCAAAGAAAAGATTCATGAGAGCCAAAATGGAGTACTTGGGAATTGAAGCAATAAAGATTCACATATTCAGAATAGCCAGAAAGAAGAATCGCGACACGAAACAACGAAAAGACACATAAAGAACTCGTCTTGAAACTTACCGGTATTTTTGTTCATCAAGCTCGTCGTGGATGAGTCTGGAACAGCAGGGCTGGAACTAGAAGAGCTCGAGGACTTTCTCGAAGTGATGGGCCGAGCTATCGGCGGCAAGCGCGCGGGAACGCCCCGCATAGCCGCCATGGAAGAGGTAGTACACAGACGAATGTGTTATTGAATTGTGGAGAGAAACAATAGGATTGATTGTGAGACAAAATGATATATAGACCATATATAGGATATATGAGAAGAGATAAGAACAAAAATTACAGATAAAAAATAGAAAATAGAATTAAATCATAAGTAATTTTATCTTTAAGATATACTCTAACATCTTCCGCAGTCTAAGCGTGAGCAAAACAGATATTTAGACCGGAGAAGATACCGATAAGAGTACTCAGCAATAATAGCTCTTTGTGCCATAGTTGAGGTAGCCAAAAGCGATGGAGCCGAAGAAGCTGTGGTCGAGGTAGCTGCGTAAGATAGCCATGGTCGATGTAGCCGAAGAAGTCAGAGTGCCGATGACGAGGTAACCTGAAGCCACGGACACATAGAGAGGCGTCATAAAGTGGTCGCGCACACGGAATGGTGCCAGTGAACCAAGATTAGACGAAAACGGTGACATAATTGTGGCAGTCATTGAAGAAGAAGATGCCGAAGAGCCGATGCTGTCAAAGTCATCGAGGACGAGATGTCACATTGGGTTTACCATACCCAAGGATGAATCGAGACGAATGCACATAATCGTGTTAACAATACCGTGCGAGTGAGGAAAGCGACCATCATGAACCGTGTGCCATTATCAAAGGAGACTAGCAAAGAAGGCCTCCGAGACGATCGCGACACAAAGTGGCGTAGATGGAGAAGTACCGATGTAACTCGTTATTGTCGAAGAAGATAGAAATAGTCAAAGAAGATACAACGACATTGGCGACATAGTGCAGTGGATGAAGACGAATAAGATAGCTGGACCAATGGCCTAGAGGAAGACGCGGTGGTGATACTCGAAGTAGGCAAAGAAAAACCCGAGTGACTGACGATGACCGAAGCGGTGGTGAAGACAACGAGAACGACGACATTACGGCCCAAAAAAGCCACAACGGTAGCTCATATCGATGCAGCTGTTGAAAATCCACGAACAACGACATCGTGGCCCGAGGAGACGACACAGTAGTAACCCAAAGCTTGATGACGTGATGTGCATGTAGTCGAAGAAGATCCATCCTAGAGAGATCGAACACTCGATCAGGTGATCAAGCCGAAGGTACGTAGAACCTCTGAAGTGAAATCAGCGATGCGCAAAGTCGATAATTGGCGGTGGGCGACGCAAACCCAGTCGATGACCAGGAAAAAGAAGAAGGAAAAAAACAATAGGAAAACAAATCCCTTGACGAATAGATCCAACCCAATAAAAGATAGAGAAAAAGATAAAAATAGGGGCGCACAACCGGCTAGGCCATTGGGGCAGATGAGGCCGACGACTCCGGCGGAGGCTGGCGACGCGGCAGAAGGGGCCGGAGGCGGTCCGACGGTGTGGAAGGAGGCCGTCTTGGGTCCAGCGGTGGTCCGATGACACGGGAGAAAGCCGGCAGGTGGCCTGGTGCACGGAAGGAGGCTAGCTCGGTTCCGACGGTGATCCGACGCGCAGGAGGAAGCCGGTGGATGTGCCGACGTGGGAAAGAGGTCGACGGTGACCTGGCCGCACAAGAAGAGGTCATCGGTGGACACGGGGACGGTGCAGGAGGACTCCAACACGTGGTCGGAGAGAGGATGGGCGTTTCCGACGCTAGCGCGGCGACCGGTCTACGCAGGGGCGCCGTGGGAGAAGCGGCCGGGGGGACAGGCATGCGTGGAGACAACGGCGCTGGTGATGGGACCGTGGGCGGGTTCGACGGAGATGCAACACGCGAAGTCGCGTCCTACTCCTGCGCTGGCGATGGGACCGCAGGCGAGTTCGACGAAGAAGCGGTGGCACGGACCTAGACGGCGCTACGGCATGGACCCGACGCGGCTGCGCCTAGGACGGTGGCGGCGAGGTACAGCTCATGGGGCAGCCACGTCCACGCTAGATCTGTCCGCCGACGACGGCGAGGAGCTTCCCATGGCATGGGACGGCCGTGGAGATGGCACTGGCGGCACCAGGTGCTGGCGCGCCAAATCTAGCCTCGCAGAGTGGAGACCTGTGCCTGTACTCTAGCATCATACGCTGCATCTCACCCTCGTACTCACAGAGGCAGATCGAGCACACGGTCTCGGCGTCCAACAGGAGATGAGGAGAAGCAACGCGAGAAGCACGAGGAAGCCGACGACAATCAACGCAGCAACGGATGACGCGCAATGAGGCTAGGAAGGGAAGATAGCCATCCCCGGAAGGATCAAGATTCACTCCCGAGGGTGAGTGTGATGGAATTGTGCCTAAGAGAATTCTGGGGAACCGGAAGTTCTACCCTAGGACCGAAAGTTCCGGGTTATGGAGCATCCGGAAGTTTCGGTTAGACCGGAAGTTTTGGGCCAGCCCCAGTTTCGGTTTCTGGAGGAGCCGGAAGTTCCGGTTGGACCGAAAGTTTCGGGCATAGCTGGACGAACCGAAAGTTCCGGTTAGACCGGAAGTTCCGGGTCGAAATAAATTCGATACAGAAGGTTATTTTCGGAAGTTCCGGTCCAGACGAACAGATTAGATATGTTAGGCTTTAATACAGATTAAAGGCCCATGATAGGGCACTATATAAAGAGAGGAGGGGCTAGCACGAAAAGGCTGCATTTTAATGTTGATACGACCAAACCCTAGCCGTCTCCTCTCTCCTCGATCGCAAGGGTTATGATCGATCTTCTAGATCTCACGAGTGGTGCTAGCACGCCGGCGCGAGGTTATCCTGTCCTCAAACATGTGGATACCGTAGAGGCACTACTCCAATAGTGGTGCTCGTCTTCTTCCCGTAGAGATTGCCAGATCGTAGGATCGCGTCGTCTTCATCGCCGGATCGTCAACGAACGAACGGAGCAGGAGAAGCAGCTTGAGGACGCGCTTCATTGACTCTACTTCTGCTGCCCGAGCTTGTCTCCTAGCTTGAGGTAACGATCCACGATCCCATTACACGCATGGTTCCTGGGCTAACAGGGTAAATTTTTGAAATTAAACGCTAGCGTGGCCTCCCCATAACCCAACAGTGGTATCAGAGCCTACGTGCGTAGTGTTCGATCTGGATCGATCACATATAGGTGATATGTGATGGAAATAGATTGGATCTATTGTTTTTGTCATTGGATTTTTGAAAGTTCTGGGTAAGACCCGGAAGTTCCGAGCCGAAATAATTTTTGATACAGAATGTTATTTTCGGAAGTTCCGGACATAAATAAATTCCTTACAGAAGGTTATTTTCGAAAGTTCTGGGTATGACCCGGAAGTTCTGAGCCAAAATAAATTTGAATCAGAAGGTTGATTTCGAAAGTTCCAACCCTGAGCCAGAATTTCCAGGCCCTTCGACCGAAAGTTCCGGGCCTCTGAGCCGGAAGTTTCGGGCTTGGTACAGTCACGTCTAGATTCCGCCTAACTCGTTTTTGCAGAGAATATTGTGACTGGTATGCCCTTGCAAATGTATGAGATACATGAATGTAATAACATGGCCTGCGTGTCATGGTTGATTACAGCCCAATGCTGTTCAAATATTGTATGACATGCGCGTCAACATATGATGCTTCTGTTCATGTAATTAGTATAGTGCTATTAGATGTAATAGGCTGATACAAGTTCATGAATGCTTGAAGCGTGATGACCCGAAGGACAGGAACCATAGAGATAGAGATCACTATGCGAACGGCCATACTATGTCATAGTTAATATGATTGCCTGTGATGTTTACTTATGTTTCTGTCATACTATTCTTTCATGTTCCGTGTGCGGTAGGCATCGTTACCATGTTAGAATAGTTTCCCTCATAAAGTTAAGTATTGATGCTCTTTCCAATAGTTGCATCTACCAAGGTTCTCGATCATCGATGGTGGGTCTGCCAAAGCAGGGTGCCGTCTTTTATCTTGACCAGTTAGGGTGGATGTCGGACAACCACATGCATAGTATTGGTTTGCTTAACAAAGCTATCAAAACGGTTTTGGGCTTTGGGGCATGGAGTTGGGCGTCGAGGCATAGTATGCTACCCCAACGAACAAGAGTCACATAGAGATGTGATTAGCAAAGTGTTGTTTACCTATGTCACTAATCTTCTAGCAGTGATGCCAAAGCTCACTAGGAGTTAGATGAATATGAATCTTGTCCCACAATGTGTCGTTAGAGGGAAATCGATCTTTTTACATATTGTGGCACATCTTTTATTTAATAGAAGATTAACATAGCATAGTGTTGAACCTTACATTGTTATTGTAGATCATAGCACCTACTGTAAAGAACACTTCTGTTTTTAATCTGTGATCTATCCTTGAAAGGAAGAAATTGTCTGAAACAAATTTTATTGACTGGTACAGAAACTTGAGAATTGTTCTCAAGCAAGAGAAAAAGGATTATGTTCTAGAGGAACCCCACCTTGATGAACCAACGGATGATACACCACTTGCTGATAGGCAGGCTTACGAGAAGCACGCTAGTGATTTAGTTGATATCAGCTGTCTCATGCTTGCCTGCATGTCCTCTGAGCTTCAGAAGCAATATGAGGACAGGGATACCTACGACATGATCGTGGGACTCAAAGGCATGTTTGAGAACCAGGCACGGACTGAGAGGTATAATGTCTCAAAGTCCTTATTTGCGTGTAGGTTGGCGGAAGACAGTCCACTGAGTCCTCATGTGATCAAGATGATTGGTTACGTTGAGAACCTAGAAAAACTTAGGTCTACTCTTGATAAAGATTTGGCCAAAAATGTGATTCTTCAGTCGCTCCCTGCGAGCTTCGAGCCGTTCATTATAAATTTTCATATGAATGGCATGAAGAAAACCTTGGCTGAATTGCATGGGATGCTCAAGAGAGCCGAGGAAAGCCTTAAGAAAAATCCTAGTCATGTGATGATAGTTCAAAAGGAAAGTAAGAAGAGAAAGCGTAAGGGAAAGGCTAAAGCTCTAGATGCGATCTCGAGCTCTAAGTCTAATTTGGCTGGAAATCTAAGTCGGGCCCTGCTAACTCTGACACTTGCCACCACTACCATAAGCCTGGCCATTGGCGAAGGAATTGCAAGTTGTACTTGGAAGAATAAAAGAAAAAGAAGGGAAGTGTGACTTCCGCTTTAAGTATAAATGTTATTGAAATTTATCTTGCTACTCATCCAAGTGATTCATGGGTATTTGATACCGGATCAATGATTCACACCTGCAAATCGTTGCAGGGGCTAAAAAAGACTAGGAAGTGCACAAGAGGCGAATTGGATGTTCGCGTCAGCAATAGTGCAAAAGTTGCTGGGTTGGCCGTCAGCGTTTATTCTTTGTTGCTGCCCTCAGGATTAATTTTGGAACTGAATAATTGTTATTTCATTCCTGCCTTGGGCAGAAACATTATCTCTTCATCATGTTTAGAGGAAGACAATTTTGAATTCGTAATAAAGAACAAGTGTTGTTCGATATTTTCAAATGGTATGCTCTATGGTGTTTGTCCATTGTTGAATGGCTTATATATTCTGAATCTTGAGGATACACATGTTTATAACATTAATATGAAGAAACCTCGACTCAATGATTTAAATTCCACCTATATATAGCATTGTTGTTTGGGTCATATAAATAAAAAACGTATGCAGAAGCTCCATAGAGATGGGCTTTTGGAGTCATTTGATTTTGAATCATTTGACACATGTGAGTCTTGTTTACTTGGCAAGATGACTAAGGCGCCTTTCACTGGTCAAAGTGAGAGGGCAAATGAATTGTTGTCCATTGTACATACTGATGTATGTGGACCAATGAGTTCTACAGCCAGAGGTGGATTTCAGTACTTTATAACTTTTACCGATGACTTTAGTAGATATGGTTACATCTACTTAATGAGACATAAGTCAGAATCCTTTAAAAAGTTCAAGGAGTTCTAGAATGAGGTACAAAATCATACAGGCAAGACAATTAAATTTCTACGATCGAATCGTGGAGGTGAATATTTGAGCCATGAGTTTAATGATCATCTGAAGTAGTGTGGAATTGTTCCACAGCTGACTCTACCTAGTACACCTCAGTGGAATGGGGTGTCTGAGCGGAGGAACCGAACTTTGTTGGACATGGTCCGATCGATGATGAGTTAAACTGATCTTCCATTGTCTTTCTGGGGATTCGCTTTAGAAACTGCTACTTTCACACTAAACATAATTCCATCCAAATCTATAGAGAGGACACCATATGAGATATGGACTGAAAAGCGTCCCGGACTATCTTTTCTAAAGATATAGGGTTATGAGACCTATGTAAAGCGTTTGACGTCTGATAAGCTCACTCCCAGATCTGATAAATGTTTCTTTGTGAGGTATCCTAGGGAAACCCAAGGATATTACTTTTATAACCGAGAAGAAGGTAAAATGTTTATCACCTAAAATGGTGTCTTTCTTAAGAAAGAGTTTCTCTTAAGAGGGGTTAGTGGGAGCACGGTGTAACTCGAAGAGGTTTGAGAACCACTAGAAAGTGTTTCAGCTCCTACTGAACCGCAACTTGACATGCAAGATGTTACAGAGTCTATTGTCGAGACACCAGCCCCACGTTGGTCAGAGAGGTTGAGTCGTGCGCTCGAGCGGTTTGCGTTTTTAACCACTAGGCAGCGCGACATATTATTATTGGACAATGATGAACCTAAGACCTACTCGGAAGCAGTGATGGGACCAGACTCTGAGAAATGGCTTGGAGCCATAAGATCCGAGGTAGAATCCATGCGAGAGAATCAAGTTTAGAACTTGGTCGATCCACCTGATGGTGTAAAAACTATCGAGTGTAAATGGATTTTTAAGAAAAAGATAGACGTTGATGAAAATATTCACATCTATAAGACATGATTGGTGGCGAAATATTTCAGGAAGATTCAAGGTGTTGATTATGATGAAATGTTTTTGCCCATCGCTATGCTAAAGTCTATCCAGATCATCCTAGCAATTGCCGCATTTTATGACTATGAGATATGGCAAATAGATGTCAAGACGGCTTTCCTTAATGGAAACCTAAGTGAGGATGTGTACATGATATAGCTTGAAGGTCTTGATGATCCAAAGAATGCTAGGAAAGTTTACAAGCTGCAAAGGTCCATTTATGGGCTAAAGCATGCTTCTCGAAGTTAGAACCTTTGTTTTGATGAGGTAGTCAAAGGGTTTGGCTTCATCAAGAACGAAGAAGAGCCTTGTGTTTACAAGAAGGCTAGTGGAAGCTCACTTATGTTTCTGATCTTATATGTAGATGACATATTGTTGATCGGAAATAATATTCCTATGCTGGATGCTGTCAAGTTTTCGTTGAGAAAAAGTTTCTCAATGAAAGATCTTAGAGAGACAGCATACATTTTGGGCATAAATATCTATAGAGATAGGTCGAGAAGGCTAATTGGATTAAACCAGAACATGTACATTGACAAGGTATTGAAATGGTTCAATATGCAGAATTCCAATAAAGGTTTTCTGCCAATGTCACATGGCGTTTCTCTCAGCAAGAGTCAGTGTCCTTCGACACCTGATGAGCTAGAGAAGATGAGTGCGATTCCGTATACCTCTACAATCAGATCCATTATGTATGACATGCTTTGTATACGTCCAGATGTTTCTTATGCTCTAAGTGTTACGAGTATATATCAGTCAAACCCGAGTGAAAGTCACTGGGCAGTAGTAAAAAGTATCCTTAAGTACTTGAGAAGAATTAAGGATATGTTCCTGGTCTATGGAGGTGAGGAGGAGCTCGTTGTAAATGGTTACACCGATGCTAGCTTTCAAAGTGACAAGGATGATTCGTGATCGCAGTCTAGATTTGTGTTCTGGCTCAATGGAGGCGCAGTGAGTTAAAAGAGTTCCAAGCAAGAAACGGTTACAGATTCAACAATAGAGGCCGAGTATATTGCAACTTCGGAAGCTGTGAAGGAAACAGTTTGGATCAGAAAGTTTATTTCTGAGCTGGGTGTTATCCCTAGTGTGTTCAGTCCAGTGGATCTCTATTGTGATAATAGTGGTACCATTACGTAAGCCAATGAGCCTAGGTCGCACCAGAAGTCTAAGCACATACTACGGCGCTATCACCTCATCCGTGAGATTATAGATAGAGGTGATGTGAAGATATGCAAAGTGCACACGGATTTAAACATTGCAGATCCGTTGACGAAGCCTCTCTCACAGCCCAAGCATGAGACGCACTTGAGCTCTATGGGTATTAGATACTTATGTGAATGAGTCGAGTGTATGTGAGAAGAAGTTATTTTGTCTATGCTGATGTACATTTTGATAATTGATTATCTTATTTCTTGAATAAATATCTTTTATATTGATCAACAAGTGCGTGACTTGTTTGTGAAACTCTCTGTGTTGCGATATTTTCTAAATGATCCCTAATCTCATATCGTCATGTGGGACAGTGATGATTTATAGATTAGCATATCTATTTGATCGATGATCAAGTTTCACAGATCATAGATATAGAGATGTCAAATCAGTGATGTTGACTCATGTTAGTGAACATGGAGTTGGATAGACCCACTTTGAGATACTGTTGAGATTGTTATTTTATATGTGTCATCAGTTATCATCTCAAATGGTGTACCTGTAGAATCCTTAGACCTGAGTTCGTCATTGATTCCAGAATGTGTAGTAGCACACTTAGGGGCTTCCAAACGCTATTCTATAACAGGGTAGTTATGAAGGTTGCTTTCGGGTATGTCACAAAATATATCGTGGGATGTGAGCGGTCAAGATAGAATTTACCCCTCCTAAATAACGGGAGAGACGTCTCTGGACCCCTCGAGGTAGTTGAATTAGAAAGTGCATGGCCATGCCACTATGATCAAAGAGTTGATCATGATTGAATCCACTACTTGATCGAGTGAAGTGTCGAGCTATCAACAAAGGTGGCACGAATCTCGCCTTGATCTTGACTGATGTCGTGTGGTAAAGGGATTGGTGCATGAGTATATCAAGGTTCAGAAAGCATGATTTTGACTTTGTATGCTTTCGGGGGTCAATATTTGTTGCTAGGTACCGCTATTGATCGGTGATTCGGAAAGGGTTTTCGGGTAGCGGTCGTTTGTATATGAACCTATCAGGTCGCACGCTTAAGGGGATTAGATTTTAAAGATTGCAAGAATTGGCTCTTGTGCAAGTGGGAGATTGATGAAATTGTGCCTAAGAGAATTCTGGGGAACCGGAAGTTCTGGCCTAGGGCCGGAAGTTCTGGGTTCTGGAGCATCCGGAAGTTTCGGTTAGACTAGAAGTTCTGGGCCAGTCCCAGTTTTAGTTTCTGGAGGAGGCAGAAGTTCCGGTTCCTCTGGAAGTTCCGGGCATGTCTGGACGAACCGGAAGTTTCGGGTCGAAATAAATTCGATACAGAATGTTATTTTTTGAAGTTTCGGTTAGAACCGGAAGTTTCGGTCTAGGCGAACAGATTAAATCTGTTGGGCTTTAATACAGATTAAAGGTCCGTGATAGGACACTATATAAAGAGAGGAGGGGCTAGCACGAAAAGGCTGCTGCTTATGTTGGTACGACCAAACCCTAGCCGTCTCCTCTCTCCTCGATCGCAAGGATTGTGATCGATCTTCCAGATCTCACGAGTGGTGCTAGCACGCCGGCGCGAGGTGATCCTGTCCTCGGACGTGTGGATACGGTAGAGGCACTACTCCAATAGTGGCGCTCGTCTTCTTCCCGTGGAGATCGCCAGATCGTAGGATCGCGTTGTCTTCATCGCCGGATCGCCGTTGAACGAACGGAGCCGGGAGGAGCAGCTCGAGGACATGCTTCATTGACCCTATTTTTGCTATCCGAGCGTGTCTCGTGGCTTGAGGTAACGATCCACGATCCCATTACACGCATGGTTCCTGGGCTAACGGAGTAAATTTTTGAAATTAAGCGCTAGCGTAGCCTCCCCATAACCCATCAGAGTGGCAGCAGAAGAACTCAGAATGGTGCTAGATCGATCACTCTGATACCATGTTAAATTATGAAAAGGATAGTAGATTAGATTGATTGTGAGACAAAATGATACACTAAGTCTTAGAGGACCGGTATATATAGAGGTACATGCAAAAAGATAAGAACGAGAATTACAAATAAGATATGAGGAAATAGAATTAAATCCTAACTAATCTTATCTCTAAGATACTCTAACATGTGTCCCCGACAATAGGAGGAGATGGAATTAAATCCTAACTAATCTTATCTCTAAGATACTCTAACATGTGTCCTTGACAATAGTCAGATTGGATCGAACGAATTAGTAGACCTTGTGGAAGAGCCCGAGGATACCCCCGAAGAGATGAGCAGATCCATCTCCGGCAAGCTCGCTGGAACGCCCAGCGCAGCTGCCACGGAAGTACTCGAGGCCGTCGTCGACCATCTTCGTGGGGCGAGCGGAGTAGACGCCGTAGAAGAGCATCACGCCATCGTCGAAGAGCACCCCGGAATCATCTCAGAATAGTTCGCCGTAGCAGCGAGCTAGCGACCAACTCCTCCCTCTCTTCGCTCGAAAGCAGCGATCGGAGACTTTGCAAATCGTTGAAGCTTTGTGTCTGTTCTGATGAGCGAACGGGCGCGAGGCCATTATATCAGGCGCGAATGGGCACTCGCAGAATCCAAATGGCCGAGTCCCTCACGCGTCTCGTCCCGACTCGTGCTGTGAGTGATGCGGCCCGGCCCACTCGGCCTGAATTAGACCGGGACGACTTGGGCTAGCTGCGACCACCAACGCCAAGTACCTAGTGGGCGCAAACCAAAAAGGAACAATTCATCGGTCAGATAAGTAAAATGGACAAATTTCATTCTCCATGAATTGTAGAAAAGAAGTTCAATTCAAAGAACGACATGTTTGGACAGATGCTAAACTCATATGCAAAGATTTTGAAGGATTCAGTGGTGTTGAGATATAAAGTGAATTGTCTACCTTTTTCTTATCAGCTTAAACTTTTTAGATGAATTGATTGGTGCAACCGGTTGATGTATACAACTTAATATGGTGTAAGAGCAAAAAATCATATAGGCAAGCAATCTAGCAAGGGTCAGAAATACTCGTAGCTATATGTGTATATACACTGCATGCCGATTGGGGGGAGTAGATATGCTATACATGCTGCTGGAAGCAACATAAAAGGAATCTGGCATCACAATTCACAAGTTAATGTGCAAAACATCTTCGAAAGAAGCAGTTTTACAAAAAGTCACAGGTTTTTCTTTTTGAAAAAAACTAGCTTCGATTGCTCCGCAGGACTGCCTAACTCACAGGTTTGCTGCAGATAGAACATAAGAGTAGAAGTTTCATCAGCATTCAGGAATTCAGCATAACTTGGTTAAAAAAAACTCCAAAGATAATGCTCCTACCTCTTCTTATTATTGAGGAAGACGTTACAAAGAAAGCATCCTCGACATTGATTGACTCTAGACAGCACTGTTCTGAGGCGCTCAGCCAGATCACAGTTCACACTCGCTGCCAACAAGAAGCTGCAGCCTGAACATGCTACGAACCTGGTGTATGTCATTTTTGCGCATCACTGCATAGCACTGTGAAATCACTCCCGGTCTAGATGCAACAAAAAAAAACCTTAGGTATAGTAAGATTTTCATGAAAATTAGAGAAATTTCGTTTACAGATCTTGAGGCTTCATATATATCCCATGAGCTCACCCGTGGTAGAGAGAATTGATTATTTGTTACTTTTAAGAATAGGATTTACATTTTTTGTCACTTTCAATATTAGCTTCATAAATTTGCTATGTAGCACATTGATTCCTCGATTAGCATGCCATTTATCCCTTTTAACTCATTTTATTTTTATTTTTCTAATTTTGGATGCTGAAAAAGACGCTTATACCCCTAGGCAATTTTGCACTGTACGGGAAGAACAGGGTGTGTATTGTTTTTTCATTGCCAATGGAGTAATTGATTTCGTAAAGAAATAGTATTCTGGGCATTGCACCGCGCATTATTCTGTCCTTAGTATAGGTTCTTGGTTTATAGGTGTTTCGTCTCAGGTTTCACTACTGACTGTTCTTGAAACAGTTGGAGTAATATCATGAAATGCGCGTGTTTTGTTTTTTCATTTGCATTAATTTGGTTGTTTTGAAAATGTTAGCAGTATAAATCTTTTTTACTTTGTCACACACATGCTCTTACTTTCTGTTTTGCAAGCTTAGAATAGTATGATCGTCTTATTTTCTGTAAAAACAGAGCTGACATTCTGACAACACTGCACTACTGTGCCTCATGCCCATCTTCTATCATTGTTTCTGCAGAGATTAGCAAAATTAGAGGCCATGCACTCTGAAATCATCTCAAACTAGGGTCAGGAGGAGCTTACTCATCCCGGGCTGTATGTGGCGATAGAGGCATAAGCGTCTTTTTCAGTGTCCAAAATTAGAAAAAGAAAACTAAAATAAGTTAAAGGAGAGAAATGATAGGCTAATCAAGCGATCAATATACTGTATGACAAATTTGCGAAGCTAATATTAAAAATGGTAAAACTGCGAAGTCTACTTTTAAAAATGGCAAATAATCAATCTTCTTCCGATGGTAGCTGCTAATGAAGTAGTGATGGTCCTGAAATCTCATATCTAAATAGCTTCTATATGAGACCACAATGGGTTATTGCAGTTTCTGCTTTGCACAATTCATTTCCTTTAAGCACTTAGAAACATGGTGTGAAAAAATTTAATCATGAAATTGCCAGTATTTTTTCTTTATTCTGAAACATAGCACGGAGTAAATTCATGAGTTTCAAGATCATAGTTTCATCAAAGTGGCATGAATACTCCCAGCGTTAACACCTTCTGCTCTGGTCACATAAACTAGCCTAATCTACAATCACATGGCTCTAGCCGAATTTAATAATCGAGCAGAAATGGCTCATTTTTCAATCACATAGAGCGTTACAGCAACCGCTACCGCTACAGCAAATACCACGGAGGTTGAAGACCCAGTGAATTCCCCGCAAAAAAAGAGAAGAATCAGCGGATCGATTTGCCCCCACAAGGCCTCCAGAATCAACTCTCAGGCGGATCCATCCAACCCGACCCTAATCGCGACCAAACGGGACCACGAGATAACGATCAACTCAGTGGTGGAGGATTTACCTGCGTGCTGAACCCGCCGGAGACAAGCGAAGAGACAGAGGCGGACCGGCGACATGGGTAGCCATCTTTCTAGCACCTTAGCGCGTGCTCACCGGCCGACCGGCGACGGCGGCGGCGGCGGAGCCCGTCTGTTGTTTTGTCGCGTCCAGGGACGAGTACGCGAAATTTGAGAGGTGCAAACCATAATTTGGACCAAAATAGGCGCTCTTTGATAAATTTTAGGTACGCCACCAATTGTAGCGATTGCGCAGGTACATTTCTGTAAAATACTACTACATCTATATTATAGCAATTAGGATCAGATGAAATATTTCATAATACAACGAATCTAGACAGTGATTCTATCTAGATTCGTTGTACTATGAAATATCTTATCCAGTCCTATATTGCTATATTATGGGACAGGGGGAGTAAATCGCAACTAATGGTAGTTATCAGGCTTTCCAACACATTTGTGGGCATCCAGTTTCGACCTGGTGGCCGCGTTCGTGATGTCCCAAACAGTAAGCGAAATTGCCAAATTAGAGGGGCTCATCTGCAAAGTTTCTGTAGCATCTCCAACAAACTCTTCAAATGCCTCTCCAAGCTAAATTTTAACAATTCAAAAAATATGCTCCAACAAACTAACCATCTAGTTAACCAAATTAGTCTTCTTGCTGGCCAAATTTAGCTAGCCAAATTGGCTTGCTAAACTATGGGATCCCTTTCTCTCTTCTGTCTAAACTATGGGATCCCTTTCTCTCTTCTGTCCTCGCAGTCCCCGCTCCCACAGATCGAGCGCCTTCTGCTGCTGCCACACGTTGTTGGGGCTGAGTGGAGTCTCACCATGCTGCAGCTCCCTGTCGAACTCAAGCACCAGGATCTTGTCCTCTTCGATATTGAAAGCAGACTGAAGCACGATCGATGGTGGTTATTTGCATTTGTGGCGGATTGAAGTGATCCTAAAAGCGATGTGATCCTTTCTCCTCTTCTGGTTTTCTCCCTGTATGTGTTGTTTGCATCTGTGGCTAACGTCTATGGTTCTTGGCCTGAAGCGAGGGGATGTGGTGTTCTTGGAGTGAAGCTTGATGATACGAGGAAGCCTGACCTTCTCGACCTAGAATCGAGAGATAGCAACCTCATGAACTTGATAAACAACACGCTGCCCGTGCAACGCACCTTTCACCTCAAATTCGTAAGACCACATGCTCTGATAGATTGATCTACTTGACCACGCAAGAGTAAATCTATTGAACCCTCAATTCCCAGAAGCAAAAGCAAGAACAATGTGGCAAAACTCTCAATTCCCCTCTCTAGTTTGGCAGCGGCACAAACCCTAATAGAAGAATAAGAGCATAATTTGCATCTAAATAAAACATGGTTACCCTTGTTTGGTCGAGATAGACCTTATATATATAGCCTAACACTTAGAAACAGACTAGGACTCAATCTAGGAACTACATATTACGGGCCACTATTTGTTTTAGTCATTACGGCTTGATCTCTTCAAATCTGGTGGATCCTGAGTACAATCTGGGTTGGGCTCGACATGATCTTTCCAACAAGTATTGAAACGTCCAAATCCGAGTCCGTATGAAGGAGTTATAGCCGAATTACTTTGGACTGCTCTAGTTGTCAACCCGAGTCCGAGTTGGGCCTAACTTAAATTCGAATATGCTGGTGTTTCCTGCCGAGGGACGACTTCGTTGGGGTAAGGCAAAGGCTACGCTAGCTGAAAATAAAAATTTTCTACCGTGCATACTAGGATATCTTGTTAAGAGAATGACCATAGATCATTACCACTAGATGTGCAGAGCAGCAGAAGAAGTGTTGGAGTAGCGAGCCGATCCAACATGCGTGCGGATGTGGTCAAGATGATGATCAGCGTCCTCAGGAAGCTGATCAACGCCCTCAGGAACCCTTCAACGTCCTCGGGAAGCCATCGCCTAGTGACGCAATGTCCTCGAGAAGTAGCCGATAACACCACTGATCCAATTAGCGACGCCGATAGCGATGCCTATCGGTGACACTGATGTAGAGTAAAATAGCAACGCCTCTACTGGTATCCATATGTCTGGGGTGGGAACGCTGACCGGTGGTGTACTAGTACCCAGGCAGTCGGCGAGGTGGTCAGGCTCATGAAGACGACGGCTAGGGTTTTGAGGTGACTAACAAATTAGCACGCACAAAAGGCATACCCAACATGAGCCCTCACCCTCATATTTATAGATGTCCTAGTTTGGGCCCTTCTGGGTCCATCCAGGACTCTACTCGGATCCCTATCCGATCTGTTCAGATCTCTATCCAAACCGTTTAGATCTCTATTCAAATTGAGTCCAATTTGAATCCTATTCGAATCTAGTGTTCCAACCCGTTAAGTATGTGACACTGTGGGTTCATGTGTAGCTTGGTTAACATATGAAGCTCCTTTCCATAATTCGTTCACAGCGACCTCTAGCAAAGCATATTAACCCAAGTATACGTAAAAATCATATCGACTGAACATTGTAATATTCCATATATACATGTCCCTTTGCCTCATGATATCGATCGAGCACAAGGGAAGATTTGTGTCATCCTATCAATAGCTCGATCCTCTCTCGATCTTCGTAATAGATTATAACTTGTAATTAACTCCTTAATCACATCGGCATGGCCATGCGCTTCTATAATCCATTACATCAAGGGGCCCAGAGATATCTCTCCTGTAAAGAGGGGAAAATTCTATCTTGATTACTCACATCCCACTACATGTTTCGTAGCATACCCGATGACTACTTTTATAACTACCCAGTTATGGAGTAGTGTTTGGTAGACTCAAAGCAAGCTACTGCGTATGTTGGGAACCATGATGATCTCAAATCTAAGAAATTTACATAAACACTACTGAGACCAACTAATAACACATGGAATCTCAATAGTGCCTTATAGTGGGTCTATCCAATATATGTTTTCCAACATACGTCCATGTTATTAAGTTGGTATCTCTATACCCATGATCCATGAGACATGATCATCAATCAATACATATGCCGATCCCAGTCATATCTGTTCCATATATGATTTATATCTAATCAGGGATTATTTAGAAATAGTCATATTACGAGTCTCATGAACAAGTAACGTACTTGTTGATTCATAATGACAATCTATTTCAAGGAACAAAATAACTTTATTTTATAAACATAGTATGTCACGTACAACATCTTCATGTTGCTTCTAGGGCATAATACTAACAATCTCTCACTTGCACTAGAGTCAACTATGTAGATATCTAATTCCCATAGATCTAGTATGCGCCTTATGCTTGGGCTGTGGAAGAGGCTTCGTTAAAGGATCTACTACATTCAGATCAGTCTACACCTTGCATTTTTTTACATCTCCCTTATCCACTATCTCGCGGATCAGATGATATCACCGAAGTATGTATTTGGACTTCTGGTGCGATCTAGGCTCCTTTGCTTGTGCAATAGTCCCACTATTATCACAATAGAGGTCTATCAGACTGGAGGCACTAGACATCATCCTTAGCTCAGAAACAAATTTCTTGATCCAAACAACCTCCTTGGCAGCTTCCGAAGTTGCTATGTACTCGGCTTCAATTCTGTTGTAGAATCAGCTACTGTCTCTTGCTTAGAACTCTTCCAGCTCACCGCTTCGCTATTGAGGCAGAAAACAAATCCAGATTGCGCTCTACAGTCATCGTTGTCGGCTTGGAAGCTTGCGTCAGTGTAACCACTTACAACGAGTTCTTCCTCACCTCTATAAACTAGGAACATATCTTTAATCATTCTTAAGTACTTCAAGATATTCTTTACAGCTATCCAGTGACTCTCACCTGGATCTGATTGATATCTGCTCGTAACACTCAAAGCATACGAGACGTCTAGGCATATACAAAGCATGGCATATATAATGGATCCAATTGCCGAAGCATATGGAATCACATTCATCTTATCTCGCTCATCAGGTGTACTTGGACACTGAGTCTTGCTGAGACTTATTCCATGTGACATCGGTAGGAAATCTTTTTGGGAATCCTGCATGTTAAACCTCTTTAACACTTTATCAATGTACGTATCCTAGCTTAATCAAATTAGCCTCCTTGATCTATCTCTATAGATCTTGATACCCAGAATATATGCTGCTTCTCCTAAGTCCTTCATAAAGAAATTATTTTTCAATGAAGACTTAACAGACTCTAGCATATGTATATTATTTCTGATCGACAATATATCATCCACATATAAGATCAAAAATACAAGCGTTCTCCCACTAGCTTTTTGTAAACACAAGGCTCTTCTTCGTTTTTGATGAAACCAAACCTTTTGATTACATCATCAAAATAAATGTTCTAACTCCGAGATACCTGCTTCAATCTATAAATAGATTTCTGCAGTTTGCATACCTTTCTAGCCGATTGTGGATCGACAAAACTGGTCAGCTATGTCATGTACACATCCTCACACAGATTTCCATTAAGGAAAGTTGTTTTGACATCCATCTGCCATATTTCGTAATCAAAATATACAGCAATCGCCAGAATGATTCGAATAGACTTTAGTATTGCGACGGACTAGAAGGTTTCATCATAATCAACTCTTTGAATCTACTTGAAACCTTTTGCCACCAATTGTGCTTTATAAATGTGAAAATTTTCATATATGTCTATCTTCTTCTTAAAAACCCATTTATACTCGATGGTTTTTACACCATTGGATGGATCAACCAAGTTCTAAACTTGATTGCTATACATGGATTCAAGCTTGGATCTCATGGCTCTAAGCCATTTCTTAGAGTCTGGTCCTACCATCTCTTCTTCATAGGTCTTGGGCTCATCGTTGTCCAACAATAATATATCTCATTCCTGAGTGGTCAAGAACATGAACCTTTCAGGTGCACCGTACCCTCTCTGACCTACGTGGTGCTGGTGTATTTACAACAGGTTCTTCAACACTTTTATTATCCTGTTGTGGTTGTGTGTGAGTTGAAACATTTTTAGGTGTTTCTCGAATTTTTTCGAGATGTACTGTGCTTCCACTAACCCTTATTGAAAGAAACTCTTTCTCTAAGAATATACCATGTCGGGTGACAAATACTTTGCCTTGTTCTTTATTATAGAAGTAATATCCTCTAGTTTCTTTAGGATACTTGACAAAGAAGCATTTGTCAGACTTAGGAGTGAGCTTGTTAGATTATAAACGTTTTACATAAGCCTCACATCCTCAAATCTTAAGAAAAGTCAAACTAGGATGATGTCCTGTCCATATCTTATATGGAGTCTTTTCAACCGATTACGATGGAACCCTATTTAGTGTGAAAGTGGCTATTTCAAAAGCATATCCCCAGAAGAATAATGGAAGATCGCATTGGCTCATCATCGATCGGACCATATCTAATATGGTATGATTTCTCTGCTCGGAAACCCCATTCCACTAAGGTGTTCCGGGTGGAGTCAATTGTGGAACGATTCTACAATCTTTTAGATGATTACCAAACTCAAGGCTCAAGTATTCTCCTCTACGATCTGATCATAGAAACTTTATTGTCTTTCCTAAATGATTCTGTACTTCATTCTAAAATTCTTTGAACTTTTCAAAGAACTTAGACTTATGCCTCATTAGATAGATATACCCATATCTACTAAAGTCACCGGTAAAAATTATGAAGTACTGAAAACCACCTTTGGCTATTAAGCTCATTGGTCCACATACATTAGTATGGATAAGTGCCAACAAGTCACTTGCCCTCTCACTTTGACCTGTGAAAGGCACCTCTGTCATCTTGCCAAGTAAATAAGATTTACATGTTTCAAATGATTCAAAATCAAAAGAGTCAAGAAGACCATCTTCATGGAGCTTCTCCATGCATTTTTTATTTATATGACCTAGGCGACAATTTCAAATAAATATGGGATTCAAATCATTAAGACGTTGCCTTTTAATATTATTGTTATAAACATGAGATTCTTCAGGATTAAAAACATATAATCTATTCACTAATGGAATATGACAATAGAACATTTCTTTGAAATAAAGGGAACATCATTGTTCATTTATCTAAAGTCATAACTTTCTGCTTGCAAACATGAAGCAGAAATTATGTTCTTAGATAGAGATGTAACACAATAACAATTATTTAATTATAAAACTAATCCTAAAGGTATAGACAATGGCATGGTGCCGATAGCAACCATAGCAACTCTTGCTCTATTGCCCACGCAAAGATCCACTTCGCCTCTAATCAAACTTCTACTTCTTCTCAACCCCTGCAATGACTTACAAATATGAGCTACTGATCCGGTATCAAATATCCAAGAATCAGTTGATGAAGTAGCAAGATTGATTTCTATAACATTTACACCTGAAGCAGAAATTGTACTTCCCTTCTTCTTTAGATCCTCCAAGTACTTCTTGCGGTTCCTCTTGCAATGACCCGCCTCCTTACAGTAAAAGCAAACTGCATCTTGAGCCACCCCTTTCTTATCCTTTTTGGTCTTGGAATTGCTCGCGATCTCATCGGAAGTCAACTTCCTCTTAACCATATATTTCTTAACACGAGGATGTTTCTTGCCTTTCTACAACATCATCACATGATTGTTGTTTTTCTTAATGCTTTCCTCAGCAGTTTTCAGCATCCCATGTAGTTTCGTCAGGGTTTTGTCCATGCTATTCATATGATAATTCAGTATGAACGGTTCAAAACTTGATAGTAGGGATTGAAGAATCAGATCAGTAGCCAACTCTTGGCTAAAGGGAAAACCAAGCTTTTCTATACTCTCAATATAGCCAATCATCTTGATAACATGGGGGCTGACAGGATTTTCTTCAGCAAGTTTACATGTAAATAAGGATTTTGAGGTGTTGAACCTCTCGACCCTCGCTTGGTTCTCAAACATGCCACGTAGACCCACAATAATATTGTAAGTGTCTGTGTTCTCATATTGCTTCTAAAGCTCAGAGGAGATTGTGGCAAGCATGAGACAGCTCACATTAAGGCAATCATTAGTGTGCTTTTCGTAAGCACGCCGTGCAGCCATAGTAGCATTATCGGACAAGTCATCAGGGTAGGGACTTTCAAGAACGTACTCTTTTCTTTCGTGTTTAGGAACAATTCTTAAATTTCTATATCCATAAAATTTGTTCCGATAAGCTTTCTTTCTCGAGGATATATTGCAAATTAAAAGAACTAGACGTGGTGGAGGCTGACATAATCTACAACATAAGATATGCAAAGTTCAGTACCTATGTTTATGTTAATCTTTTATTAAACTATTTAACAAAAAAGATTCTCTCACTATGATTTTTGGAAACCAAAAACCTCCCTCTAGGTTACATAGCGGGTCAAGATCCTTATTTCACTAATCCCTAGTGAGCTTTCTCATCACTGCTAGAAATTAATGACATGGGGTAAACAACACCTTGCTAATCACATCTCTATGTGACTCCTGTTCGTTGGGTTAGCATCACCATGCTTTGGCCTCAACCTTATGCCCTAAGATCTAAAACCATTTTTATAACCTTATTAAGCAAACCAAAAGCTTCCACATATAGATGTCTGGCATCTATCTTAACTAGCAATGATAATTGCTGGCACTCTGCGTTGGTAGACCTACCAAACAATGATCACCACCATGTTAGGTGTAGCAATTTGAAAGGCATGAGCACTTAATTTTTCTTGAGGGATTCTATCCTACCATGGCACCATATCACATATAATATTGCATAAAAGTAAGATAGTAAATATCATAGTTAAACATATTCAACTGTGAAATAGCATGGCCCAAGCAAATGATGATTTCCATCTCTATTAGTGGTGTAGATGATCTCCATCCTCCACAACACTCCTTCGGGTCACTACGCTTGAAATCCTATAATCTTAAGTTTAGGCTACTACTATAATAGCTAAAAATAAATATTACAAATATTGATTCAAGCACCCGACACGCAGGTTGATAAATACAGCACAGACAACTTAACCATAAGCTGAGATTCATGGCATGCAAGCTATGCATAAGAGTTACATGCATCATATACATCTCTTACAAAACATATATGGCCATACCATTCACATCATTCTCTGCAAAAACAAGTTAGATGTAGAATCGTATTCTAGCTAACGATGTGAACCAAGACTAGATACAAGGCGTGCACACACAGCGGTCCTGCTAGCCGGTTAGCGAGTGGGAGTCGAGGGGGAAGCCGCCCCCTCATGGGTTGCAGGGCAGCGCCCTGTCCACCAACAAAAAATTATAGATCTGATCTATGAAATCGCTAAAGAAATACCTCTCGGGACAACCAATTTATCCTGATCCGAGACAACTTCTCGGGAACGAGTTTTCCTTTAGCCGATGGGGTTGGCTAGGTGGTCAGGTGATGTCCTTGGGAGTCGGCAACAGTGGTCGAGAAGACCAGTCAGGAGGCGCCCGAGGCGATCAGATCCATAACCTACTCAGATTACGATACGTGTTTGCATCTGATGCAACAACCTACCACAATTCAAGTGTTACGATCCAATCTGCAACTACCCCATAGACCGATTGATCTCATCAACTCATGCTACGGTGCTACCAATCAATTTATCACATGAACCGATCGATCTAGACTACAATAGATCCAATCTACTACAACCGCATATCCACTATATGCACTGATCTAGATCACAATCTATGCAAGATGGCTTTTATACCACTGTTGGGGTAACGCAGAGGCTACGCTAGTTGAAAATAAAAATTTTCTACTATGCACATCAGGATATCTTGCTAAGAGAGGGACCATAGATCATTACCACTAGACACGTAGAACAGCGGAAGAAGTGTTGGAGTAGTAAGCCGATCCAACACGTGCGCGGATGTGGTCGGGAAGCTAATTAGCGTCCTCGGGAAGCCGATCAACATCCTCAGGAACCCTTCAACGTCCTCGAAAAGCCTTCGCCCGGTGATGCAATGTCCTCGAGAAGTAGCTAATGACGCCACTGATCCAATTTGTGATGCCGATGTCAATGCCTATCAGCGACACCGATGCGGAGCAAAATAACAATGCCTCTACTAGTATCCACACGTTCGGGGTGGGAACGCTGGCCGGTGGTGTACTAGCACCTAGGCGATCGGCGAGGTGCTTAGGCTCAGGAAGGCGATGGCTAGGGTTTTGAGGTGACTAACAAATTAGCACGAATAAAAGGCATACCTTGCATGAGCCCTCGCCCTCATATTATATATGTCCTAGTTTAGGCCCTCCTGAGCCCATCTAGGACTCTACTCAGATCCCTATCCGATCTATTCAGATCTCTATCTAAATTGAGCCCAATTTAAATCCTATTCAAAATAAGTGTTCCAACCCATTAAGTGTGTGACCCTGTAGGTTCACGTATAGCTTGGTTAACATATAGAAATTCCTTTCCATATTTTGTTAACGACGACCTCTAGCAAAGCATATTAACCCAAGTATACGTAAAGATCATATCGGCTAAACCTTGTAATGTTCCATATATACATGTCTCTTTGCCTCATGATATCGATCGAGCACAAGGTGAGATTTGTGCTATCCTATCAATAGCTCGATCCTCTCTCGATCTCCGTATTAGATTATAACTTGTGATTAACTCCTTAATCACATCGGCATGGCCATACGCTTCCATAATCTTTTACATCGAGGGGCCCAGAGATATCTCTCTCGTAAGGACGGGCAAATTCCATCTTAATCACTCACATCCCACTACATGTTTCATAGCATACCTAAGGACAACTTTTATAACTACCTAGTTATGGAGTAGCGTTTGGTAGACTCAAAGCAAGTTACTACGTATGTTGGGATAATTTAGAAATAGTCATACCAATCTCAGTCATATCTGTTCTATATATGACTTATATCTGATTAGGGATCATTTAGAAAAAGTCATATTACGAATCTCATGAACAAGTCACGTACTTGTTGATTCGTAATGATAATCTATTTCAAGAAACAAAATAACTTTATTTCATAAATATAGTATGTCACGTACAACATCTCTATGTTGCCTCTAGGGCATAATGCTGACAGATTTGAACTCGTGTAGGACCTCTAAATAAAGCTCTTTTTGGCCCAGACACCGCCAATAAACATACCGTTGGGCTAACAAGCTCCTCTTGTCTTCCAATCTCCAATGATTCAATTCCGTCAAACATAAGCACAAGCAAGGTACAACTATTAGGTAGCATACTATCCTCACTGATATCATAATGAAATGTACTTAGGAGCGCATTAACCATGTTTTGAATTTCATGTGCCCGTGCTCGTGTGATAGGTCCTCTATACGTATTGGAGATACTTTAGTCTGGAGCAGCAGCAGTCGATGAAGAATATGTGGAGTAGTCGATGAAGAATATGTGGAGTTAGGCTGATCCTCATCATCCTCCCCCTCTTGAAAATAATTCATCCTTGAATCTATGTCTGCCATTGGAAAGAAATGTGACAAGTCAGCCACATTGAATGTGTCACTCACAGCGTAATTACCTAGAAGATCTATCTTATAAGCATTATAGTTTATCTTCTCTAATACTTTGAATGGCCCATCGCCATGTGGCGTAAGCTTGAACTTATGCTCCTAAGTACGTTTCATCATGATATCAGTGAGGATAGTATGCTACCTAATAGTTGTACCTTGTTTGTACTTAGTTTTGACGGAATTGAATCATTGAAGATTGGAAGACAAGAGGAGCTTGTTGGCCCAACGATATGTTTATTGGTGGTGTCTGGACCAAGAAGGGCTTTATTTAGAGGCCCTACATGAGTTCAAGTTGTTCCTCACTAGGAAACACCAGCAGATTTGAATTCAAGTCAGGCCCAACTCGGACTCGGGTTAACAGCTAGAGTAGTCCAAAATAATTCGGCCATAACTTCTTCAAACGGACTCGGATTTAGACGTTTCAATACTTGTTGGAAAGATCATGTCGAGCCCAACCCAGATTGTACTCAGGATCCACCAGATTTGAAGAGATCAAGCCGCAATGACCAAAACAAATATCGGCCCATAATCTATAGTTCCTAGATTGAGTCCTAGTCTGTTTCTAAGTGTTAGGCTGTATATATATAAGGTCTAGCTTGACCAAACAAGGGGAACCACGTTTATTTAGATGCAAATTATGCTCTTATTCTTCTCTTAGGGTTTATGTCACCGCTGCCAAACTAGGGAGGGGAATTGAAAGTTCTGCCATAGATTGTTCTTGATTTTCCTTCTAGGAATTGAGGGTTCAATAGATCTACTCTTGCATAGTCAAGTAGATCAATCTATCAGAGCATGTGGTCTTGCAAATTCGAGGTAAAAGGTCCGTTGCACAGGCGGCGTGTTGTTCATCAAGTTCGTGAGGTTGCTATCTCTCGATTCTACGTCGAGAAGGTTAGGCTTCCCTTGTATCACTTGAGCTGTTCGATTCGCCGTTATCGGCTACCGAGGAAGAGGGAACCTATCCAAAGGCACTGGATTGTTCGGTAAATTATTTGCCTGAATTTACTTGTTCTTACCTGCATCTACTGTTAAATCACAATTAGCAAGTGTGAACCACAGGCTGGGTCTGGATTGCTCTGGCTGTGCTAGCCTTGAAAACAACAGAAAGAATGAATTAAATGGTAGGGCCTTTTTTATATGTTCTACTTTAGACAGCTGTTGGACATGTTAGCTAGCTTGCTTGCCTTCAGGGCAGGAAAACACTTATGCATGAGAAGCTTTGTGTTGGAGCTTTTCATGGAATCCAAGTAGAAGGAAAATGAGAGGTTGAGAATCTCTAGGTTCGAGTCATTGAGCTCCTCTTCTTGACAGCTTTAGGTCAAGTGTTGCTCCTTACATTTTGCTGTATTTTAGATTGGATATGAATCATTGCAAGTTCTTTTCCAACCAAAAAGATCTGATGAGTTGCAGTGATTTGATTGTCACTGCTAAGTTAAGATTAGTGATGTGGCTTCTGAACATTGGTTAGCACTTAATTTGTTTAGACATGTTAATTACCTTGCATTTGGCATATCACATTGTCTTTTTCTTACCAAGCTCTCGTGCGAAGGCCTGCCAACCTGATAGGAGAGTGAATGAGTTGTTTCTTGGTCTAGCTAATTTGTTTCAGCCAAAAGATGTGTAATGTGTGTTGTGTCCGTAGTTTCTAGCTGGCCATTGTGCTGTATACTTGCGTGCTGTTAATTTCTAGCCACTACGATTTGGAAAGTTAGAAATTGAGAGTCTGTTAAAGTGTGCAGCAGATATAGAGAGGAATCTTTTTAGCAAGTTAGCTAAGTAAACAAATACAGAGCTAAAAATAATTATGCTGTTGGAGATGCCCTAACGACCCAAAGTAGGGGCTTTTATAAAAAAATAGGATCTCTACCATTGGCAGTGGCCCAGATGAGGACTTTTTTTCCGTAAATTTTTGTATTGTTACCCAACTAGGGATTTTACTAAAAAAATCCATCGCTTTCATCGTGAGTGTCTGCTTACACGAGAGATTTGGTAATTTGTCACTGCTAAGAAATGACTTTATATTTTTGTTATCCTAACCCACATTTATTGATCTAAATAATTCTACATGTCATTATCTGAGTGGCATCATAATCAAAGAGATCATCTTGATAGTAACAAATTGTATATTTTTTCAACTCGCTACCACTAAGCCCAGAGCTTTGGCAGGCTTGTCAAGCCATGAGCTGGCACGCCGCCTCTCCCCACGATCTTCATGCTCTTCAGCCAACACTGATAAGAACCAATGTCGTGCCACATTGGAGGGAATAAGAGTGCGGTGTGGTCGATCGGCTAGAAAAGGGTCCCACTAGCCCCCAGCCGGCCGGCACCAGGAAAGACATGGGCCATGGTGGCATCTCCACCATATCTTATAGGAGTATGCGCGCCATGATCCTGTGAGATCATGTGTATGATCATTGATTTATGATGAACAAATTGGTTTAATATTGATATATATTGAACAAATTAGTTTTGATCGGTTTGAGTGGTCGAGCACTTTAGTCGAGTTGTCGAGCACTCTTGTTAGGCACTCAGCACTTAGCACTCGAGAAAATTTAGCACTCAAGAGATTTTAGCCCTCGAGAGATTTTAGCCCTCGAGAAATTTCAGTACCCGAGAAAATTTCAGCACTCAGGATTTTGGATTACTCGGATTTTTTATGTTCGAGTTGAATCATATGCTTTAAATTGTTTATTCAAGAAATACACAATGTTTATGATTGATTGGACTGATTGAGTCAAGTTGGAAAGAACTTATGCTCGAAAAAGGATTTCTTGGTTTGTTCATGTGTAGGCATTGCTTAAGGACGAGTCATGATCGATGACGGGATCAAAATAGGCTCGAAGAGGAGATGAGGTTCAGAACGATCGAGGATGTCATATGGGACGCTCGGACTAGAGGATGTGGCACGTGAAGATGAGGTTTTCATATCTACCCTACTATAAAATTGGTTTAATATTGATATATATTGAACAAATTAGTTTTGATCGGTTTGAGTGGTCGAGCACTTTAGTCGAGTTGTCGAGCACTCTTGTCAGGCACTCAGCACTTAACACTCGAGAAAATTTAGCACTCAAGAGATTTCAGCCCTCGAGAGATTTCAGCCCTCGAGAAATTTCAATACCCGAGAAAATTTCAGCACTCGAGATTTTGGATCACTCGGATTTTTGATGTTCGAGTTGAATCATATGCTTTAAATTATTTATTCAAGAAATACACAATGTTTATGATTGATTAGACTGATTGAGTCAAGTTGGAAAGAACTTATGCTCGAAAAAAGGTTTCTTGGTTTGTTCATGTGTAGGCATTGCTTAAGGACGAGTCATGGTCGATGACGGGATCAGAACTAGGCTCGGAGAGGAGATGAGGTTCAGAACGATCAAGGATGTCATACGGGACACTCAGACTAGAGGATGTGGCACATGAAGATAAGGTTTCCATATCTACCCTACTATATAATTGACGAGTTGATCATCACTCATCTAATCAATCTCAACCATTTATTCTTTATTCATCACTCATCCGAACAATCTCATCCACTCATCCAAACAATCATCTTCATCTAATCTAATCTGTAATCCAACTCCCATAGCCGCCTGACGACCACGCCCGCAGCCACCCAATGAGCGCTCCCGAGACTCGATGCAGCCGCACGTAGCCACCGTGGCCCCACAACGCGTGATCTGTTTCTCCCTCTATAGGGCCACGCGCTCCTTCTCGCCCGACGCAGATGCCCACAGCCTCCCGTGCCCCCCCCCCCCACACCACGTGATCTGTTTCACAGCGCCGCGCGCTCCTTATCGCCCTCCGTAGGCGCTCGTGCTGTCGGCCGGCTCAACACCCACCTTGTCTGAGATTCATCGGTCCGCTGGCGGTGCCGTCGAGCTCCCTCAGTCCGCGTCACCGTTGAGCTCCCTCGTGCAGCCACCGAGTTCCCTAGAGCCACCGCTACTGGATCTGCAACCGGCACCAGGGTACTAATGACCGTCGATCTCCACCATCATAGGTGCATTCATGGCAATTTCGATTTGGATTTCATAGGTGCAACCAAACATTGTTTGGAATTAATTTGATCCGGCTTCTATTTTGATATCCATTTCATTTCCATGTGGATTTGAATTGGAGCCTCAATTTAATTCGTCTACTCCAATTCCAACATCCAAATATAGCATTACACATTTCATTCCCAATGTCCTGTATTTGGCCCAAAACTGGTCTAAATTGTTAGGAAACCAAAAAATTTCCCGTCGTGAAACATGCTTGGGTGAGCTAATATCAGCTGAATTTTACCCTGGTTGGCTCTTTTCAATCGGGAAAAAATTACAATCTGGCTCAAGGTCCCAATGTTACTCCATAGAAGGTTTTAGTTAGAGGAACATAGAAGGTTTTATTTTTTATGTTAATTTGGGAAAGTGATGGCTATTAAGATTTATGACATGATATAATTCTCTTGTCATCTGTTGAGTTTGGGTGTACTCATACTTGGTTTCCATGTTGCAGAACTTGGTCTACTTTGTCTTCTTCATGTCTTGCAAATTGCTAATATATTGGATTATTGGCCACTGGATATGGCCACCCCATACAAGCATCATAACCTAATCCTTAATTTGATGATTTTCCTTTGTTCTTGAACCTAATTATTACTGATTAACAGTTGAACTTATTATGTTGACACTATATTTATGAGACTGACATTATCAAAGGGAAGCCTGACTTGCATTTACTATTCTTGTGGCAATCGAATTACATTTTTTGATATAGATAGCTTAACTTCCATTTTCCGTTCTATTTGCACCATTGTTTGATATGTTTACTTGGCAAAGCTAATGAGTTATGCTAACTTGTTTTTCATTGTTAAGATATGCAACCTAATAGGACATATGCCGTGCATGGATAAGATTTGAAAGGGAGCATGGCACCTTAGATGATTATGACCTTGCTGTAAAAAAGGTATGCTACTTGATTTTTTTAACTATATCATCATGTATTTCACCTGTCCGTTTGGCCTTTGCTCTCTGTGAATATGTTGAATTATCAGATTTGACATTTACAGCCTCTCCCCTTCCTACTGTTTTGTACATCCCAATATGTTTACCTGTTTGTTGCTTCACTATCTTTTTAGTTTTCTGTTTATTTTCTTCATATGAACTTAAGCCACATTAGAAGCACATAATAGTGGATGTCTCATTAGTTTCTTAACTAAAGTTGAGGTTGCTGAAGCATAGCCTCTGCTGAGTGTTTTTTGGGTAATTTTGACAAAGAATATTTTTTTCTAAATCTAAGCTAAATGAAATAATGAAGGATCATATTTGGTCTCATAGGTCATGGTGATATATTGTCATCAAAAGATAATAAGGTTTTATTGCCCCTGCAGGCACCTGCTCCCATTATGAACTGTAAACAAGTAGCAAAATTATCTACAATGTAATTGTGTTTTAGAGAAGATTTAGCTAATGTCTGGCCGGAAAGAATATCAAAACAAGAGTAAAGAGAGATTGTAAAATGTAGTTGAATTTATCATCTTCCTATTTTGACCAGGTCAACCCTTATTAGAAGGAGCTTGAGATAGACAACAATGCGAGGATAGGGAAGATTGTGACAATGGCAAACTCTGAGGTACCATGCTGTTACCCCTCCTAACATGCTTTTTATTTTCAAGAACACTACTATAACTATCAGATTAACACTAACCAAAATCACCAAGCAACAGCTGCAACTTGATAGAAATTTGGGAACATAGTTGATCACCTCTCATAATGGGAACGAGAAAAGATGGTCACATTACATTGAGAGATATTTCAAACAATGTCAGCAAAGGTAACATTGATACATATCTATCTATGTTTTGAAAGTTCTACCTTTATACAATCGTATGTAAATAAATATGTCTACATACAGGAATACAACCGCCGCCTTATAATGACGAGGTGCGTAAGAGGGAAGAGAGGAACAGAAAACAACGAGAATACCGTGCAAGAAGAAAAGCTAAAGAAACCAGTGAGCAAAGAGAGGAGAGGAATAAAAAACAGCGTGAATACAGGGCATGGCAGAATTCTGAATCATCACCAGATATTTCAGGTGCGTCTGTCAACCCTGGGCTACCTTACTACATAGTTAGACAAAGCGAACTATATGAATTGGATATCCTGATTCAAAGTTTAAATATTATAGGAACTCCGTCCACAGTAGATTAACAATCACCATATGGGACAGGGTATTCAACAGTTTTGCAAGTGTCGAGAATACTACGAGATAACAACGTGTTGTCCCCCTGCAGGTACTTTTATGTTTCATTGCATTTACAATACAGAAAGGATAAGATTTTATAAATACCATATTGTACGAACTTGCTCTACAGTAGGAATTCTATCACCATATGGGATGGAGTTTCCAGGAGTTTTACAAGCATCTGGTATAGAAGATAAGAAAAATAATGATCTAGATGAACCCATTGACTGGCTACATAAAAATGATAAATATGTGAGACTACATGGAATCATTTGCTCTATAAATACAACACGTCAAGGTGTCATGCTGTCTTTTTCTTCCTACTGTCCTTATTAACAGATACATGTCTATCTATGTTTTGAATCTCAAACTTTTCTACAATTGCGTCTAAATAAATATGAATACAAATAGAAACACAACCAGTGGATGATGAGCGTAAGAGTGAAGAAAATAACAGAAAACAACGAGAATATCATGCAAGAAGAAAAGATGAAGAATCCAGTGAGCAAAGAGAGGAGAGAAATAAAAAGCAGCGTGGATACAAGGCATTGCAAAATTCTGAATCATCAGCAGCTATTTCAGGTGTGTATGTCAACCCAAGGCTACCTTTCTACTATATTTCAAAAGTTCTATCTTTCTACAATCGTGTGTACATAAATATGTCTACATACAGGAACACAACCACTACCTTATGATGCCGAGTTGCGTAAGAGGGAAGAGAGGAACAGAAAACAACAAGAATATCGTGTAAGAAGAAAGGCTGAAGAAACCAACGAGCAGAGAGAGGAGAGGAATAAAAAGCAGCATGAATACATAACATGGCTGAATTCTGAATCATCATCAGTTATTTCATGTACGTATGTCAACCTAGGGCTACCTTTCTACTATCCTTATTAACAGATAACAGATATGGCTCGAGATGATAAACTTATTATTTGTTGTCTTTTTTACCAGATGATAGTATAGCTAATGGCAAGCTCCAATAGAAACAAGAGAGGTATGATAATATGGATGAATACAATGAGGAAATGGAGTACAGGAAGATTAGAGCAAGTAGCAACGAGATGGATCAAACTTCGGGGCCTACTCAAAATCAATCTGCGTCCCAAACGCCTCTATAACAGAACAATGGAGAACCCAATGATACATTATATGACAGTGCCTTATTCGAGCCTACACGCACTGCTATTGATGATGAAGGTGGTTTGTACCGGTATTCTTTGTTTATGTAATACGTACCTATCGTCTTTACATTGGTAAAACTCACCTGCAATCACCTATCATGCATAGATCATTTAGAGGATGCACATGAGTTGGACAATGCAGATGATGATGAAACTAGACAATTTCATGGTGAAGGTAATATAAAGTACATGCATATATCTTCTTTGGTTTTGTACTCTTTTGTAGATCATAATATAAGAACTTACGGTCTGTACTTGTTTTATTAATAGCTGATGCATACGAGTCGTATCGTGTGTCTGTTAATCGTGTTGATAAGAATACCACCGAAGATCTATATGACTATGTGTGCCAAGACTTGCCAGACAGGCACAATATTTTAAAAAAGTATCTAATTGCCAATATTGTGGTGCCATGAGGTTTCAGTTTGAGGCACCAGGATTCTGTTGTAGAAAAGGAAAGATAACGGTCCATATTCCTGAGGTGCCTACTGAGTTAAAAAGGTTGTTTACAAGTCAAGTACATGATGATGCAAAGTATTTTAGAAAACACATACGGTACTTTAACTCTTATTTCTCTTTCACAAGCTTAGGAGTTACTTTGGACCGACGAGTTAGCACAGCAGCCAGAACTGGTATATATACATTTTGTGTGCATGGTGCCTTGTACCATCATCTAGACCATCTGGTGCCAGGTTCTAAAGGCCCACGTCATTTGTAACTTTACTTCTATGATACAGAAGATGATACATTGGATCATAGAGTACGAAGGTCTTCAGACCTTGATATCAATATTATCAGAAATATATTGAGAGTATTACAAGACAACACATACGTACAGACGTTCAAAAGAGTTGGGGCTATGACAAACCTAGATGACTACATGATTGAACTGAATACTAATGTAACGCCTGACCAACGAAGGTATAGAATATTTCTTGTTGCTTACATATTTCCAAATTAATATGATTTCCTATTGTTTATTATCTTTATTTAGTATTATGTTCTAAATAAGTTTAGTTTTGTCCAAACAAGGTACAATGCGCCCACGGCCTCACAAGTTGCTGCTATATGGTCAGAAGGGAATGATCCACAAAGTTTTGATCGGAGTGTGATTGTATATGCCAGAGGGGATCGTCCGCTCTATATTAAAGCATATTATGGTTGCTACAACCCGTTGGCATATCCTTTATTTTTCCCTAAAGGGGAAACCGGCTGGAATCTGTATATGCCGTACTATGGGGAATCTACAATCAATGGTACTATGAAACCTGGTGAGCAAAATGAGATGCCATCTTCTTCTACTGTGCAATCCATGGTAGAAGCCACTTCTATTGATCCTACAGGTACCTGCACCAATGGCATTTTACATATTTGATGAATGTATATACTATATATGTATCTAGTAATATTTCAATTTATTGTAAATCATGGTGAATGCGACGATGACATACAAGAAAGTGATTACTTAAGTAGACTGGTAGAAGAAAATCAGTGGGCAAGGTTTGTGATAGCAAGAGAATACTATTGTTTCTTGCTGTAAGTTAAAAATAGGCTTTTTAACGTCTTGTTATTTGGAGGGAGGCTATTCTAGCAATAGGTCGTTGATATATATATCAAGATCGAGTCTATGAGGCTTGATTGGTACTCTAACCCTGAGAACCAAAAACTTCTACGGGCTGAATTATACTAGGTAAGTGAAGCAAAAACTTCTATGGGCTTGATTGATACTCTAACCTAGAGATGTAAGCAGTTCATGATGTGTTTTTTTGCATAGGGTCTGGTTGATGTAATTTCTGCTGAAGAAACTAGACCTTCAGAGGTTGGCAGGAGAATTGTGCTTCCTCGTAGTTTTACAGGGGGTGATTGAGATATGCAGCAAAGATTTCTCAATGCAATGGCTATTGTCCAGCGTTTTAGCAAACCAGATTACTTCATCACGATGACTTGCAATCCGTACTGGGAGGAGATTACAAGCAATCTTGAACCTAGCTAGAATCCGTAGGATAGACCAGACCTAGTTTCAAGAGTATATGGAGCCAAATTACATGACTTGAAAGATTTATTGATCAAGAAAAAGTATTTTAGACAGGTTGCAGCATATGTGCATGTTACTGAGGTTCAAAAGAGAGGATTGCCACATGAACACATCCTGCTGATCATGAAATCAGGCGGTAAGTTAACAAGCCCAGAAGGATATGACAGAGTTATTTCGTCTGAGATACTAGATAAGGAGAACTACCCTGTATTGCACAATCTGGTCGTTAAGCATATGCTTCATGGACCATGTGGGGTATTAAATAGAAAGTGTGCTTGTATGGTCGATGGAGAGTGTCACTTTTGATATCCTTGGTAATTCTGTGCAGCAACACAACAGGGAAGAGATTCATATTCTTTATATAGGAGAAGAGATGATGGACATCGTGTAAAGATAAGAGGTGCGGAGTTAGATAACAGGTGGGTGGTTCCGTATAATCCTGGGTTGCTTATGAGATACAACTGTCACATCAATGTTGAGGCTTGCTCAAGCATCAAGGCTATTAAGTACCTGTTTAAATATATATATATAAAGGTCACGACCGTGCTTCGTTCTTGGTTGACCTTGCTCATAAGGAAGGTGGAGTAATCAATGAGATTCGTCAGTATAGGGATGCTAGATACATATCACCACCAGAAGTTGTACATAGGATTTTTAGTTTTCACCTGTTTGGTGTCTACCCATCTGTTTTGCAGCTCCACTGTCATCTATCTAACATACAGTCTGTTATTATTGATGAGATAAAAAATCTACAAGATATAGTCGGCCAACCGTCTTCCTCTATGACGACACTCACAGAGTACTTCAAGATGAATCGAGTAGATAGCAATGCAAGGAAACTATTGTACAGAGAGTTTTTAGAACACTACAGGTGGATTACTGGTAGCAGGAAATAGGAAAGAAGAAAGTAGAAGAGAAGACAGATTGGGTGGGTTATGTATGCGCACCCTACTGAAGGGGAGAGATATTTCTTGAGAGTCCTTCTAAATCATTCTAGAGGTGCACTCTCGTATGAGGATTTAAGAATTGTGGCTGGCATCACGTACTTTACTTTTAGAGAAGAATACAAGAAGAGAGGACTCATAGAGACAGACATGACACTTGATGATTGCTTGAGTAAGGCTGCAACTTTTCAGATGACATCCGCTCTACGAAGGTTATTTGTGACTATTCTTATATTTTGTGAGGCCACCAACATCCGTGGACTGTGGAACAAACACAAGGATTCAATGTCTGAAGATTTTAGCCGAGACAATTCTAACTCATTAGTAGTAGAACAAATGGTGGTTAGATGCATTCAAGATTTGGTTCATTCGATGGGGAAGGATATCAAAAATTTTGATCTTCCAGAGTTAAATGATACAGGTAATTGGAAACATTATCTGTATAAATCTAAATTGATTTTTATGTATTGATGAAATAATTCGCTAACACTTTTATCCCTCCGTGTGAATCAGGTGAATATTCCAATGACATAATGAGAGAGGTTAGAGAGGAACTTTCTTTGAGCATAGACCAGGAACATCTTGATTTATATATATCTCTTAATAAGGAGCAGCGTGGTGGATTTGATGAAATAATACATCATGTGTTTAAAAACAAGAGCCGGTTGTTTTTTATTGATGGCCCAGGAGGAACGGGTAAAACATTCCTATACAAGACACTTCTTGCTAGAGTGCGATCAGATGGATTAATAGCTATTGCAACTATGACTTCTGGTATAGCAGCGTCGATATTACCTGGAGGACGCACAGCACACTCAAGGTTCAAAATTCCAATTAAGCTTGGAGACAATAGCATGTGCAATTTCACAAAGCAAAGTGGCACCATGGAGTTGCTTCATAGGGTGTCCTTGATTATTTGGGATGAAGTTGCGATGATAAATCATCGAGCTGTTGAGTGCCTTGATAGATCCCTACAAGATATTATGAATTTTTCTTTGCCATTTGGTGAAAAGGTTATGACATTTGGTGGTGATTTCAGACAGGTGCTTCCAGTCATAACAAGGGGGACAAGAGCACAGATAATTGACGCTACATTGCTGAGATCTTATTTATGGGAAAACATAAGGAAGATACGATTGTCACGTAACATGAGGGCTCAATCTGATCCATGGTTTTCAGATTACCTCCTTAGAATTAGGAATATAACTGAATAGACAATCGGGGATGATTATGTCAATTTGCTAGAAGATATTGTGATTGCTTATACAGACACTGAAGATTTCATAAACAAACTCATCCAAGATGTCTTTCCATAACTTGAGGAAAAATACAAGATCAACAGCTTATATGAACACACGTGCCATCCTTTCAACAAAAAATAAGCATGTAGATCAGATGAACGAAAAGATGATTGACAATTTTTCGGGCGAGGAGAAGATTTATTATAGTTTTGACTCCACCGATGATGATTCAAGAAATAACTACCCCATCGAGTTTCTGAACTCAATCACTCTAAATGGCCTCCCCCACATGTTCTCAAAATAAAAATCAACTGCCCTATGATCCTTCTTCGTAATCTTTATCCTAACAATGGCTTGTGCAATGGAACAAGACTAATGGTTAGAGCATTCTAAGACAATGCGATTGATGCTGAAATTGTTGGTGGCCAGCATGCGAACAAAAGGGTGTTCATACCTAGGATCCCTATGTCCCTGTCAGATGATATTGTACTTCCTTTCAAGTTCAAGAGGAAATAATTTCCAATTCGCCTGAGTTTTGCAATGATCATAAATAAAGCACAAGACCAAACTATCTCAAATGTTAGCATCTACCTTCCAGAGCCTGTGTTCTCACATGGGCAACTTTACGTCGTGTTGTCTAGGGGTGTGTCAATGCAAACAATAAGAATTCTGGCTAGACCGAAGGATGGATTATATCCCACAGGGAAGAGCACTAAGAACATTGTGTATAGAGATGTCTTGAACTGGTGAAGAGTGGTAAGTAATAAATTCAACAGATACTAAAAAAATCAGCTCATCCCAAGTAGCATACAGAAACATTTAACTGGTTTTTGTTGTATTTGCTCATCTATGCGTATGCAGTTATTAACATTTATAACATTATTCTAACAAGAACATTATAGATACTAACTGATTGACATGTTTCATTTTGATGTTACAGAATGGGACCACAGATCAGGTGGACAAAATCGTCAAAATTCTAAATGAAGGACATGTTCCTTCTCTAGATGTTGGTATGGAAACCTACATTACAGCTTGGTTCTTTTTAAGAGTAGTCTTTTCTGTTTTCATCATTCATAATAAATTTATAAAGAACAAAGGTGCATGGTAGGACATGCTTATCAATCTGCAACAATTGTGCTGCAGAGGTGGTTGTCAGCCCGTCTTATGTGTTCCTTCCTTTTGTAAAGAAAATGAACTGATTGATAGCCAGATTGACATAAAATTCGGAAGTGAGCCATCCTCTCCTTCTACATTGTTCTTTATGTTGCTTCAGTTTTGAACAGAGAAATGGGAAGGTGGAAAGCAGTGTGTAAAACTGATCATGGTTTATCACAGGGAATGTTGACAAGGGCACCATTTGTTCAATGGAACTTGATCCTGACAAGGCCAAGCAATTATCTGATGTGATCGAGAGCTCATGTTGATTTGAATTCTTCATTGGTAAGCTATTATGGTTCTCTTCTTGACTCCATTGGTGTGTCTATTTGGCATTTTCAATATTTAAAAAATATTTTTACGTACTTCGACTTATTGAATTACATGTTGCCCTTTTCTGAATGCTGCTGGGAAATTCCATGCCACAATCAAGATGATTTGCCTCTGTGGGGTATGTATTCTTTTTTATCATTCCTATTATATCTCAATGATCTTCTGTAGGCTAATCATTTTTGACTTAACAGGTTTTGTTGGAGAGGCAGATAGAAACAATGATAACAAATATTTCCTTTTCACTCACAAGAATATCATCATCAGATACAATGGCAATCAGGTTTGTGTTTCATGAACCTGTATTTATTTCTTTCACAGAACTTCAAGAACTGATTATTATCACGGCTACATTCCTGCAGATTATTCATGTTAATCTTACTCAAGAAAGCCCAAAGCTTATTGATATGGGTAAGGCATTGGATATGACATATTCTGTCAAGTGGGAACCAACCAATGTAACATTTGCTCATCGCTTTGATGTATACCTTGACTACCCTTTCTTTGAACACCAGGTAATAATTCAGTCTCTGCAATTAAAGCCTGATTGTGCACCATGATTCTTGTGTATTTTGTTGCCAAAATTTCCAGTTTAAACCTGACCACAAATATCGTTTTTTATTGCAGATTCATTGGTTACCTGCCATTTCCTGAAATGCAGTTTGTTGGGGACAACTGGCATATGCACTCTCTCAGGGCTTAAAGGTCATTGCATGTGTTGGTGAGACCCTTGAACAGAGGGAATCCGGATCAACCATGGATGTTGTCTCTGCACAAACAAAAGCAATTGCTGGTATTTATTTTGTACTTATTCTGCCTTGTGAATTAAGAAATCTTTTCTTGGGTGGCTGATCAGTTTTCAACTATATTCAGGGCCTGTGTAAACTTTCCAAGAATAAATTTATAAAGGATTCATAACTCTTATTTATTAGGCATGTCAGTGTAACTTCCGTATCCATGTGTTATTTCATATGTTCAAGTAGAACTGACCTGATGAATTGATGAAAAAATTCTAATAGTGAATATGGTGGGCTAGATGGCTCATCAGGGAATAATATGGCCATCTTTTGCTATTAGTTGAAGACAAATAAGTTATTTCACTCCTGAAATATTTCATTTTGATTCAGGGGCATTAGCTTTAATAATTTTACCGGTGAACTTCCTGAAGAACTGGGAAACTTGACCAAACTTCAGCAGTTGTAAACTGCCCTGTTATTCATGCAGCCAAGCTATCCCCGAACTTCCTGTGTTAGAAAAGGTTGGCTGATTCGTCAAATTATC
>KE370773.1:1209632-1221516 GCA_000418225.1 Zizania latifolia
AATAACGCGAAGGTCACAGGTTCGAGACCTGTATGGGCCATAAATTTTTTATGACTCTTTCCTGTTCAACGGGTCAGTTTTCCAACTGTGGAAATACAAGTATTTTTATTTTTTTAGAATCTGAATTTAAGATGCGAATACACGGGATGATTGACGCCAAAGAAAATAAATCATATTCTCTCTAAGTAGTATGCAACGTCTAGTTACTTCAAGGACAAAAACATAGCTGAAATATGTCATGGTAGCTAAAACTTCAAATGTGTGCATCACGCCAAACCAAAAGGCAAATTTTTGGCTTCTAATCCACAGCACAGCACATAATATCTCCGATATGTTAACAGTAAATCCCCGAAGATTGAGAAAATGTTTACTAGTTAGTAGTTACATTTATAAAGAAGCTACATTCTCGGCAGTAACTATGCTTCTTGATCCTGGAACAGCTGATAATACATAGACAGACATTACAAGTGGAGCCGTACAATTAACACTGCTCGGTTTGGCTGCAAGATGTAACCCAGCAGCTACCAAAGATATTTTTACCTGTAGAAGAAAAAGAAATGCAATGGCATGTCAAGCTATCAAATAGATGTGACTCTAGAGTCCTGCCAACCCAATTGGCGAGCTCGTTGCTCCCATAACGCTGTGAGTTTCTTCTCTTTTGAAATTGCTGCCTCAGACCGCTCCCTAGCTTCCTCACAAGTCTCTGTGGCTGCATTACATTTCTCTGCCTCTCGTTGGTATTGAGTAGCTTGTCTTTTAGCTTCAACAAGAGTGGCATTCATGTGATGGATATGCTCCTCAGCTACAATCTGCTGCAGCTTGAGCTCCTCATTAAGAAGATCAACAAACTGCTTCTCCATCTCTTTATTAAACTCAGGGTCATTTTTGCTACAACCTGTATGTTTCAACCAAATGTTTTAAACTTTTAACTCAGTCAACATAGTCTCTTGATAACAGCAGTAGCAAGGTCAGGCAGATGTCACGAAAGAAAAAAAAAGGGGTAGAACAAAATTAATTCAACTATGTGAGGGAGTGAATTCAAAATATTTCACTAGTTCCAGCTCAGGAAGTCTGATACAATGAAGTCCTTTATAGAGGATGTATGACAACTACTTGCCAAGCAACAGAAGATATTTTTGCTATCCGATGGAGCATTTGTATTGTACCAGATATGTGTAGGTGGATGCAGCATATGCATGTCCAGACAATACCATTTTAGTGACTTAAGTAACTCAAAAGAAAAACTATTAGAGGAATGGTTTGCTTTATCAGCACTAATTAGGCTGCCGAGCTGCTGTGTGACATTATAAATTAGTACAGCAAGCCATACCCCCTTTTCTGGAAATAGCAGTAAGAAATCCATTTTAAGGTAAAAACTGTTAATATATTACCAGAAATACCAAAATCTGGTTGGTATGCACAATCAAGAATACTTTTTTATACTGAGCTTCTGTGACCGAGTGTGATGCATGCCAACAAATACTAACGACTATACACCATTAGCTTCCTCTGCAGACGTATAGCAAATACAGTAAACACATCCTTCTCTGAAATGTGGAAAGGGAATAGTTGTTCTTTTTGTGCAGCAAACAAAATCCCCCCTTTTGACAGCGCCAATTCATTTGAACATTTACATAACATAATAATTGAAGGTAGCACTGCTAAAATACTTCATTAGTTACTTTAATGTTTAATCATCCCAGACATCAAAATAGTGGTTGAGATAACTTCCTGAAAATATAGGTTGCAGATTGAACCATTCAGTCTCGAAAACATCATAACACGAACTTAACCACGCATTCTACAATCCTTCTATCAGATAGCCATTATACTCAAGCGGTTTCAATGGGAGGACTGGATAAATAATTATGAACCTCAACTAAAAGGAGTATGAAGTAAGAGTTCAAACCTGAAATTGAGAAGTTGACTAGCCCTGCAAAGGAAAAAATGTAAAATCCAGTCAGTGCTGGCCTGATAGGGACTGAATGAAAGTAGAAGCGTTCAAGGTGAGAGCACGCAAATTAGTTTAGTTTTCCAAGTAGTACTTAGTACAGAGTTCAGTTCATTCATTAGTGGTACAATACCGGCAATTGCAGTGATTCACAAAACGCAATGGCATCGATCTGATATAACACTAGTTGCTGTTGCAGGTTACTACCTAAAGTCCGAATTTCCATTGAGCAGATTACGAGCAAGATACTAGCCACCCCAGATCGAGCGACGGAAGTTGCAAGATCCGACGAGCGGAACGGGATTGGATGGCTTACCGGGGGCGATGGACTGGAGGGAGAGTGGCGGCGGGCAGTCGCAGCTGCAGGGCGGGCACGGGGAGGAGACGGCGGCGGAGGAGGAGGAGGACGCGAAGCCCTTCTTGTAGCGCCAGTAGGAGGGAGAGTGGCGGCGGGCAGTCGCAGCTGCAGGGCGGGCACGGGGAGGAGACGGCGGCGGAGGCGGAGGGGGACGCGAAGCCCTTCTTGTAGCGCCAGTAGAAGGCCGGGCCGGAGACGCCGAGCGCGGAAGCCACCGCCAGGATCACCAGGCACCACCGCCCGCACGCCGCCACCGCGGCGCCGCGGCGCCCCACGCCTGTCATCGCTCGCTATCTAGCTATCTCGCCCGCCCCCGCCCTCCTCTCGCGCGCTCCGCTTCGCCGCTCACGAGGCAATGTGCAGGCGCCGAGCTCTCGGCCTGCCGGATTCTACCGCTCCCGTCGTCGCGCGGCGTGTGACCGGCCCGCGTGCGCGCGCGAGCGATTACGTCTTGTGGGCTTGTGGTGGTGGTGGTGGGGAGGAGGGGAGTGGGAAGTGAGCTAACTGCGAGTCGGTGGCTCGGTGCGGCGCGGAAAATGGTGGGTACACGGAGGTATGGAGCCCCCGCCGCGCTGCTGTGCCGCACCGGACGCGGATTCCCTGTAATCCAACGGCGAATGGCATTGTCGACGAGCAGCGGCAGCAAATCTACAGTGATAGGCTGATGGTCCCTACTGGTCATGGTAATGCACGGTCCGTCTGTTCTTTGTAGGTGACGCCAATAAATTATTAAGATGGACGAAGTCTCATACGGATAAAAGTACTTTAGTTTTTAAAAAATAAATTGTACTTTGCGCTGGTTTGAGTGCATATTTTTTTTCAATTTACACTAGGTTTAATCCTTACTTTCACTTTGTACCGTGTATACTGAAATATGTTTTACTTTGCACTAGATTGTATCACAAAACCGGAGGAAATTCTTGTAAAATATAAGTGAAATTTATTAGACTTATTAGATTCACATCATGTTTCATCAAGTATTCATATTTTATGAAATTTCGTGAAATTTCAATAGGTTTTATTATGTTTTCTAGTGTTAAGTGAAACTTATTTCAATACACTTTAGTGCAAAGTGAAAGTTTGCATAGAATTTGATGTAAAGCGAAATAAGTTACGTTTTATCCGATATAAAGTACAGTTTACTCTTAACATTATTTAAAAAGTTATATATAATATTAATATTGATATTTTTATTTATGTCAGGAATAATCTACTGATAATATATAGATCAAGATAACATCATATTGTAGCTCATGGCCAGTCGCCCAGTCAAATGGTATATTTGCTTGGGAAAGGTTATTGATCCCCAAGATTCTTCAAAGAAAATAACAAGGGATTTATTTTTTCTGGAAACAATGAAAACTAATTTTGGATAGAAGTTGAATTCGTCTAAACGGTTGTCTTCCTTTGGTGCCATTGGAGTTTGTTATGCTCGTGTTGGGAAGGGAGTGCAAGAATTTGGCAATATCCACTAATGCATCTGGTCTGCGTGGAGATGGACCCAACATTTATCCGGTGGACGAGTCCGGGGTGTTAGGTAGCAAGCCAGCTTTCGTTGCTGGCCGGTGGCCGGTACACGCAGGCACGCGGCCTGATTCCGTTCGTTGATCGGTGGTGATGAGCATATCATGGATCCCTCCTCGTGCTGAAAATTTGTGATGGCACGATCAAGACAAAGACATACTGGGTGACAGTGAATCGACAGCCAGCGTCCACCTACGGCTCCGTTGGTAGTAGTTTTGGAAAGAACGTATAGAATTTTTAACTTTTTAAACAGTTTTTTTAAAAAAAAACATGAACTTAATGGCTACAACACCGAAGATAGAAACATTGCATTCTCTGTATTTAGATAATTTTTAAGCTCCCTTAAACGAGAAAGGTTAGAGAACGGTACAACTTATACATGAGTAGTGAAGTGATCGAGAGTTTTGCTGAATCGAGATCAGTTCTTCATAATAGCTGATCGAATCAAACACAAAAGTGTTTATTTAGGATCAGATCTATCATATATTTTCTAGGATAGAATTATTATATTTCATTTTAAGAATTGTTTGATTTAAGAATAGAGGTAGAATGGTTTCTCGTCACCTCTACGCGCTTCTGACCAGCGGAAGAAACCACAATTATCCCTCAACACAGCCCATCGTCTTCCTATGCGCCTGCCACCGTACCGGAGCAAATGGATAGTAGCCTACGTGCCTACGGAAGGTGTCGTTGACCTTGTCCTTAGAGGAAACGGAGAGCAGCCGTGGGGGCGGACAAGGTTGATGATAGGCTCCACCCTCTTCCGAGTTATGTCTTCTCCGTCGCGCCCTTCCGCCGCTCCGCTCCATCAATCCTTCACGCCACCGCGCGAGCGCGAGCCCAAACATTTTGTAGGCGTTAGGTTGAGCAGCCTGCGCTTCGATATGCTTGATTAGTCTCAGCTTGCAATGGCTTGCCATGACTCTTGTAGCTCTCAGAGTTGTCATGCTCTTGATCCAACTATCCATACTTTCCGTAAAAGATGTAGTGCTACCATCATATAACCAATATTTTTAGAATTTAAAAATAAAGTAAAATTTAAAAGTTGAAAAATACCGGTTTCTACGGATCAACTGATTCATATCCCACACGAACGGTTACTAATCAGCTGATTCATATCCCACACGAGCGGTTAGCTTCTACTCCACTCGGCTAGTTCACCATTTCTACCGTTGTCTTGAGGCATCAGAATTTGCTTCTACACAACACCTAGAGTTTCACTCAGTTTCGAGATTTTTTTCAGAACTTTTTCTGTTACTGCACGACTAATTTAGTTTCGCTCAATTTTACAGAACAGCTGTTCAGAAGTATAGGCATCATTTGTACAGTATTTACTTTCCTGTAACTGCGCTACTAGCAAACGCAATAATGAAGTGAAAAAATGTTAGCGCACCTGATGCTCTTCACTGATTCACATCGCAAGACTCGTGAAATTACAGGCTTATAGCATTGGTGACACCAGTACCACACGGCAGTTTCTCTTTTAGGAGATACACATCATGAGATTACTGAGTCATAGTTTTTAAACACATAAAAAAACGCCTAAACTGCCCACAGCCCAACACGACCAAGATAACAGCTAAAACTAAATAAATCCTACCGAACTCTGTTATCTATCTTGTTGAAGCACATCATATTTCACAGGTATTCAATACATTCACAAGAACACACAGCATTGACGGGGACAAGGAATTCCACACTGCTGGATTACGTACACGTGCAAACATTGCAAACATATTAAGTCCGCTGATCATGGAACGCCACAAATCATTGGTCAATTCCCACGCCAAGAATGCACTGCCCAAGATGAGTTAGGTATGGCTCTGCCTGTGAACTGTTACTCAGTGTAGGAACAAGACTCTGAAGCTCTGAATTGAATTCTGCTTCAAATTTCCTGCAGCAAATAGTCCAAGATGGTATCATATGATACTGAACTGATACAATGATCTTAACACTTTGCAAATAGACCAGGATGCGAGATACATACAGGATTGACTCTGACATTACAACATTTTCCGATGCTAGTTTCAGTTGCTGGCCTCTGTTATCGGATCTTTTTACTCGTGATCTTGGCACTCTAGATTTTGATGTACTCTCAGGATTAGCAACAGCAATGGATGGTATCAAGAGCTGGATGGAAGTAGCATACTGGAGGCACAAAGATTTCAGCTTCTCAACTTTCTGCGCATGAAAAATATTGAAATGATAAGAATAAAATAAGGATCTTATTCTATCCAGTCAACGTGCACCAGCATGAACCAAGAGGAGACAAAACAAGCAATAAGTCTGAAAGGAATCTGCACTGGACTTTTTTTCAAAATTATGGAGCTCAACAAAAATGGAAAATAGAAAGTACAGCAGCGACAATCAGTTTTCTATATAGAAGAGCAAGAAGACAAACCACAAGAAGCTCAGGCAACAATAGCAAGCATTCTTTTAGACACTTCTGGAGGAAGAAATCATGAATCTGGATGACCTGCAAGCAACACCAACAACAAAAGTAATGTACTCCCTTCACAATACAAGTTTCTTAAACATAAGAACTTTGTTAAAACCTCATCTATGCTCCTTGCAGTTTGAAGTCGATCGTGCATCAAATGCCAGTTTGGTTCAAGAACCTGAGGACCCAAACAGATGATTTAGCAATTTTCGAACCTTTGGTAACAAATAGTATGGTGACATACTGATACAGATGCTTTACCTCAAATGTTAGATAATGTAATAGACTATTTAGAAACTTGAGCATGTTGCGGCAAAGAATTGACGACCGTAGAACTGGTGTTCCTAGGATCTTGACAGAACGGAACCCCTGGTCGAGAGTTCTACATCAGTCAATGAGTAAACAGAAAACAATTAAGCTGATGTAATGGGGTAAAGAAAAGGTTATTCATACTTGTTGGATTTGCCATGCTGTACACAATTGGCGACTAACATGCTTGCAATGGAACAATAGCCGAAAGATCAATTGGTATTTTGTTAAAGCTTTTCTTGAAATTACAAGAGATAGTGGCCATTGAACCTGCAACATATATAGTTGGCATATCATTTCTCTATTACGAGATAAAACAATGAAAAATTTCGTACCAAACTACAAATAAACCTTGTAGCCAAGGCAGAAAGTTTCCAAGCCTGTAACACTTAATGGCATGGGCTGATCAACATCAGCTGCAGCAAGCTTGTCTGGAGGATATGCACAATCCAAGTCTTTCAGGGTGCTCAATTTCTTAAGGAGGGGACTTCTTTCCTGTTTAAAAATAGACAAAGAAATATGATGATAAAAAACACTACAGCTTGACAAGACATAGATAACATATTTACCACACAGCAAGTCAAGTCTTCGTGACTTGGATCTGAGGCAGCTGCTGTACTTCGCAACGCGATGTCAACAAGAGACTGCAACATAGAGTGAACAAAGGAAGAAATAACACATAACCAAAGAAGGATCAGCTTATAATGACCAGAGCTACCAAAAATCAGTTCCTGCTGTGAGCCTATGGCAAGAAACAGATAGACAATATTGCGCAACAGGATACCTGAAGTTTTTCAACAGATATTTCTTCTGGTTTCTTTGTAAGCTCTTCTCGAGCAATATCCATAAAGTGAACCAAAAAGTCACCCTGAAAAACAACAAATTAGAGAACTAGCACAAGGGGAAAACATGGATGCTTAAAATCAAGTTGGACAGCACAGCATTCATTCTCAATGTTAAGATCTTCACATAATAGAATACCCAGTGAATGGCACTTTAGGTATTTTAAAGAGTACAAGTGTAGAGCAATAATACAGAATTTAAAGAGTAAATATTCTCCATAATTTCTTCATACTTGGTCAAGAAGTAGATAACGCTTCAGGGATCGCAGCTTCCCAATGAGATCGTACTGCACATTAAACAAAATAAAATTAGAAACCGGATCATATAAGACAAGGACATCCAATAGCGGATTTTCTCTGGACAGTTATAACCTTATCTTTCATCAGAGTCAAGAGTTCACCGCTTGCAAAGTCATACGCAGATTTGATGCATTCAAGGTATTGGTGGTTTGAGCCAAAGCTCATCAGCTTAGAATTCTCTGACAAGGAAACCTAACAAAATATTCGAGATATGCGTGTTCTTACAACTTACAACATAGCATCTAATGACTCAGCCTCAGAAAATAATCATCCATACCTGAACATTGTGTCCACATTCTCTCATAACATTAAGATACTTTCCAGTTGTCAGTATTGTGGCAGCAACATTAGTAAGGAAACTAGGGATGCCATCTTTTAGGCTGTATCTTTGCTGCCAATATTTGGCATCATAATCTTGAGTGAGGCTTTCCTGCCAAAATAAAAGAAAGCATCTGGTTAATTTAAGAAGAAAAGAAGGCCGATGTTTCAGACAGTGGGAATTAAGTAGGTCCAAAATTCTGAGTCATAAGGCACCTTCAGCAAGGATTTGTTTTCAGCAATGAAGAATTCTCCGTACGGGTCATCTATAACACCCTCGTAGACCCACCTAAAATGAAGTCCATTAGAAGCTGGAATTATTTAAATACAGCAAACAGGCCAATTAAATTTTTAATCTAAGCAAGTCTTAACATTACAATCCAAATAAGAAAACTGGTATTTACAAAATGCATATTAACTTCAACTCAAATGTAAGATCCAACGAATAGCTAACGCTTGAGAAAGTGGATTTGTCACGGCCCTCGACTAGCGGAACGCGAGGAAGAGAGCGGAGGGCATAGCCATGGCAGACGGGAGGGCGAGGGCATGCTGACCCTCGCTTCCCTGGCGCCGTGACGACTAGGAGAGGGCTGGCACAGGCAGGGGCTGGCGCAGGGAGGAGAAGTGGAGAGTTTGGGATAAAAGATTGCTTTATTTCTTGATTGATTCGTTTACAATCTGTTGGCCCCTTTATATAGAGGAGGGGCTGCCCTATCTTTAGAAATTATAATATTCTAGGGAAAGCCATCTACTAACAAAGAAAATCTTAATTGAGGAAATAATCTTGCAAATCAGGAAAGAGATATAAGCACTTAGGAAACCCTACTTGAGGAAATAACTTGTAAATCAGGAAGGGGATATAATCTGCCTTTTATTGTCTTGGGCTTCTTGGATCGCGCCAGGCTGGGCCGGCGCACCCTCCAGCTGGGCTGGCGCAGCCCGCTGCCGGCGCTGGTAGGTGCGCCCCCACCTGACAGGATTACTCCTAAAGATGAACCAGAAAATAAGTTGTGAACATGACAAACCTTTCTAACATCCTAAGATATGCTGCACTTGCACATTCTGTCATCTTTTCCAATAAGGATCGGACAGCACTATCACCAGCCATCGCCTTTGCCTGTGTTGAAAGATGTTATGACAATTTAATTACATGGTTGAATAGCTAATCATGTGGACCAGAATGAACAAGCCACAAAAAACTGAGCATTAAGAGATCAGCTCTGTAAAAGAATGTTTTTCTACCAATACGAAAACCATGTCTGTTCAGCTTGGATTTACAGGAGCCTACTGAACAAGATTCATACTCACCAGATTATTGTATCTGAAGAGAGAGAGAACACAAAAGGAAAAACTTGTATGTCAGAGGTTAAGTACCTGGCTTTGAAGTAGATTAAGTGTAGCTGAACCACTGGTGTTATTGGAGATAGCTTTCTCGACTAGAACAGCAAGTGCATTCAACGAACTCATCATCCTCTGTCAAAGAGCACAATATGACTTGTTGTGCTTAAAATGGTAATCAAATAAGGATAAATAGTTCAGTCAGATAAATAGAACTTACCTGACAAAAGAACCACAATCCTTGAACTGATAGTCTACCAAGACGGAACTGGTGCTCCAGTTGAGCGATCATTGCCTGATAATCCTGATAAACAAATAGAAAACTTAACTTTGTGCCAATAAACATATAAGCACCAATACTGAATGAAAACAGAGACCTTCTTTTAAGGATAATATAATAATAATATAAGATTTCTCTTTCAAGGTGTAACGTCAGTAGCGATACAGTTCATGCAAAAATGTTTCCATGTCAGAATGTGACAACTGGACACTTTAAATATTCCTTCTCAACATAGGGAATTTACCAGGAGGAATGCCCTTAATGCTGCAGCGAGAGCATGGTTGACCAGACCATTCTTGAAATGTGATCTGGATTCCACAAAATGGCTTAGCAACACAAAATCCTCACATAACGGGAAAATTCGACGAGTCAATTCCTGCAAACCAAAAAGTTATGCACCAAACACATCTCTTTGGGGGCATGTGTGATCCAGCTGTTGTATGTTGTATCCCTTGTCAGGCCTTACCTGGAGTGCAAGATCCATTGAAGAATCAATCTGGAAGACAACATACCCCTCCTTTCCACGTACTCTCTTGATTGAAATGTATCGTCCCTCAATACCCACAAGAGCTGATAGCAAATCATCAATAACCAGAAGTTCCTACGAATAGATAAAAACAATTAGATTGAAGAAATTCATACAATTTAGAGTTGTTTGTGAAAGCTCCATTACTTCAGATAATTTTGACAATGTGCAAATAAAGATATTAATATAATCTACCTCATAGAAGAGCTATTTAAAAACAACATAGTGAAAATGTAGTTGTTTTGCCACATTGTTGCCGCAAATACACATTATTTGGAACAGCATATCAATATGTCACGAACACCATCAACAAGCAAACGCTGAGAAGCACACTCAAATTTAAACATAAAAAATAGTGAATTTGTCACAGAAACTATTTTACTAATATGAAATTGTCTTCTATCTCACACTCGATTATAACTATTTTACTCAATTGATCACATGGACCAAAATAAAATAAATTCTAACTTAGCACCGTTACATATCATTTTCTGAATTCCAGGAAGTGGGCAGTCTCAAAAATTCAAAATCCAAATACTCCAATAAAATCCCCAACACCCATGGCAATTCAAACCCTGATCAACAACAATTTACATAATTACAGATATATATATGTAGCAAGCAACAAACACGTAAAATTCTTCCAAATAACCCAAAGTCCCAAACTACTGAGCTCGAACTAGAAGCACATAACCGGAACCTAAACCCTAACCTCCGTTCATTAAAATACAGCCAGTCCAAGCCGATTACGATGGCTGAAAACTACGCGTACCTGCACTGAAACGGCGTACGATCCGATGACACTCCCAGCACCGCCGCGGCTGCAGATTCAAACAACTCCAGGCATCAGAGACCACCCGTGGCAAAAAAAACATAGGCAAGTATCCAATCACGCAGAATTAAACAGCGGAAGTACCTGTAGGAGTCGAGGGAGAACGGCTTGGATCCGGTCGGTTGCACCGACGCAGACACCTTGGCCTCCTGCCAGAGCGCGAGTGAGGTGAGACGGAGGCTGCAATGGGGACAGCCGGGTAGGATGAGGAGGCAAGGAGGAAGAGTCTAGAGGGGCATACCTGGTGGAAGCGGCCGGTGAGGTACGGGCGCTCCAGGTTCCAGCGAGGGGTCGCCGGCGCGGGATCCATTTCGGGGCAGGGCGGCGAGGGGCGGGGCGGGGAGTCAGTGGAGCAGGGTGGAAGCCTGGAACTCTGGAAGGTGGTGGGTGGGGGGGCAACGTGGAAGGGGGAACAGAGAGCACCGGAGCTGGTCTCATCAGGGCCGTTCGTTCAAAACCAACGGGTAGATCGTGGAGGCCCATCGATCAGACCTCGCTCTCTAAGATATGAATTTGACCTTGTGGATTTCCTTCTTTTCAAAACGGATCCTCTATTTTCTCTTAGATAAAAATTAGTTTTTATATTGTAAAAAGTAAAGAAAAAGTTTAAATAACACCTGAACAAAAATACCATTTAAATAGCCTCTAAAATTTTAAAAACCGGTTCACACTGCAACTATCCGTCTGGTTTCGCTGACGTGGCGCGTCGTAACAGTTGTTTTCACTGACTGGATAGTACACGCGGCATGCGGCAGGATGATGGGTCACTGGACAATGCATGAAAGGTGTTCGATAGAATGCCAGAGTGCCCCACCCGTTTTGTTTCGTGCTTCCCACTAGCCTCCTACCCCGCCTCCACCGGCCGC
>KE370773.1:1221526-1233584 GCA_000418225.1 Zizania latifolia
CCCGCCATCATGTCCCGCCCCCGCCCTCGCCCTCTTCTCCGCCCGCCTAGCTAGCTAGTAGCTACCTACCACCAACAACAGGGGCAACAGCAACAGTTCACTGCTGCGCCAAATATTAGCGCGCGCCTCTGCGGCGGCGTGATGATGTGTGGCCGGCCGGCCGGCCGTGCGGAGAGAGGGAGCTGGCTGCCGCTGCCGACGTGGCCGGGGGGCAGTGGCGTCACTCCCCTTATCTTTTTTTCCTTCCTGTCTCTGAAGGAGATGCACACAATGTTTCTGTCATCTTTCCACCCACTAAAGTATAATTGTGGAATGTTCACTAATTTGTCACTGGCTCACTGCTCGTTGCTTCGGCTCACGTATCGTTTCATTTTTCCCACACTATTTGGAATGGCTGTTTTTTATCTCTGTAGAAACTAGAAAATGAACTGGTTAATGCAATTTTTTACAAAAAATCCTGTGGAATCTTTTACACTCCAAAGTCCAAACATAGCCTCAATTTTCTTGTCTTTTTAGATAATAGATTAAAATATGAACTCTACGTCTAAAATAGGTATATATATCCCTCGACTGCCAGTCCTGCCAATTTCTCACTGCATGCTCGGTAGTTTATTTTTTACTCGATTTCTTACTCCGCTTTTGAGTGAGAGACGGATGTTCTGGCAATTTCATTGGGATTCTGTGAGATCCGAAACATCAACATCGATTGCAGGACTGTTTCCTCTCACGATGTAACGACCTACAGGAACAGTTCGGATGTTGGATGGATAATAGTTGGAGCCAGACATAGAACGGGAGAACTTGTATTTATCTTTCATACTCAATTTTACTTTTTCTGTTTTATATTATAGCTTGTTTGATTTTTTGTTGGATTTAATAAATTACTCGGTAGAGAGTTCGTAAATTACAAAAGAATGTGCAATGTGTTAACCATTGGACAAGCTCTTTAGACATGACGCTGGTACAGTTGTACTATATGATGTGGAGAGATGGGTTTTTTTTTTCCTATCTACGTCGAGGGCCATGGAAAAGATCCAATGCTCTTTGCAGAATAGGATTTCCATGTCTCCTGATATTTCTCCACGAACAATCTCCGTCTGTGTGCCCCACCTGGAGGAATAATCAAAACAATGCTCCACCAGAACACGCTCTTATCATGGATGCAGTGTTTTTACTACAAATCTGTTTGGCAAGGCATCTCTCGGTGAAGTCAAAACCGACTAAGGACAAGACTATGGATAGACGTCCAAGATATGTTTCAATATTTAGTAAAAATATTTCAAACAGACACAACACACAACATTCAACCAAGAAACCACTACATGTAACATCAACATGACCAAAAAGGACTTGCAACTTGTATTGAAGCATCGAACCCCCGTCATTTTCTCTTGATGGCAGAAAATGAGCATTAATATGAAATGGCAAGTAAAAGCTTTGTAGGACCAGAAAATTTTACACCAAGATGCTGAAAACATCAACCAGCAAATTCGCAAGTCTTTGAAACAACCTTCCCTATGCTTTTACACTGTACAAAACACAATTGAGTTACAAGGAAGCCTTCAGGCGGCTCGAATAAATCAGATGTGGATAAATTCTACATGGTTTTCACAGCTGCACATGCCAGGGTAAATGCCACAGTATAAAAGCAGGTTCTAGACTGACTCGGAAGAAAGTTTGTCTAAGCTGTACCGACTACATGGATATGGAATGGAGATCCGCGGCATAGTATAGGTTCGTCAGGCGACTCTGCCTTGGCCCGAGCACGAAGAACATCCGTTGCGTCAATTATAACAGAAGCAGCTTGCAGTGAGTAATCTCCCGGTACCAGGAAGTAGATGGAAAAAGGGTGTGCTACCTCCTGCAATGGTGGAACCTCCAGATATATGTCACTAAGAACACCTGCACATAAAAGGAAATTTGTGAGTAATAGAGGTGATGAACAGATGAAGGGGAAAATGGAAGGACAATATGTAACCTAACCGACTGGTTCAACGAAACTAATCAAAATGTAAATTGTTGTGATCCTTTATGAATTTGTAGTGCACTATGATATTTTTCCTTGACTGTGATTCGTTGCTGATTTCAGAAAAATGAGAAAATAGGATGGCAAGAAAGAAAATGTCATTATTATGCAGATTACAAATTTACCAGCCCAGAGGACAGTTGCACTATTTTCATCGAAGCAATTCTCTCCAGCAACATCTTTGCATGAAATGCTTAGGTTCATCTGAATAGTTTCCTTAGTGTTGTTGCGAATTTGAACTTCCATATGGGTCATTTCATTAGCAGATATAGGATCCTTGCATCTCAGAACACTCTCGCCAGCAGAACGACCAGAATCGTCACCAGCCTCCTTTGAAGAGTCAGTTTTTACTGCATTTCCATCCTTGGCAAGTCTAAAGCTGAATGCCAATGGATCAGGCAACAGTATGTCCATAACAGATGCCTGTAATGCTGCCTGAATAGCATCTTTAATATTCAGCTCACCTGAGCTATTTCTCCCAGAATGCCACTTCACTTTTATCTTTGAAATCAAGCTGTTGATTGCGGCATTTAACTCTGCCTTGGCATTCTTTTCTGCTAAGGTGGCAGCTCTGGATCCAAGAAGTTCATCACTTCCATTTTCCTTCACAAAGAAGGAAGTGTCAAGAACAGGTAATTTGAAGTGCTCAAGAGGTATGAGAACTCTAGCAGAGTAGTCCCGATCAATTCTAGTTTTGTGGCAAGCTGAACCAGCAGCTTTATCCTCTGAAAGAAAATTTTGCTCTACACATGTGCCATCGAGATGGACTGAGACATCAACATCAAAAACAACATCAGTAGGATTGAACAGCTCAAGTTCCAGAAGACGGAGGTCCCAACTTCCTTTATAGGGATCAATCTTCAATAAGCTAATGTCATTATGCATCACATCACTGGCATTGCTTATATGATCTTTGCTACTGACAGGTCTTAAGTGAGAATCAGTAAATCGGGCAGGTAATTCCATGGACAGAAGGCGTGCTCTTACAAGTCGCATGCCCTGTACAACACAGATATTCAACGGAACAACCAGACGTCTTCCAGGTGGGAGAGAGACAATATTGCTCTCAGAGTTTATCGAAGGACCTGAAATGGGAGAAGGTGGATATTTAGTCCTCAGACCAAGTAACATCCTAACAGATCGTAGAAAAAGTTCTCTGCATTTAATTTGTTTGTGTTCATGAGGCCAAGGTTGTTGGTTAGAAATTTCATAGGACATGCTAAAGAGTAAGCAGAATGGCCATTTCAAAGCAACATGGACTATGTGCTGCACCTAAAACAAAAAAAGAAAGAATAAAACAAAAAGATGCCCCATGGAGCATAGGTGATTAAGAAATATCACATTAATGCCTGGTGCAAGTCAATGAAGCATATAGAGCATAAACAGTAACACCCATAAGGATTTTGAGTATCTATGTTTCAGATATAACAGCAATGTGGATAGAGAAGTGTAGCTTACAATTGAACGAATTAACAGTTTCAAATGCACAATTGTAATAGGTAGATTAATAGCTAGAGTTTAGGTAATTTCACCATTTACCTATCTACATAAAATCAAGATTATTTGTCCTCAATAAATGAAACCGACAAGAGGCTTTAACACATAGTAAATTTGGCACAAAGCTACTTGCCTATCTGTTTTTATCCTGCCATAGTGATTATGTGTCGTTAATTACTATGTTGCTTTTCTGAAACATTTGAATCTAGGATGAATAAAAAAAGTTGGCAGGGATGCATCTGGATGGGAATATGTTAACTTGAGTGACTTTGATGGGATTATAGATCATCAGAGAAGCTGAATATTTGAGTATGGCAAATAAATTTGAAGAGTAGCACCTACAACCCACCAGCATAGTGAATATCCAAGAAAGGGTTACTCCCTTCTTTTGCTATCCTCCTTGAGTTTGCAGGAGATCTGCTGCCATCTGCTTCCAAATCTGTCAGACTAAGATGCCAGGCTCTGAGAGTCACTGCAAATGTCACTTCTCCACCTGGTTTAATAGGAAGTGCAGATTTCCATGTGCTATGGGCAATTGAAATAACGGAATCCTGGTTCTTCCCTGACAATGCAACATTTGCTTCTTCAACAGGTACGGTTCCAGCATTTGTCAGCGTTATCAAAACATCACGAATTTCTCCTTCATATAGAAGAATAGAACCATCTCCACCCACAACATTGGCAACTAATAATGGCAGTGGAGGAACAACAGCAATGCATGGAAAGTTAACACTCTTCAACTTGCTAGAGCCACAGCATCTGAAAGGATCAGAAAGAACAAGCCCTTGTGATGCTCCAAGGAGTAAACAGTCAACCTCTTTGAATAGGTGTTCTGTGATAACACCAAAGCAATGGACAATGCACCCAGGAATTGATACTTGTCCAACTTCTGTTGGAATTCCAGATAACAGAACCAATTTGGAAGTGTTTGGTGGAAGATTAACACTAACTGGAAAGGCATCAAAATTTCCAGAATGAACAGAGAGATAAATGCTCTCAACAACTAGGTCAAAGCTGCATGGATTTGCTAACTCTACCATAACTTGAACCGGCTCTCCCACAATCCAATTTACCTCTTGTTTGCTACTTCCAGATGTTCCTCCCTTGGTGAAAGGTGTATAAATAAAAGGTCCAGAAGGACCTACACCAGTCCACCACTCTTTTTTATGTGGGTTACGCTTTACTATTTCTCTTTGTGAAGGGTGTAGTGGGAAAGAATGCAACCTGAGGGAAAAAGACAACAGAAATAGTGAGTCAGAAAACAAATAAAGAAACATCCTCAATCAAAATCTTCTTTCTAATTTAACAGTAGTTCTGACAGTTTTGCAAAAGATGGTAGCTCCCACAACATCTATTCTCAATTTTCCCAAACATGGTATACCTGATAAAAGGAAGACATGGATCTGCACATCGTGTGCCTGACGGAAGCCTATCTGCTGAGTTTGCAAGAGAGCTTGCCAAGCCACTCTGACCAGCTGGGGTGATGAGTGGGTAAAATGATCGAAGAAGCCGAGCTGCAGCACTCCACGATGAGAGGGGATCCGCAGCACGGATTGATGACATCAGAATCTCTCTTAGAACAACCATCTGAATGGTACTCCATTGTGACTCAAACAGTGACACTACAGACTGAGGGTGCAGTTTTCCAAAATCAGTATTGCCAGCACCAAATAAGTATTACCAGTAAAACTATGAATGCAAAACTATTTAACATATGTCATCACTAATATATTTAAAATAAAATATTAACTCAAAAGCCAAATTGTCATGATATTAAATATGTTTGTCACTTATGTGATTAAAAGAAGGATAACAAGATGGGAAAATTGCACCAGATAAATAGATCAAAATATACGCCACATGGAGAATCCAAAGTGTTTGACCTCATGATCTTTAGCAAAAGCGGGTATGTTTACTAACTCTTTATAATTAATATCATTTGTATAGGGATTCATGTATCATTCTTGTCCTAAAATGCTAAAAGTGAGTTATATTTCTTGTCAACCACATTTATCCTACACTGATCACCACCTCAACAAACAGAAAAAGGAAACAGCAGATAAAAGATGAATAAAAGGCAAAATGCTGCAAATTCAACTCATGACTAGCGTAGTAAACTTTATTTCCACGAAATTTCCATCATTAAAAGAAGGCACATTTTGATGATGGTATGATTTCGCTGAGAAAAAAGCAGTATCCAAGCGATAAAATGGAAGGCATCAGGCATGTTTGGGGAATTTGAGGAGAACATATGAATATGGTGCAGGTTTTCTGAATGAAGAAAAAATTTTCAAATCTGCAAGCTCTCAAAATCTAACCTTGGGCAAACCATGATCCCTTTTGCTAGTCCTCCTGCTTTGAACATGGTATGCAGTTGTCGTCATGGTTAGGACCTGCATAGCACTCATAGCAGCATATGCATTGTCCTGCTGGAGATACAACTGCGCAACTTGTCTTGAAAAAAAGGCTGCCTTGCGTTTATAACCAAGTGTACCAAAAAGTCTCGCAATTTCAATATAGAGTATCAAGCGGTCACTGGCATCAATCAGAGCCTTGGCACCATCTGCAGCGCCCATTAATAAATCCGACACCTCCTTGGCACATTGCCGCCTTACAAAGAAAGAGCAAAGTTCAATGGAGTGAATGGACAAAACAACCCTAAGTGAAGTATACTTTTCACACAACCTCCAAACTCATTCCACCCTAGTTTTTCTAGTCAAATAAGCATTTAGTAAAGAAGCGTGAGAAGCCACTCGAGCACCAAAAGAGATATCGGGATTACATTATATAGCAATTAATTGCTAATAAAGCACACTGAACCTGGATAAGCAAGTGCTGCTCATAGGACAATAGGGAGACTCACCTGCACAAATATCTTGCCAGCTTCAATGCAGCTTCAAGCTCAAAGCTCACTGGTGAAACTCTAAAGAAGAAAAAGAACAAGAAATGCAGGTGCCATATTAGTGATTAAGTAAATTCAACAAACAAAGAGTTCAGCAAAAAAATGCAATCCTCTAATCACTTTTCAGCTTGTCATGAATACTTAGTAAAGGGGGTACTTGATTAGCAAACATACAAAAAAGGAGGGAAGAATGGAATAGAGAAATAGTATACTCAGGGACAAAAAAATGGTGCAACATCCTTCAAGTCATCATGAACTTGACTTAAAACAAACAAAATAGTGGCAAGGAAAGTTTTAACATAGCAATGAACTGATGGAACAAATGAACAGCATTTATAGGAATTTGCATGTTCCATTAGATATTTCAGCAACCCATAAAAAACTAACAACGGATGAAATTACTTCAATTCTTTCATTTTGTATCTCATGAGAAACAGGAGAAGATGAAATAAAGATATCAAATGCAAAAAGATAAAACAATCGTTATGTAAATGAAGGGCATGCCAAGTTCAATACCTTTGAGCATTGTCTTGTAAAGTTGCTCTTCTGTATAGCTGGATAATGGTGTAATAACGAAACTTCACTTCATCCTCCAAAACAGGGTCGCTTTCGCCCATCCTATCAACCTGATTATAAGCACAAAATTATGATCTAACACTGTTATGGAAATGTTGTAACCAGGCTGAGGAAAACAAGTGAGAAGTAACCAGTTCCCAGAGTTGTGGAAAGAAATAGAGATGTCATTGCTGGACCCTTGCTCAATGATTTAATAAATTATCATCAAAATATGTTGTTTGGAGTTAAACAATGTAAAAGTTTCAGTCATTGGAGAATTTTTTATACAAAGAAAATTTGACCAGGGCTAAAGTGGGATCTGACAAAAATTTCAAGTGCCGTGTTTCACATTAGTTTTAGCTAACTTATGTCAAGCAACACTAAACATGAAGTTTCAAATGCACTATAAGCATGACAGCTATCGCCTATCATGCAGCATAATTTGATGCGACTTGTGAGGAATGCTTTCAATCCCAAAGCTTAATAAGGCATACCAACGCTTACCACTAATGCACATACACTACCCTCAAGGGCTCCAGCATGCCAGAAAACATCTCCAGTCAGTCTTGCAAGCTCTATTGCAGTGGCATAATGTGCATTAGCATCAGCAGGTGATCCAGCCAACAGGCAATAGTCTCCAATTATCTTTTGTGCACGACCCAGCCTTCTTTTTTTAGCCTTAATCACCTAGAAAATGTGGAAGTATATTGTCTCATATAAGAGATGGATACTGAACCACTACATCATCAACATACACTAGTCAAAATACTTGGAACACCTAAAGTATGAACCTCCTCTGAGCCAAGACTGGATTGTGAATCCAAAGGCGTCTTTAGAATAGTTCCCGTGGATTCTGCACGTAAGACCCATTTCTCAAACTCCATCAACAATGAAGCAGAAAGGTCTTGGATCATCGTAAGCATATGAAGTTCCAATGATTGTTGATCAGAAGGAGGGAACATAATAATATCATCCCTCTTTTTCTCCACCAACTGTGAAACAATGCAAACAATAATTACATTAGATTAACAAGTGATCAAATAAACAAATCTAGAAGGCTGGCAGAACATCATTGGGGTAGGAGATATGAATCTAAGCCATCAACACAGCAATACCACATAGAACCTACTCCAGTTGTTTAGTAAATTATGACCTTCCTAGCTCCTTATATGAGAAATATAGGTACAACATTTGGTGTAGTTTATGTCGATATGATTATGCAAATAAAGACTGGCATATGAACAAGTACACATTAGTTTAAGGATAGAAATGCTGCTAGAATGCACCACAAGAGTATTGAGCATAGCATACCCGTCAACTAAAATAACCACCGAAAACAAAAGATGAATAGACAGTTCAATGATCGTCAAAGAGCAGCTGCTGCAATCAGGGGCGAAGCCCCATATATCTTTGTGGGTGCAAATGCACCCACATAATTTTATTTTTCAGGTATTAATCTCATATTTTGACCATATATGCACTAATGCACCCCCTCAACTCAATATAATATACCCCTTACAACTCAATCCGTAGTAGGAAGTCAGCCCATGTGAGTTTAATTTTGCACCGCCTCTATTTTGCTCAACTTCGCCACTGGCTGCAATGCCAACTCTCTAGAAATAGAATTAGTGTATTAGTTCAACATGGATTGCATGATCAATAGGTTGTATTACTCAGATCTCATTCAAGTAACAAGCGTCAGAAGACTTGAAGCTGCCAAGTTCTACCCAATGCGCAAGCCATAGGAACACTTATTCAGTATAGCAACTCCAGAGCCAAATGGCCAAGTCACTCATCCGATCATCACAGAGATCAATGGATGATGAGCTGCACGCAACAATACAAGTATACAACCACGTGATCGGGAGGTTTGGGAAGAGATGCAGCAGTTGTTGTAAGTACCTGCGCATCGGTGGGGCAGAAGGCGAAGCAGCGGTTGGCCAGCGCGGATGGGTAGGAGCGCGCAGCGTCGACGAAGTCCGCAGCGACGCGGTCGAGATCGGGGGAGGAAGGGAGGTGGCAGATGCCGACGACGGCGAGCACTTTGCGCGAGGACTGGAAATCCTCCCACGGCGAAGGCACGCAGCCGCCGAGCACGAACTTGAGGCGGAGGCACCCCGTGTCCCAGGGCTGATGCGCGAAGGGGCTCTTCTGGTGCTCCGAGTAGGAGGGCCGCAGCGAGGCGAGGTCGACGCGCGCGTGCCGCGCCACCAGCGCCGCGTAGTCGCGCAGGCACGCCGGCGGGATCGGCCCGCCCACCGGCAGCACCGCCACGCGGATCGCCGACCCGGACTCGATGCTCACGCCGGGCTCCATGGCGTCCGCCCGCTCGCTCGCTCGCTCACCCGCTCGGCTTCGGGAATGGCAGATCTGCCGGAGGAATCAGTCGGTGAGGGTGGAGGGGGAAATGAGAGAGATCCTGTGGCTTTCTGCTGCCAAAGTGCCAACTGCCCAGCCTCTCCTGTTGGTTGATCACTTGATCCAACTCGCCAAGGGGCCGGCTATTGGGCCAGGCCTAGCCTGACAAAAGCTGGCCTTAACGTGGCCGGGCTTTTCAGGGGAAGGAACCAACCATGTTGGATTTTGGGAGTTTTTTAAATAAACCTATTTTGTATTTTCATTTGAAATTATATTTATGGATGGTATTTTGAAAAAAATACAAAATTAAATCATTGCTGAATGTTGGTTTAGCGACATAGGTCATGTGGACAGTTGAAATAGTGATAGAACCCCTGTCGCCAAACCAACGGTCGATAGGAATCTAGTTTTGTAATTTTTTAAAAGACAACGAAAATGTAATTTTGAATAAAAATATATTAATTTAAAATAGTACGATGTTGTAGCAAGTAGCAACACTGTAAGCCATCTCAAAAACACACACATTACAACTGCAAGCACTTATAGTGTGTTTGGTTAAGCTGTAGATTTAAAAAAAATAGTTGTGAGCTGTAAAAAAACTCAGAAGTTATGAAAGTTTAGGTAAAAACAACTTTTCAAACTTTTAATGATATAGTGCGTAATTTTTGTGAAGTCTAGACTGAGAAACTATAAAAGTTAGGGTGGAAACAACTTTTACAGCTTCTTAAATTTATACATGAAAAAGTTGTAGCTTTTAAAAAAATGGTTTTGCCCTATACCTGTTTGTTTAGTTCAGCTTTTAATTTTCCAACCAAAAAGTTGGTGAGAAAAATTGAATCAAATACAGCCTTAGAACTGTGGTGGTGGTGGGCTACCTTGTGCCGAGAGATTGCAAGGGGCAAAGAAGTACTTTTGGCTATTGTTTTTGAGAAAAAAATAAAAAACTATAAAAACTCCTTCCATTCTATAATATTATAATATATGACTGGATTTAATATTTTATAGCACGATAAATCTAGATCCATTCTATAATATTGTAATATATGATCGAATTTAATATTTTATAGTACGATAAATTTGGACAACAGATTTATCGTATTATGAAATATCAAATCTAATTTTATGTTGCAATATTACGAGACACGAGATAGAAAGTATCGCATAGAAATCAATTGCCGAGCCAACAACGACGAGAACGGCAAAATTATGGAACACTCTAAAAGTGCTAAATAGCCAATTTTCTCATACAGAGAGGCAGCATGCAAATTTAGGCTGCGGCCTGGCGTGATTGCGTGAAGCAGGTTTTCCCGCCACCTTCTCCTCCCGTCCTATATATCCCCTCATAAATAGCCAACCCGGCGGAATCGGCCGCCATCGACGACGACGAGGTCAATGCGATTTCCCCAAGAAGGATTGATCCATCCACCTCTGCTTTCCATACGCCAGCGACAGCGGGTAAAGCAGAGCTTCCCTTCTCCCTCCCTCCCCTGAACAATGGCGATCTGCAAGAGCAGCTTGATTGCTGTTACCATTGCCATTTCGTTCTGGCAGGCTTGATTTGACTAATTGCGACGTCTTTTTGCGTTTCATCCTTTGCGATTTCAGGGTGTCGGGTTGCACGCAATCGACATGGATGAATGAAACGGCCAGGTGAGGAGGCTAGCTTTGCATGGAACGCAGGCCTTCTTATCTGAAGAATTCACTCGAGCATTGCATGCATGCATCGTAAGCATTCAGATAGCATGCCTCGCGAGTTCTCACTGCAATTTGTGTTTCTGAAGTCGGTATTGACCACAATCCGGCTCTGGTTGACTGCGTGGCTTAGGTTAATCTGCATGAAAAAGCATTTGGGGATTTCTAGTTTCTTGGCTGGTGAAGGCATTGGCGCATTGCGTGCTGCTTTTCTTGTGGTTTTTCTTATTCAGAGCCTTAGCAGCATGGAGCTTGCTTGGGTCCATCTGAATGTCCATTCTGATCGACCTGTCTGCATGCTCCATACTTTCAGGGTGATTTTTGCAAGACATTTTACCGAGTAGGCGACATGGATGAAGAAAATTCTAGCTCTACGAGCGTAAGGATTCTTTTGAAATTCTTCTAGCTCCATGTTTTGTACTACCACAGTATCGCTTCTCATAATCGTTTCAGTTCAGTCACACTATCTTCCTGCTTGTTTGTTTTTTTGTCATGCAGAGCGTCAAATTAGAACTGAAAGTCTACATGCATTGCGACGCATGTGAGAGATCTGTTCGTCGGACCGTCAAGAACATCGATGGTAAACAAAACTTCCAAACGAAACGCATCCTTTTTACGTCTGTTCAGTTTCATCGTGCCAGCCAACGTTTGGTCATCTGCAGGCGTCGAGAAAGTCGAGCTGGACAGGGACGAGAACAAGGTCACGGTGACGGGCGATTTCGAGCCTGAGAAGGTGCTGAAGAAGATCAAGAAGAAGACCGGAAAGAAGGCGGAAATCCTGGTTCCTGAGGAAGACGAGGAAGAAGAAGAGTGCACGGCGATGGGGCACTTCGCTCACGCTCCGTATTATGATCTGGTGCCTCTGGACGAAGAACGAGGAGAAGATGTGGCTCATGAGCTTCAGAGTCCGGCACGGTGGGAGTGGTACCTTCATAGCTTCGATGATGAAAACACAGAAGCGTGTAGGGTAATGTAGATTAAATTTCATTATTTAAATTTATGTGAACAGCAAGTTGGCCTATTAGCTC
>KE370773.1:1242734-1253277 GCA_000418225.1 Zizania latifolia
GCGTTTTATTGGTAGAAATTAGAGTCTGCCGTGCTAGGGTTTATTGTTAGATTGCTGTGAAGTTTATCCTTGCGGCCTTGCTGTTTGCTCATTTGGCTTGGGATTACATAAATAGATTGTTTTTATTAGTTTGGTAGAAACTTAGAATTGCTCCTTTGTTTATGCAGGAGGCAGAAATTTGGTTGTCCAGGGTGGACCAGTCGCCGCCTGAGAGCATGCACAGGGCTCTTCGCCCAACAATGAGTGCTTTGATTAAGAAAGAGTTACTGGATCACAATGACCCTGATGTAAAACTTGCTGTTGCCTCCTGTTTGACCGAGGTTACCAGGATCACTGCGCCAGAAGCCCCCTATGATGATGATGTGATGAAGGTAATGTCTTGTTGTATTCGTTGTGGAATAGCGGTGCCTGGTTACACTGACCCTTGTCACTTGTTCTGTTGCAGGATGTATTTACCAGAGTTGTTGAGGCTTTTGAGAAGTTGGATGACATGGAAAGCCCCTCCTATGCAAGGAGGGTTGCGATGCTTGAAACTGTTGCAAAGGTCCGAAGCTGTGTCTTGATGTTAGATCTTGACTGCGATGATCTGATACGGGACATGTTTCACCACTTCTTCAGAACTATATCGTACGGAACTTCTTTCTCTGGTTTCTTTCTTTTCATATTTTCTCAATGCTGAGTATGCCAATTCTTTTGGGTTCCCAAATTGATTAGGAAGATGTTGTACATGGAGGAGTTAGAACTGCATTTTGAAGTTACATTCACCAGTTGAGACTACTTTTCTGGGAACATTATGAATTACTATGGCTTGTCATTCGTCAATAGCATTGGGTGTTGTTGTGCTATTTTATTCGAAATGCCAAGATGATCATACTGTGCCTAACTATTTTGATCGCAAATCTTTGCAGAACAGCATTTTTTAGTTTTTATATGTATATTGTTGTTAAGTTTTGCATATTAAATTATTGACGGGTACTAAGAGTTGCAAAATTTCATCCTTTAGTCTTTTAATTTTTAGTTTCTGTTCGTCATTCTTTTGGGAACTGAGGAGCATTTGAGTCCAGTGTAAATACAATGATACAGTCTTCCATCAAGTATCTATTTCCTTTACTGTCCTCTGTCTCTTTGCCCAGGACATGCTAATTTCTGTTTTTCTCTTAACATAACAATGTGCAAAAACATGCATCATTATTCCAGTTGTGATAAGTCGATACAACTATTTATTCCTGCTATGGTTCACATTTTTCTTTGACATGAGAACTCAGAAAGTCACAACTGTTCATTACCTGAAGAATCCCTCTAACTGTGTGCGCCTATGTATTTTCCTGTATATATGTGCTTTATGTCTATGTGCATGATTGTGCCATGTGTATGTTCTGTTAAATCTTTTAAGTCCATTTTCTTTATCTTATCATTTATCTGTTTTTATATATTTTTTCAGTCATACTCATCAAGAGAATGTCATCACCTCTATGGAAACCGTGATGAAGTTTGTAATTGATGAGAGTGAAGATATCCAACAAGATATGCCATCCTGCCTGCTTCAAGATCTAGCATCTTATCTTCTGAAGAACGTTAAGAAAGAAGAACAAGTAATTCCCATTCATTTACATTTTCCATATTAACAATATAGCCCCTGTCATCTTCACTAAATTTTCAAATGGGCTCTGTAGGAAACACCTCCAGCATCTTTTGGACTTGCAGAGAAGGTCATTGGTATGTGTCATGAAAAGTTAAAGTCGGTGTTTATTTCGTTACTTCAGGGCACTCCCTTAGATGAGTACAGCAAAGTTGTTACATCATTGTTCCAAGATGCTTTAGATGCTGGAGTAGCCGACAACGCCGATGCTCCTGGAAAGGATACGGTCAGTTATACTACTAACAAATTAGAACATCTATTTGAATGTATAATTAGGTTTGCTAATCTTAGAGTTATTTTTTTTTGCTTTTTCAATGTATCTATATATGTGTTTAAATGGGCAGGGCTGCTCATGCACATGTCTTTTTTATTAATGGTAGCCAACCTTTGGCGCAATTTCTTCATCTTACATATTGAGTTCAACTATTTGCTACTGGAAACTGTTAGATTTTGTTACTCATTAGAGGCAGTACTAGTAGAACGTGTTTCTGCTATCTAGACACCATTAGGAGAGCACCATGAGACATAAAACTGTTTTGAAAGGCATTTCTTTGTGTGATCAACTGTATTTATTCTTAAATCTCAGTCTGTATATAAACTGTTTAGACAGGCAAATCTTTTGCATTCTTGCTAGGATAAAATGTGCGTTAATTTTAAATATCAGGTTGTCCTTCAAAGGGAATGCATCTAGAAATATAATTTGAACCCTGGAATTTTGTCTTGGTGGTCAAGAGTTATGTTGATTGTTGACTGAAAGAAGTATCAACTGTGAAATTTCAAGCAGTGGTTATGGGATTAACCAAGTTCCTTGGCGTTATTCAAAGATATGTTGGACATTGAGGATATGTTTGATAGTGTTTCATGTTTTGGTTTCTGGTAGTGTTGATAACATGGTCCATGACCTGGTGCTGTCAATTGTGTGATCTATAATTGTCTGTAGTGTAAATTCTCTCAATCTGATGTTATACTGGGCAGCATTATTGTTCTCTGATATATTGATAGTTTATTTCAGCCAAGTTGACCAGTGATCACTAAAACTTACTATGCAGGTGGCTGACAGAAAATCATCTGATAAGACTGTTTCGGATGAGTCACCTCAGGTATGCTGCTACTGATATTCAATCTAGAGTTCTTGAAAGTGAGATAGATATCACGAATCACGATGAACACACCATATTCTCAGGAATCTTCAAAGCTAGAGCAACATACCAATAGCCCTGGAAAAGATGGCACCCCTCCAAATAATACTTCCACAATGGTGGTTAGCAACAGTGGTTCTCCAGTAGACAAGGTCAAGTCTCCAAATGGACCAGCTTCTTCTGATCAGAAGTTCAGATCGCCTTCTGATGACAAGCAGGCAAAGGTTTCTGATGATGTGATATGTGGTGCTAAAGAAGTACCAGAACCAGTCACCACAGAGGCTGAAAAGCCATCTGATATCACTTTAAAGAAAAGTCGCAAACTTGATTTTTCCACTGATTCTGAGGTGGCTCAGCATTCTAAAGCTGTTAACAACAATGAGGATATTGTAGCCTCTGGGGAGTTACCCCCAGTGACAAATGATGGTGATAATAAGCTGCCATCAGAGACTGCCAATAGAACTGCTGATGAAAAACCAAAACCTGTTGATAGTACACCAGTAATCAAGCCAAAGCGAGGTCGGCCTCCTGCATCAAAGTCGCAGGAGAAGAAGACTGTTGGAAAGGGCAAAGGATCAGATTTAGAATCTAAAAAAGCTGGTGTAGTCAGTGACAATGGTGGAAGGTCCACAAGACGACAGGCTAAAGATGATAGTAAGTCTTCATCAAAAAAGACCGGTGAAGGGGAATCTTCGAAGAAGCAGCACAAGGCCAATTTGAAACTGCAGGAAGATACTCTACCTGATGAAGACACTGATGAGGATATCTGTTTAAAGGTGGTTTCTTTGTTACTGCTAGATGAGTTAAGATTTTTTTGCTTTGCACATAAGTCGTGCATGAGTATCACTAGGCAAAGGTTGAATTTCTGCTTTTCATATTCATGGTTTTATATCTATGTGACTTCACTACTATAAGGTTTCTGGAAGGGGTGTTATTTACAAACAGTGGAACCTCAAACATTGTTCTTTTCAAATCTATAATTTCTATTGACATTGATTGATGGATATGGTATTTTTAAAGTTCTCTAAATCCTTTTAAAAAATTGTATTAACTTTCTGATTGGTATTGGCAACCTGTGACTAACTATTTTCTAGCAACAGAGACAGTTCACAGAGCTTTATTTGCATTGAATATTAATTCTGCTGGGTTTGTGACTTTGTGTTGAAATATTTGTGTATGCTATGATAATTCTATTTGATTGACCACAATGGCTGTTTTGTCATAATGCAGGAAATTGTGTCTCCCAAATCTTTGACCAAAACCGGTAAAAGCAAAGGCCAGCCAGGTGATAGTGGGGGCTCAAAAAGGAAACGTGTACAGGAAGCTGAAGAGGTATGCATACTTGATTGCTGTTGTTGTAGAGTCTTGTGATCTGATTTCTGTTTTAATTGTTAAAAACTTTTTTCTCTGCTTTTGTCAGGCCCCCCAACCAAAGAACAGTGTTCTTGATGGAAGTCTTGTTGGCTCAAGAATCAAAGTATGGTGGCCTGATGACAAAAAGTAAGTGTTATAGCAATTATATATGTTTCTTTAATGTAGTGATCTATAGATTGTGTTTCTAGGCTCTCCAGTACCCATTGCTTCATTGGTTATGCTGATATTTGTTAACAATATTTAAAATGAAGTCCTTGATCGAGATGGGCATGGCACATTCTTTTGCAGACAACACTTCAATTGCTTTATTCATTACTTTCTTTTAATGTTTCTAAAGCTGCACTGTGGTTGCTTATTCAACCTTTTTAAATTAATTATTCCTTCTGTGTGACTGTGTCGAGTTATGTTGTACACCTACATTTTGTCTGTCCATGTTTCCTCACCCTCTTTTGCTAGAATATGTCATATTGTCATTAGCTACGTGAGTTTTGCTGGCATGTTGTTTGGCTTGTTTTGAATCTGTTTCCTGTTCTGCAGGTTCTATGATGGTGTTGTTAAGTCATTTGATACTTCTTCAAAAAAGCACAAGGTGAGCATTGGGGAAATGACCTCTGCCTGCTCCACTTATTCCCTTGTGCTGTCCAAAACATTACCAAATAACAATGCATCTCTGGATTTTCTTTTCTTTTTTTGGCTCAGTTTCATCTCTGGATCCCTTCATTTTTTTCTTTGGTGCCCAGGTTGTGTATGATGATGGTGATGTTGAGCGACTACTGCTTAAGAATGAAAAATGGGAATTCATTGATGAGGTGTGTTCGTGCAGCCTTACGCTGTTATCTATATCCTCTTTTGTCCCTTTCTAATTCATCTGCTATCCTGCAGGAGCAAGACAAGAATCCCGATGCATCATCTGATATGTATGTAAATATTCTATTTTGCACCTTTGATATCGTATGTATAAGTCTAGATGACAGTTTTTAGTTATGCCAGAACTTAAACAATATATATGATTTGGATGTTCACTCCTATAAACCTGCAGTCTACCTATCTCATATAAGTCTTGATATGTGTTCAAGATGCTTGGAAATGCCTATTACATTAAATGGGTTAGCATAGACAAAATAAGGTACTCTAGCATGAATGATCTTTAATTTCCAAGCTTTAGGTGGATCCTTTTGGTGTGCTTGATTGGATTACTCACTGCATTCATTTTTTTGAAGTAAAACAGTAGGAGAGGGCTCATTCATTATCTAGCATAAGCATAGATTATAGATTTACTATCTTTCCAGTTTTGTGTCTTGTCACTTAGCTATTTATGGCAGGGACTTCCAACAGTAAGCACAAAATTTATTTGCTATATTGCTGCATACATACATCATACGTGTGCTGTAGTAGGCAAATGTTAGCTGATGCTCCATTTCTATTCATCATTTAGCTATTATCCCTTATGAGAGTTTAATTTTTAATCTTCTGAGTTACTGATCATTTTAACCAGGTCACGAGGCAGAAGAGGTAGAGTGAGATTGGGTGAACAAACAAAGGAAGAAAACACAGAAACACCCAGCAGGTACTTTTGATACGTTATGTGCCATTTTGATGCAGCCTACATGCCACAGCTTATCTGAAACTGTTATTTTGTTTTCTTTGCAGTGGGAAACAACGCAGCAGCACGGATGGTATCGATCTCCCCAAGAAAAGAGGACGCCCCAAAGGTGTACGCCCCAGCGATAGTTTGCCAAATGATGACAGTCCTTTGAGTTCAACTAGATTGAAGGGGAAAAGTGTGGAAAAGGATGATGAAGAGATATCCAAGACACCTAAAATTGGCAGTGCCCTCAAGAATGAAGGTGGAAGATCATCTCGATCCACTGGCAAGACAAAGGATGGACTGCTAAAGGCAAGCAACAAGGATGAGGCGGGTAGCACTAAAAGTGCAAACAAATCAAAAGATGACTCTGGCAGCAAACACAAAGATTCAAAAGATGAAGCTAAATCCACTGAATCAAATCCAAAAGATGCAAGCACTCCCAAAGCTGCTGATGGATCCAAGACAAATGGCCTTTCAACCAAAAGAAAGCAAAAGGAGAAAGAGGGCGCCTCATCTGAAGAGGAAGAGCATGTGTCTGCTAAAACTTCTACTGGAAAGAAGCGCAGACGAAAGTCTCATTACTAATTGCTCTGGCCTGCGCAGTTCTTGCAAGGGATATTTCACCCTTACAGTCTCAAGGTGTCGGCATGTGCATCCTAGCATGTTTATGGCTTCCATTCCTTGGCCGGTTGCCTGCTAAGTCTTGTCCTGAGTCCTGACCGACCGTCATGAAACAGCTGGTAGTTTATAGCAGTCCCAGTGGTAGTTGTAATGTAGGCGTTACTTTTGTTCCATATGGTCAGCTGTGAATGCCTTAGCAAATGTGAATTTCCTGCTTGCTGTGGCTCGAGCCTTTTTATTAGATTGTAATTTGTGCTGGGGCTATTTGCGACGTGTATTTTGCAGCAAGTATGAAGGAAATGTATTGGAGTTCATACCATCGTCCTCTGTCGCCTTTCTGCGTTCTTGTACACATCATTCCTCTAGCTCGATCCCATGTTTTGCAGTTTGCGCCAATTTCTCCTCGTTTGTCCAATCCTTCATAAATTATCTCATTTTTATGAACTCTGCGTATTGGGAGTGATTATTCCTTCAATGCACAACAAGAATACAAGATGCTGAGATAGCTTGATTTTGCTACCTGTTTCGAACTGCGCGCAACTCTATAGTCTATAGAGTTTGTGTCTTTGTGAGAATATTTGATGATTTGAAACCGTATATGCCCTGTTAGCCAATATAATGGTTGTGAGCTAACCGTGCAACAGACCACGAAGGTAGTATGGTATAGCTATTTTTTGGAGCTGGTCAGACCTAGAGCAGATTAAACGTAGCTTTCAAAAATCCTAATCCTAGATCTGAAGTTGTGGATGAAATGAATTCCGCACCGGTAGCCTTCACGTGCCGCCGCATGCAGCTCCCTGAGAAGCTGTTCTGCCGGGAGGCACTGTACTACGGTCTCCTCGACCACATCCGGGCAGCGTGCCGGGGCGGGTTCGACGGCGACAGCTTAAGCTCAGAATGAATCCTTTCGAACCTTGGATTTGGAGCTGGAGCTGCCTTTCTGTGTACATCTGAAGAAGATTTCATCCATCTTTGCGCATTGGACATTGCTTAGCTTACGAGAGACTCTTGTGTTCTCAGAGTCGGATTGTCCAATTTTGTTTTCAAGCAGAGAGAGTCAGTCAGGTCATATCACCGCACCGGTACCAGAAGTCCAGAACCGAACTACGGCACGAATACTTCGCTTGAGGTGAAACTTGTTTGAATTTGTGCCAGTGGTCCAGCACTAGAATGGATCCTTCCAAGTACATAAATCTGAAATCTGGAGGCAAACACAACTCACAAGTCACACCAAACTTTTAAAGCATTGAACTGCAGCTGGGACCAAGTCCATGTGGAGGCAGCCAGCTAGGTGAATGTCCAGGTACACAGTAGAACTGGAGATCGTGAGTCGTGACTGATCGAGTGTGTGGTATGCTGCTGCTGCTGTGGCGTCGAGTCGGCATGCATATTCTAGTAGTACTCGGTCCTAAAATGCTAATAGTTCTAGAATTGTCCATACAAATTTTTTGCCCTCACTTTATTACTTATAGTTGTTGTTTTAATACTTAGAGAATTGTAAAAACCATTAATTAATGAGTACAAATGCTGAAACGACATATATTTTACAACAATATATTTAGCAAGTAGAAAACACTACACATGCAATTCAATCCTCCAGTGGACAACAGGACTAAAGGAGCCTACCCTGTTGCTCCATTTCTGGCTGTCTTCTTCTCTCCTGTCACCGGGGCCACAGTCACAAGACCTGGAAGTGTTTTTTTCCCTTGTCAATTTCCCTGGTCAATGGAGACGAAGGGAGAAAAAAACGAAGAATTTCTTGCACATGTTGATTAGCAGCGGTAACCTGTGGTTAGGCCCAGCTAGAATGCTTGTTGAAGCCCAGATTTCCTGTGTGTTTTGAGCCCAGTGTCATGAGACAGGCTCTGGCTGGGGCCCATATATAAGAACAAAGAGATCGAATCATCGAAGAGCAAGTGTGATATTAACGCGGCATTGTTTTTTTATCCCTAGGTTCTGTGGATCTTGACACCGACAGAACTGCGTGCACCTTGCATGCATGCATGCATCTGGGAAATTTCAGTTTCAGCATATGAGTTGGTTGTTGGATTGGACCCAGCTGAAATTGATTAGGGCTAGCTATGGGCTTGTCGCGTGAGCAATAGATCGATAAATGTGTGGTGCCACGGAGGGTGAGATCGATACTGAGATCGAGCTAGTAGCACGCCACTGCATTCAGTACTAACAGATGGACAGAGATTCTGAAAACTCAGATGGATATGAAACAAATTGATCTTCCAAAACTAGACCTGGCCGTGGTTTCCCAATCCGGAAATCCGGAATATGTCATATGTCCTTCGTAAAGCATGTACGTACGATCGCCATTCGTCTACCTCCCTCTCGGCCGGGCATGGCGCCGGCCGGTCTGTCCGACTGTCCGGCTTGTCTGCCTCGCCGGCCGCGGAGATATGGGCTTCTGGAGCAAGTGCGTTCTCGATCATGTGGCACTGGGTCATAAGTGTAAATGCAGCACATGATCCGATCCACATAGACCTGTAGAGGCGGCGGCGCGCCACAGATGCGTGCGGCCAGTGGCATTGTCTGCTTATTGCTTGCATGCAAAACGAGACGATAATTAGAGCATAATTAATTATCTTTCCAGTCCAAAAAATGTACTTCTGAATTTTCAACATTGTTTCTAAAAAACTTTGTTTTTAACTTCTTACCTATCTTTTAGTTTGCAAATCAAAAAATTATTTATTCAATATCCCTTATCACTTCTCTATTACTCTCCTCATCCAAGTTTGATCATAACATAAGATTATGACGCAAAGATTAAGAAAAAAGTTATTGCTCCGTAATCTATTTAATCTACACAAAGATCAAGACATAACTTACATAACACATAACATATGACGTATTTTGGATACCAAACTACTTGGAACTCATTGGTTTGAGAACCGAACAACCAGTAGCCATGCAAGTACCATACAACCATGCATCAATTACTCTTTTTGTAAAATGATTAGCATGTAGACATAGGGCTAGATAACGAGCCGGCTCGGCTCATCAACATAACGAGCAGAAAACCAAACTCGGCTCGGCTCGGTCCAATTCACGAGCTAGCTTGTTGAGCTTGCGAGCTAACTCTATAAAAAGTGATTAAATAATAAATATTCAAATAATCACATATTAAACATCAAAATATAAAATAAATAGGATATATAAGATTTCAAAATTCAAACATCTATAGTTTCATCACTATTTTTATGATTCCATCAATTCATGACACATGTTATTTGTTTCATACTTTCATACGATAATTATATATGCCATTATAATAAACTTATAATAACAAGTTACCAAATAATAACTAGACACTAGCAAATAAATTATAAAATGATGAGTCTCACACTCTTAGACAGTGTTTTATTGATGCTTTAGTGGGTTTGCCTAATTATTTGTGCTGAGCTCGTTAAGCTCGCGAGCCAGCTCGAACTCGCTCGTTATACTAACGAGCTAAAACACTAGCTCAGCCCGTTAGAAAAATAGAACGAACCGAGCCAAGTCAAGCTGGTCACGAGTCGAGCAAGCTAATGAGCTACGAGTTTTTTGTCCAGCTCTATGTAGGCACACACGTAATATTAATACCACATGCTTAGGCACTGATCAATCTTGAATGATTTATTTTTATTTAGCTACTGATCAAATTTAGATAGAGGAAATACTTCACAAATACTATTTTCTTATTAACAAAGATGTTTAAATTTATTAACTTATTTAAAACAATAAATTCTTCATGAGACCAAGATAACATTAAATATTACAGAGTTAAAAATAGATTTTAAATTATTCTTAAAAATATTTATAAATTTTTTTTGTGTCGAGAGTTTGAAAAGCACGCTACTGGTTTCATCCTTTCATCCGAATCGAACTGTGATGCACACCGGCCGGCCGGCCGAGCCTGCCACGCAAAAGCCAGGCTAGGCTAGCTTAGCTCCCGTCCGGCCGCGCAGGGCGCGCGCGCGAGCGGAGCGTGCTCTCAATTGGCGCGGCGCGGCGGGAGGGAGTACGTGCTGGTGGTGGCGCCCACGCCGTCCTGTGGGCAGGGGCAGGGCCACAGCCACCACCAATCACGCAGGGAATTAAAGCCACGGCCCGGCCCGGCCCCAAGCTGATCGAAGGATGCATGGATGCCGATCGGCCGAGATACGCCTGTCGGTCGATCGATACCCAGATGAT
>KE370773.1:1262538-1286147 GCA_000418225.1 Zizania latifolia
TCGTCAGGTCAGTTATCTCTTGCTCTCTTTCTCTCTCTCTCCGTTCCTTCAGAATTAACACCTCACATCGCGCTCTGGCAATACAAGTAGGGTGTAATGGTGCAGCGACTCAGCGAGGCATTGTCTCCCCCCATGGCTCCAGAAATGTAGGATACTGTTGTGAGCACTGTTCCATTCATGGTGCTCGTACTTACTCCACTTCAGAATCCCTTGCCCCCACATGTATGTTTGACTTGCGTTTCGGTTACTGTGACAAGATCGAGGAAGAAAGCTAACTCTCCAGGCCACAAGATTATTGCCCGGTATAATTAAATTGTTCAGGAAATGTACAGCAGATGTCTACCTTATTAAGATGTGCAAGGCTCATGCGTACAAGGATTTTTCCTGCTAAAATGGTTTGATGTGAAATTAAGCGCTGTACATAGTGAAGTTTGGTCAAGGTTTGATCCATTATTTTGACATAGCTAGCTAGCAGGTGAGGTAACTCTCTTTGTTACAGTGGAGTAGTGTTTCCTGTGCAAAATAGTCATTCATGATAATACACCAAACTGCAAAGTTTCCAATATGCTAATAGCTGGTTTAATTTCTCTGCTGAAATGCGTGAAGTCTAAGCGCATGCATGCATTATTTTTCATAAAGAAGAATCAAGTTGTTAATTTGTATGGTGAAAGTATCTAAGAAGTTGTTGCGATATTGCATGCATTAAGTTCATGCCTACATTTAGCAAGTGGTATTTTTTAACTGTTTACTTAATTTCATGCATGTCTGACATGAAGGATTTCAGGCTTCGGATGGCACCAGGGCAGTTTAAGATCAGACTTCATAGCAATATAATTGCAGTTATTACTGGCCTACGTACACTCGAAAATTTATGGGTAGTTAGCCCACACCTTATAGATGCAAAGTATGGTATCTCCTCCTCTCTATTCATTTAACACTGCCCATAAATCTTTTGAGATATAGCTAAATTAATCAAAGATTCAATTAACAATGGCGCATGAACTTTCATTCATATGTACTTGATGATATAATGCTGGTTTACGACTAAGAACTCGATCATACACATGATAGCTCCATCACACTGTCATTTGTCACTCTCTCCATTTCAAAATATAATGTATGCCACTTTATCTTCATTTTATCCGACGAACAATTATACTAATGACTAATTGCCCGCACTGTATCCTCTCCCTCTTGTTTCCACGGACGGCATTAGAGTCGTGGATTTCATGGCCATTTAATTTCTTCTAGTATTTTCTTGGTTTTATTATTGCATCCTTAATCCTAGCTTGTGCCCTGATCAAAATTATGGGAAGATTGGCTAAACATATATGAAACTGTTCGTCTTTCGTAATGTATGTTTTTGTTACAGAGAGCGGAATCAATATTCGTTTTTGCTCAATTCCTTTCCTTAATTAATTATAAGCTATAGATATTGCAGTACTGAACTGTAATTTTACTAAGTTTTATCACTTTGAGGCCATACATCGTGAATTGACGAACAATTTCGTACCCTTTTCAAATTCTAGTAAACCCATAAGGAAAAATTCAATCTAGAATGCAATTTGAATTTCTGCGTTTTGTACTATTTTATGATATCAACTAAATTAGGTTTGTGCTCTCATGTATACATCATCTCCATTGATAGTTGTAATGTGACAGCACATTTCATGATATAAGTTTATATTACAAGACTAATATATAAAACTGGTACTTTATATTCATATTGAAAGTTATTTCAAATTATATATCGTCATTCTCTATAGAGTTTTGTCGACAATAATCATATAAGAGAATATGGTATTTATCTCAGGTCACGCAGAATTAATAAAACTGCATGTATGTACCCCTAATTTATAATGCAATTCATCCGACCTAAGGGTTACTTTTTGTTAGGTGCACATGCATTTAATTAACCATATGTCAAAGGTTAAGCATGGGATTCAATTGTGAACTAGGTCATATAGATTTGAAATTGTTGCATGCATCAGGGAGATATTGTAATCATTGTCACCCTGGAAGATTTTGTTGTTTTGTTTCTTCTACTGAAGCACTGATTTATGATTAGATGGTCGTTGAAGATAGGTGAAAATGTACATGGTTAAGTTGAAATACACCATGGGATACCAATCCTGGAAAAATATGCATGTGTGTTCTATAATTTCACAGTGAAAACTTTGGATTGCGGGTCATTGAAGAAATTATATGTTCGTTTTTTAGAAGAAAATATGATTGATATATATAGTAACATTCTGAATAGAAGTGTGTGGTTATTTGAAATATAGAAGTTTTAACCTTCAGAGCATACACAAACTAGGAGGATTATATATATGTTCTACCAAAATAATTATGAACAACAAGAACTTCGTTCTGATCATTAGCTATGTTCTGCGTGCCATTTTAATTGATTGTGGACAATATATATATGTTTGACCAATTCAATGTGCATCCTAAATAAGGATCGATGCTACAAGAATATTAATTTACTTTTTGTATTTTAAACACCGGCCAGCATATTTCCTACACATGATGATTAGCTTTGTTCTGTCATTTAATTTTAATTGATTGTATATGAGAATATGCTGTGTGTTCTAGCAATCCAATTCCCAGTCTAAAGAATTGATGGTACATACATTTTCTTTATTTATATTTAATTTGCATACAAATAAAACACCGTGCGCATGGTTCTCCAGTTTATACAGGAAAAAGTTGCAGTTTTTGAAGAAGCTGATTTGTTCTTTAATCTGTTTGTTTTAGTTTTTAGCTTTCTCAACCATGAAGTTGATTGGAAAAGTAAAACCAAGTACAGTCTGAGTACCGAGGCATGTATAATCCCATACTGATACTGGTCTATGGAACACTATGATGGATGAAATATCCATGAACATCTAGCTATTGATCTGTGTCCTGTAGCTATATTTGAGATTCGTGGAGAAAGCAACGGCTGCAACTCGATGTCGTCACTACATAATTAGGAGAATATCAGCAAGAACCCGAGATGTTGTTGGATAATCAAGGTTAATTTGTGATTCCATGGTTTGGATGAAATCTCTTGCATGCGTTCTCATATTCTGTAATCTGACGGTTCGTAATTGCCCATTTGCTCCGTTTTTCTCTATCTTATGTTCTGTGCTGTTCATGATTTCATCTTCTGTGATCCATCAAAGTCGATCGTGGTGTGACTACAGTTGTGGTGCACAGTTCTTTTGTTCGGTTGTAAAGTTATTTGGACGAGTTTTAATTGTCTGCTAGGGAGATTTTACTGGTTTTTGATCTAGTTTCCTTCTACTGGACGGAGTAGTTGTACACGGGCAGCCACAGATGGGAAGATCAAGATGCCATGAAAGTTGCCGCCGTGTTGTTCGTCTTGCGGGCGTCAACGGCTTTCACCTCCGTTTCGCCGTGAGTTGAGTTCGCAATGTTCACAGTTTAATAGGGCGGATCAAGCTGTCGTCGGGAAAGAGATCCACCTTGTCAAACTGTGAACATTGTGAACACGCCGACACCACAATGGAGACGGTGGCATAGTGGTGTGGGCTAGGGCCAAGGACAAAATCGTCCAAAAATATAAAAAAATAGTAAAAAGAAATGTTAATCATGAAAAATAACAAAAATACAAAGAGATAGAAAAGCATATGACACTTTTATGAATTCACTCAACTTCAGAATATTTTTTCAAATACTACGCCCCAATTTATGGTACATATGCAATTCCCTCCAACAAAATGTGGCACATATTGATCCAGTACTCCATTGGATTTCTTGCATTAGCATGAAGTCGGACTGTAGGAGCCGGTTCAACCAGTTGTTTTGTTATGGATGTGCATCTGCTACTAACAGCAGTAGAGAGCAGCACTGCATGTCTACACTGCACGGCATCGGCATTTGCCATTGCTGACGTGAAGACAAGGTCAGTTGGGTAGGGCACCACTGAGAAATACCAACGCATACGGCTAACGCATGCAAGTGCTTTCTTGAGAAAACAACACTGGGCCGGCACCTTCGCTATCGCGGAGGAACAGTGTCGCATTCTCGCACACCCAACAACAACAAAGATACATGTGCCAGATGCATGAAGATACCGGATCAGCAAAGTACGCTTGAAAACCACGCTCCCATTTGCAGCCGATGAAGCAGGCAGCACCATAACGACCTACATACATCTTCATTGAAACAGAGAAGAAAATGCATGTACAATTGCGTGCCAGCGAAGCTGAAAATGGTAGATTTCCAACGCAGATTTCTGCAGTGTGATAGATGGCTGAAAGAAGGGGAAGGAGCTGTGAAATCCATTTACAAGGGGAAGAACCTTCTCTTCTTGAAGTACCAGATGAAGCAGCAGAATATGGTTGCGCCGCATAGGCCTGTTATGACAAGCGTCCATTCAAACGCATGTGCTACCTGAAACAAGGGCACCTCAAAATTCATGCCAAAAACTCCTGAAACAACTCCGAAGATGGCCACCACAAATGTAGCCGTGGTCAGGAGCAGCTCGAATTGGATCAGTTGGTTTCGGACGTTGTCCTATAAGAACAGCATTTGTGATGATCATGTGAGCATCTTTTCTTGTTTAGATTGAGATTGACTAAACATGCTAAAAGAAAAGGAACAACAGCATTCGTTTTTATTGCATACTGAGACTAATTACAGTTCCACGTTGTTAGTTTCTGGGATATGAAAATGAAACCCTGTCAAGTCTCTGTAACCAAGCTACCAACTTACAGAAAGAATATGATAGGTATGATGCCTGTAGTATGTTTGTTCATCACCAGCTAATGCTCATGATTCCATAAAAACTTATTGCTGGATTCCACATCTTTAATGATGTTCGTCTAAGGTAGGCCTTTCACTTTATTCTTACCTATGAACCCTTTATTATGCAATCGTTGGTGCAAAAGAAATCCCACCACATCAGAATAGGATTGTGCATCTTATTATCCCAGAGTATTGGAGGATAAGGGCTATATACATAGTGGATAAGGTCTAGGTGCATGTTGTACAGAAATGGCTACTGGTTGTCCTCCATAATAGGGACAATCTGGCCTACAGATATCTGAAGTTTATGGCAAACAGATATAGTGATATGGGAGATCTTTTTGTTGACGTTGAAGTTAGCCACTAGCTCCAACAGCCTGTCGACTGTTGTAATATTCTGACATATGACCCAACTTACAGTCTATCTATTGTACCATATACCCCAGTCCCAACTTACAGTTCATCTGAATTAGCATGTCGTAGCACTGCATTAGCATAAATAGGACTAATGTTACTGTGAGCAGTTTTTACTTTAAATTAACTAAGCAATACTTACTAAGTTACTATATTATCATGTCATCCTCCAAATTTTTGGGGAGCATTCAACAGTCAACACTAACATTCCACATGGAGACACTTATATCTGTGTCATCAGTTTGTTAATTTAATTTAATTTAATTTATTATTTGTTTACTGTAACAACTACAATGGCTGTGGGGTTAACAAGGAAATATGTAAGTCAAAGTGAACATATTATGAAGTGTACAGAAATGTGCTCCAGAGTCCTGAAATTATGCAGGTGTATTGTTATATCAGTCTCAAAGAATACACATGTCAAGAGACATGGATTTGCTTGCATTGGGTATAGAGATAAATTAATGTGCAGTTTTGGGTGAGAAGCAAGTGCTTGCTGTCTTGGATGAGAAATAAGCAAATTTCATTGTGAGTATGACACATTATATGAAGCTAAAATAACTGTGAAGCTTAGATGAAGAAATTAAGGGATTATACCAGTTGTATGTTGATGAAATCCTCGGTGTCATCAATATACTCCTTCAGCTGTTGAAGTATATATGTAAATATAAAAAACCAATGTGGTGATAAAAATAAACAAAAGAGACAAATATACAGCCACCAGGCTTCATACCGAAGTTAATTTGCTGAGGGTGTAGTCAATAACCACAAAGTAAGCCTCCAAAAGCATTTCAAGTTCCTCTATGCTGTATTGACTACTGTCTGCACTCTTGAAGCTGTCATGCCTACTTCGAGAAAAACTTAATTCCTTCTCAAGCCTTCGAAATGCAGAGCGAGAGGAAACTGGCGAAACTGGAGCAGATAAAGATGGACCAAACCCATTATTGCCAATTCCCTGAAGTGCCTGCTCATCTAGCAATGATGCTTCCATCCTCTTTTTCTCCGTGAGGTACATTTCAGCCATATCACCATCATCGTCCATCAGCTGCTCTATCTCATCTCTGACCTTAATGGGGGAATGATTCGAATTATTGAAAATATGTCTAATATTTGCCAGAAACACTATACAGAACTACAATAATAAGATAATTAATTTACCTTTTGGACCCTCCTAGTCAATGCAACCAGCTTACTCTTTAGACGTCGTGCACGTTCCAAGTCAAGGGTACAAATTTTTTTTGTCAAATCATCTAGTAATGGATAAGCTTCAGCCTCTAATTCAACAGCCTGACAAATTTGTAGATTCCAAATCATCATGTGTAAAAGAACCAAACTGAAACGGCATAGCCCAAGATGATCACAGGATTGCCAACTGATTGTGGAATATGTGATGCATGACTTCATTTCCGTTCATATTCAGGTTATAAGCAATCTCCCTTGAAGACAAAGGAACAACAAAGAAAAAGATTCCCACATATAAATAGTTGATACATGCCTGAGACAACTTTTTTTACTTTTAACCATTTAGTAGTAACATCATATGGTTATTTAGAATTGACATACTGACCGTTCTGGACAGTAATCTAGTCCACTGCCCAATTCATCATCTACCTTCATACCATTAGATAGGCCAACCAACAAATTATAGATAACATATATAGTGTGATGTTAAGTGCAAGATAAGACATGACTCTTGAATGAGAGGTACCGGTCACATAAGCACAAATGCACAATAGAGAAGTAATGCTTCACTTTTATAAACTAACAAATGCTAGGGCAGTGCAATGATCAATGAAATAGCAATTGGGGAACAATGGTCACAACACAAGTAAATACTTTTCCAGTCACAAGCGAAAGTTCAGATAATACGTAGTGGCACCTCTGCGTCGAGGAACGAGCAGGCTGCTTCGAGTGCGACTTCCAGGGCGATGAACTCGAACGGCAGGTCGTCGGCGCGGTCCAAGAGGCGGCGCTGCAGCTCGTCGACGTACCTCCGCACGGCCTCCGCCGCCGCGAGACCGCCTGCCACGTCGGGATCGCGCAGGACAAGCGCCTCGTCCGCAGTGATGATGCACCGTATCCGCTCGAGGTTGCAGACGACGGCGCGCTCGCGGCCGAGGATGGCGGAGGGATAGACGAAGAGGGGGTCAAGGAGGCGGAGGTCGCGCGCGGGCAGGTCGAGTCGCCGCATGAGCGCCGGCTTGGCGACCTCAACCGCCTCCGACGCGCCCGTCGCCGCATCCACGCGCACCCACGAGCGCCTCCCGCCCCCGCGCCTCTTCAGGCCATGGACGTCGATTGCCACGCCGCCGCCGCCGCCGCCTCCCGCCGCTGGCATGACACGGCGGTGGGGCCCATTGGCCGCCGACGCAGGGGCGCGGGACGGGAAGAGGAGGCGCTCCTTGAGGTCGTGGTCCATGGCTGTCGGGTGTCTGCGTTGGGGCCGAGGTGTCAGAGTCGGAAGGCTGCGCCGGAGGCCGGAGGCGGCTCAGCGTGTTGGAGAGATTGGGAAGGGATCTCCACGAACACTGCCGGCCTGGCGGGTAGCGTGGGGAGCGGCGAGGACGTGGCGGCGGGGTGGGGGATCCTCGAGGGACGCTAATGGGCCCATGCGGGCCTCTCGACCTGGGCGGCCCAATTCAGCCCGGCCCGACTGAACCCTAGGGGAGCAGCTCGTGCCCGTCTTATAAGCCGCCGCACACGAGCTCGCTAGGGTTTCTTCTCAGCCGTCTTCTCCTCACTCCGCGTCCGCCCCGGAAGAGGTAAGGTAAGCCTCCACCGACGCCGCCGCCGCCTCCTCTTCCAATCTCTCGCCCCTGCTCCGCCACCGAGCTCGTGCTCGTGCTCATCTCGTCTTAGTTAGGTGCATTTCTCTACTCGGTGGCCGGGGCGGAGCTCGTACTTGTCTCTTGATCTGGGGGAGAGGCTGCGTTTTCTGAGATTCACTGTAGGATGTCGTGTTACATCGTGCTGCCGCTGAGCATTTAGAAGTGATGCTATCTAGGGGAGATTCTGGCGTTTTGAACGTGCTCGTTATGGCTGATTCGGACTTGTTATAGATAGTTGTTTAACCATAAGGTTGTTCGTGGATGTATGAGTTCTCAATCTGTTGCCTATGTGAATTAGAACATATATTGTCAGTAGTTTCTGTTAATGTTACTCTTGCACTTGCTGAAATGGTAAAGTAGCGTTTTTGTCTAGTGGTTTGTTGAGATTTAGTGAGCTAATGCGACGTGTGTACTGTAACGCTTTTTCCTGAAGTGTAAGCAGGACTGTCTGATCTCTAGCCTAAAATATAATCTGAGTACCCTATGCTTAGTTTCATAGCTTTCTGCCTTTCTCTGTGAGTAGTGTTGTTCTGAACTACTAAAATTTGGTATGATGCTTTCCTAAGTTTGCTGTTTCATACTTTTAATATCAATGCTCTAATTTGAATGCAGTTCAAGCATCAGCCCTGTGAAGCTCCAATGGCTCCTAAAGGTACACACAATATTGCTGGATCCTATTTATAGGAATTTTGATTAAAAACCACATGCAAATTTCTTCATATTGATTCTGTGCATCCTAATATTGTAGTCTTTGTACTAAACTGACCGGCATAGTCTTTTCCTGGAGCTAGGGAAATTGAATGCAATGATTAACACTTTTTTCCATACTTTTGTGTTCTTCCGTTAACAAGTATTGAATTGGCAAGTTTTGATGCATGAGATTTGTTGGAAGCTAACCCATTACTATAGTGGATTGTATTATTAGTCTATGAACCTATTTCTGTTTGGCTTTTTTTAACCATAACATGTTTAAGATGCATGAACTGACTATTTTATCTAATTGTGTCTAGCTGCTCCCGCCAAGAAGGGTGATGCCAAGGCCCAAGCCTTGAAGGCTGCCAAGGCTGTGAAGTCTGGGACAGCCAAGAAGGCGACCAAGAAGATCCGCACATCTGTGACATTTCACCGCCCCAAGACCCTGAAGAAGGCTAGGGATCCCAAATACCCAAGAATCAGTACCCCTGGAAGGAACAAGCTTGATCAGTACCAGATTCTCAAGTATCCCCTTACCACTGAGTCTGCAATGAAGAAAATTGAAGACAACAACACTCTGGTCTTCATTGTCGATCTCAAGGCTGACAAGAAGAAGATCAAGGCTGCCGTCAAAAAGATGTATGACATTCAGGCAAAGAAAGTCAACACTCTGATCAGGTTAGCATTTCCTTTCCATACTTGTTCATCATAATGCTTGATTTGCTAGGCAGTGTGGTTAACCAATCCAGCGTGTCTTGCAGGCCTGATGGTAAGAAGAAGGCTTACGTGAAGCTGACACCAGACTATGATGCTCTTGATGTGGCCAACAAGATTGGCATCATCTAAGTTAGGGTGCCGCTGGAGTCATTTGTGTCCTGGTTTTCATGTGATTGGAGTTTTGTAGCTATTACTTAGCGAATGCCTCAGTGGCTAAGTTATCACTGTTTTGCTGCACACTTCCATGTATTTGGTATAATCCAAGTGACTTGTCGTGAGCCAATATGTTCCCTGAAGTTGATGTTACCATTTTCTTTGAGCCACCTGTTTTTCGTATATCCAAAATTTTGCTTTGTGCTCCCGATTTTTCTATATGGTTATATTGCTAAGATCGGACATTCATGCTCTGTTATGGGACCTAGCTTGGTTGCCATGTTGGGATTTGGTTGAGAGAGATTATTTGACCTAGCCTTGTGGACTGGCTTCACTTTTGTAAGCTGGTGAATTTGCCTATCTTTTTTACATTTGTTGCTTAAGCATTGAAGCTAGTTAGTTCATGATCCTGTCAACCCAAATGCTATGAATTCCACAAGGGCTTCACTCTTCGCACTTCGCAGTGCCTCTCCTTGAGACTGAAGCCCTTGTGGAATTCTTGCACGGTTATGCCTTCACCTTGCGTTCATCTGATTCTTCACGCAGGGAGACATTTTCAGCATAACCCAATGGTATCGGAGACCGAAGTGCCTCAAGAAGAGAGACGAGCTCTTGCACAGCGCTTGATCGCTAGCTAGCACTGAAACAATTCATCACAAAGAAAAGGATCGGCATGCCATGGGCGAGGCCTGCCAAGAAAAGCTTGGATGTCCATGCAAGTCTGCGGCAACGAAATCACCAGGAATGCAGCTTTGATGGAAGCAACAAACGTCAGTCAATACCATATGCATTCACTTGCAGTCCAAACCCAGTCGGCTCTGCACTATACAATGTTCATTTCCATCATCAACTTCAAGCTGCAACATGCAAGAACTTGACCAGTCGACTTACGGCATGTAATTTGGTTACAACGATACCACCATGTTGCTTCATATATTACAGCGCCATTTTTCGTTGTTTGTTTCCATCAAAAACAAAACAAAGATCAGCTCATTATTGGTTGCTTACACGGCTAACATGATGGCCAAAATACCCCTGGAACCTAAGGTATAAAAATGTGGCCAGACAATTCACTCACAGGAGCAAAAGGACAGCCACCAGTGACGCACTTGAAAGTTGAACATTCAGGTATTGTGCCCGAGAACTCTTTCCCTAAAATTTGTCTCTGACATAACTTAAACGGGCTGCTTACACCTCGAAGATCAGCTTCCGGAACTTCTCCATGTGCTCAGCCTGCAATGAGATGGCTATGGACAGGCTGCCATCCTTGTTCGCGCTTGGGAGGACAAAAGCCAGCCCTTCATAGGCGATGCCAGCAGGACCCATGAACACTGGTCGGCCCCATCCAAAATCGGCGTCGTGAATCGGTAGGCGCACCCAGCTGGTGAGCCCAAGGTTAGGGCACCGGAAAGTGTGCGCCCCACGGACCAATGCAGATAAATCTGGCTGCATCTCCAGGTAATCCAATGCTGAGCGACAGTAGTCGTCATTCATCCTATCTAGTGCAGCTTGGATGACTGCTGCTCCATCCACCAGCCCACTGGTCACCTTGCCTGCCTCAGCAAGTGGAGTGGCGGTGAAGATGACATTGCCGAAGTAACCTTCTGGAAGTGGAGGTTGAAGCCGTTGTCGCCCATCGGTGGCACAATACAGCTTGGTGGGCTGTTCAGGTGGCAGGCCACGTGCAAGAGACACACATCGCCAGACATGCGCAGCTAGCACTGCATATGTACTGAAACGTGGTGCACCTTCGCCTGAGGGGAGCTGCGAACGCAGGCGACCAAGGTCTGAACAGGTAAGCTTGAAAATATCCACAGCAGTCGGAGGCAGTGTTGCCTTAGCAGTGACAGACAGGGGGAAAGAGGACATCATAGCTGGGGCAGGCTGGTACTCAATATGTGGGTATGATGGAATTGGTGGATCTCGGGCTCTTAGGAGAGTGTGGTCAATGAAGGGCGTCACAGCAACTTGAGTTCCCCGGCAGAGGTCAGACCATGAGTTAATAAAGTGCAAACCAGACATGCCATCTGCAACATGGTGTTGCATGCCGACTCCAAGGGAGACGCCTCCACACTTGAAGTAGGTCACCTGGAGTAAGATAGCAAAATCAAGGCGAATTAGTGGGGCTTCAAATGTTTCATAATTCATGTTTTCCATCTGTGATACCATTATAACAATATATTATGAGTATTGAGATAACACACTAAGACAAAAATATATAGGACATTAATGCAGGAAGTTGTTTAACCAGCAGACAAATAATCTGGATGTCAGAAATTAACCATGTAATAACAATAACAGCACAATTCTTCAAAATCTACAAGTTATATGGTTGAACTGAAATCTAGTTCCACACTATCCTTGGGATGCAAGCCTCTGACCCACATTTTGAGGTAATTTTGGGTGGGTTTGAGGGGCATGATGTTTGCAGGCCTCTGATCCACATTAACAAAGCATTGTAGGAAGCAATCCAAAATGCACGTTTGGCTAGTCTAACTCAGGATGCAATTTCCTTGCCTAACAGAGATTAACCCTACCCCGCCCACAACCAAAAAATGAAAACAAAACCTTTTCTTTTTCAAAGTATCACAAGGAATGCCTACTTGTAATGATGTATTCTGACTTATTACACACATTAAAACAAGTGCATAAAAAGATAGAGTAATGTGGTTGTTATGTTCGGCAATACATCATAGATTAGAGATAAGTAAAGATAAAGATAAGATTCTGTTATTAGAGATAACTTCTGTTCTTAGAGATAAAGAAGAGTTAGATTCTATTATTAGAGATATTCTATTATTAGAGATAAAGAAGAGCTAAGATATGATTCTATAATTAGGAATAAAGTAGAGGAACTAGCTATATATATCAGCAGATTGTATTAGATTAATCAAGCAAAAGGAATAAAGAGTTCCTGCTTCCTGCGATCTAGCTCTGGTTCTACCAGTGGTGAAGAGAGATGGGTGAAAGGAGCGCCATGCTAATTTTCACAACTGTTGGACTAGATTTTAGTGTGCAGAATCAAGAAGCAATACTTGGAAGTTTTTGTATAACCAGAAGCTCACAATTAACCTTGCAAAGTTGGAAGCAGGAACCAAAACCCCCCCAGCCAGAAATATTGGGAGCTGGGACAAGTTTCATTATTAGCTCAACAATAATTGGACCTCAAATTTGGACTATCAAGTAGCAATCTTTCTCTATGAGTTTAGCAAATGTTAAAACTTAAAACAGGCAACCTCAGCATGACTAATGTTGGCACGAGTGTGCAACTATTTCTTGGAAGAGGAAAACGAGGCAGCTCTTACTGAAGAGATCTGATGCAATATCAATTTACGATGTGTTATATACCTATTATCCTGAAATTCCTTATATTATGTTACCTCTCTAAGTGATGTTCTTAATTTTCTGATGAAAAAACAATTCATTCATTGCAATCTTCTTTGCATGAATGCTTTGTACTCGTATTGGAAACAACAGATATTAAAAAATGGCTGGATAGAAATCTTTTTTTAGAACCCATTATTATCTATGAAGCAGCCAATTTCACAACATATCTAAGACCCTTCCAGGTCAATATGGATAAACGCTAGAAAAGTTGATGCATGCGCACCACAATTGAAGTGAGCTTGTGATCTAAGCATGCATTATAAGAAGTTAACAGCTATAGTTGATAAAGAGGGGGAAGCAAAAGTTTGGAAAACTCCTAAAAAATGGAACAAAGTGGGCAAAAAAGTATGATCTATTAAAATATTATAAGCAAAAAGATCTTCAGAAAAATTTATCACATGAAACATGCTCCAGTTAGGCTATCATTTTCATACCAACCAAGATGCAGCACACCATTCCATGTAAGACTATTTTTAGCATATGGTTGCTGGCATACCAGTGAATAAAAAAACGTGTGAAACTATGATCTGAAACCTTGTAAAATTTTGCCTCAGTTTTATGTTATGGAAGGTACCAAGCATAATTTCAGTAGATAGGAAAAACTATTAGCATGTGCCTTACTTAAAGTGTTCAATTTTCTAGATAAAGATTTAGCTCCTAACTGACCCTCCATGGTCGCATAAAAACAATTATATTCCTTTTATTATCACTTTGTATTGTACACTGAACTATATTCTTCCAAAGTAAAGTACTTTCTATGTACGGACGGTTATTCGACCTAATTGATTTACTATTCCAGGCTTCCAGCATGAAATGGCAAGTGATGAAGGACAGCCAGAAGGTGACCAGATCAGTTCCATTTAGGAAAGATTTGAACATGCAACCTGAATGACGTATCCATCAAAGGATAAACAATTCAAGAGGTTCTACATGACAAGGGTTCCAGTTATCAAATAGACTAAACAAAGCTATTAAACTAGTTCAAGCCTAACAATCACGAATGTCAACATCACACTCAGTTAAGTACCTTCCTGTCCAGATCATGGAACAAATGATTGACATTTTGGAACCATGGGCTTGACTAATCAACCATATATGGGAGCGATAGAGACCCTATGTCATATGGGGAATTACGTATTCCCATCGCAAGAAGAAGTCAAATGCTTTCTATTCAGCAGCAATTAGGTTCCGCCAGCAAGGAGTCCTGATGAGCTACAGGTCCTGCCGGCTAGGATTTGTTAGGGATAAGAGCTTTCGGTCTGATTAGGAAAGGGTTAAGTTTAAGAGTCCTATTAGTAGTTATATCTTTAAGAGTCCTTATCTGTATTCCTTAAGCATAGCTAGTAGATTATATGATTGTATTATAAATATGCCTTTGGCAGTAAGAAATAAAGCATTGAGTTTACAGTCTATCTGGCCGGATTGGATCCCCACCTTGTCGGCACATTCCGCAACGGTGGCGGCGCGCCGACGAGGCCCGGGGCCAAGGCCGGCCATATCGTTTAAATATAATCTTCGATCAAGGTATTCTAGCAAGGTTCCTGCACCTAACACCCTAGCAGTTAACATTAGTACCTACTAAAATTATCCCCATCAATAGCATGTTTGGTGCAGTCTGACCATTACTGCTGGTACCAAAAGCGCAAAATACATAAAGCACTAAAGATCAGTAGTAACTTGGAATATTCTGTACTTCTGCCAGTGATTGTAACCATATATATTAGTCATCGTCACAAAATTGTACGTATTCAATAAAGAATAGCAAGGTTAATCATGCACAGATAATGTTACAAAGATCCAAATGGGATAAGCTTGTAGATTTCAAGTATATGTACATCACAAATCTGTATGTTTAATACCCATATAAGCACAGAATATAGGGATATATCGGGGCAAATTAATAGGCTAATTAACAAAGCACTACTCTACTGATAGTCTGTCAAGTTTGGCAGGGATGTACTGTCTCATGAGTCATGACTGATGTTTTTTGTTGTCTGTTAAGACACTACCTGATGTGTTTTGCCACAATTTTAGACGGTATAACTGTACAATACAAGGTAGAGTTGTAGACAGCAATTTCCTATATGGAATTGTATTGATGCAGCTAATAAACGCCAAACTAGACCAGGTGAAGCACCGCTAAGCTTGGCCTTACAAACATTTGGGATCAAACAGCCAAAGTAGGAACCCGGCTATCCAATCAAGCAATCAGGCACCAAATGTTATAGTTAATGGCTCAATGCCAAACTCAGTTGCCTTGTGCAGTTTGCGAAACATTGACACATTGTTGCATTCCTCTTCGAGAAAGCTATCTCTAACCCCTTTTTATTTTGTACTTCAGTCTAACTGTAACGGCTACTGAAAATTTTGAGCTCACCTGGAGCACGAGGAGCGGGAAGGAGGAGATGTCGTCGGTGTACTCAACTGCCGGGATGAGGCGCTTGAGCTCCATGGTGGGCGCGAAGTCGCCATAATCGTCTACGGTGGAATCGGGCGCATCGGCCTCCACGAAGAGCACCCCCGCCCCGTTGCAGTCGATCTCGACTCTCCCGTCCTCGTCGCGAGCGAGCCGCGCGGCCATCGGGTAGAACGGCACGAGCGCCTCTGCCAACGCGCGCCTCATCCGCTCGCCGTCGAAGAACCCCTCCGGTGGCCCCTCCTCGGGGCAGCGGTAGAAATAGACGCTGGGAGTGTGGAAGCGCGGCACCACGAGGTCGAGGTTCGAGTTCCACAGCCTCCGTCGCGGCGTCTCCCCGGCCGGCCGCACCATCGTCGACCTCCTCACCGTGATCGCCATCTGCCCCTGCCGCATTCCACCAAACACCCTGTGAGCATCTAAAAGCACGAAAAAAAAGGCAAACGACACGGAATAAGAAAGCGAAGCACGGACCAACCTCGGACGACGTAGAGCGCGGCGCCGCGGATCAGATCCGAGGCGAGAGCAGGCGTGGGCCGGGTAGCAGCAGCTGGAGGACTCGTCCGGGGGTGTGGAGCGGCTTTTATAGGCGGCAGCGGCAGCGGCGGCAGCAGAGAGCTGCCTCCGAGCTCCCGTAGCTCACGTGACCAGACCTCCTCACGTGTTGCCCTCTCCTTTTCCCCGGGGCCGGTTTCCCCCGTTTTTTGGGTTTTCCCCGGGTGGCCGGGTGGCCGGGTGGCCTCGCGGAGAAGGTGACGGGTGGAGTGGGGGGGTTGGTGCGACGGCGACCGCAATTGATCGGGACGGACGCGGGAGGAAGCGGGGAGAGGGGCGGAAGTTTGGGGGTGGGTGGACACGGTTCACCCCACCTGACCCGTGAACGTTCGTGTTGTCCAACGGTCCAGGCGTCAGAGTTTATGAGATCGTTCTCGTCGTCGGGCTCGGGCAGAATGACGTTTGTTGAACGTGTTAGGGTGACAAGGCGAACTTATTGTTTCAAACTCTTAAACGAATAATTTTTAAAAAAAAAATATGTAAAACTTTCTAAAACATTTTATAAGAATTGATTGGAAAAAATAGAACTGTTTATTAACTTTTAGTGTTAAATTTATTTTTTTTAAATCTTAACCTATTTAATCAAATAATCTGGATATCCATCCGTGACATTCAATCAGCATGATAAGTTTTTCTTATCAATAGAACAAATATAGGAAAGTATCCTTAAAAAAACTTAGAGAGGAGAAAAAGATAAAGATAGGTTAGCTCGATCTTACAAGGAGAGATCATATAATTGGCTGCCAAAATCTAACACATACATTTAGGCTCTGTTTAGAGCGGCTTATCATATAGCAAATCCGCCCCTAAACAGTGTTAGATTCTTGAAGCTGATGTGAGAAGTGATCTTTTCTTATATCCGAGGAACTAGTGATCTTTTTTTTCTTACGTGGTAATTGGTAATTACTCCCTCCAAATCATTATAAATATTTTGTTTTCTTAATTATTTTCTAAATGTATATTATTTTAATACATCTTTTCTAAATATGAGTCATCTCTTCTTTTATGTTTACTTTTGTTAAATAAATGTTATCGTTCTTACAAATAGAGAACTTAGCTTTTTGGTGCAAACTAAACTATGATCAACGAAACTATTTGAGTTGGTTTCTTAATTCATTTGCACAAGTTTAAAATTATTTATATTTGGAATGATAGAGTATATGTAGATAGACAAGGTCAACTAAATCATGTGTTTGACTTCCTTCACTAACAATTAAATATTCCCTCTAATTTGTTATACATTTTGTTTAGTATTTTTAACTCTTTGTTAAATATGAGTTGTTTTGTAACATTTACATATTTTCTTATCTTTCTTTTATGTTTATCATTGCCAAATAATTGCTATCCCTTTCTCAAACAAATGGCTTGTGTTTTCTAATACCGAATAAATTAGGAGTGATAAAATTATTTGAGTTGATTTTTAATTAATTTACACACACACACACACATATATATATATATATATATAAAAGTTTAAAATAACTTATATTTAGAAAGAGTATACGGTGTAATAGAATAGTATCTAGAACCTGCAAGTCTGTAAGTGGGTGGTACGTTGGGGCCAAGATTTAGGAACTAAACCAGCCAAGCGTATTTGTTGGATTTGCTAGCTTGACTGATTTGCTAGGAACAGGAGCCATGGTTTGCATTATTGTAAATAATGACCATATGACTAGATGGAATGCATATCATGGTATAAGAATGTTGGGTGAAACTACCTTTTCTTATCTGGCTCTTCCTTGATGAAGGTTGAGTGGATGCCAACTTTGTGAATTGTAATTATACCCTTGTCTTGATGGAAAGATTACTTTGTAGAAACCATTGAGTTATGTCTTGTGTGAGCAGCTAGCTATATTAATTTGTTCAGGCACCAGTTTGTGATAAGCTAGAGTTGGTAGGATCTGAATTCTTTCGGCTTGCTTGTGCATATGTATGGTCAAGAAGGTTGATCGATATGCCTTTCAACTCGACCTTTATGTGTCCAAAATTAAAGTAGCAACAGATCGTATATCCGAAGTTATGGCTAATGGTGGTATCTCTTATGCTACAGGTACAGGTACATGTAATGATGTAATTCAATATTGTATTAGGTAGTGTTTGGATGAATGAATGGAAAAGAATGGTATGGAATGGTTTTATTTTTAGGGATGGCATAGGATACGGTGGTTTTATAAAAGTGTTTAGTTGAATAGATTGAATACTTTGATCATGTGCTTGGTTGGGAAATGAGGAAAGATGAGATGATTTAATCTCATGTTTGGTTAGAAGAATGAGGAGAGATGAGAGGTGTCTTGGCCGTTTGGCTCCACTGAAACCTGACCACCTAGCTGTGTCACAACCTAGTCTCACGGCCCCGCCCCAACACCACCGTTCCACTTGGTACTGTAGTTCAGAAAAAACTCGTACCACACGGTTCAACATCTATACATGATATTCTCTGACCGGAGATCAACCCATTCCACTCGGTATTATCCTAACCCTCAAACCAAACAATTGTATCACTCTATATTTAAAAACCATTATGTCTAATTTATCCTCACACAACAATCCAAAATTTGGATAGTATTTTGAGCTCCGTATCAGTATTTTGGTTGTGGCATCGGCATGAAACACGAGAATTAGTTAATTGCAACGATTATATTGCCGCAGGAGCAAGATTGTTTTGTACCAAATTACTGTTTTCTTGGCGGATCTAAACTATTGTGCTTTAATCCCAATGTTCGTCTCTAAACTAATAATCGTTGTTTTGAACCGCTGATATGGTGATGGACAAGTTCAAAATACAGCCCGATCAGGCCTGTCGCCCTCTCGACTGTGACGGCAATTTAACTCCGGGAACCACCGAGAGATTTCATCCAATAATCCTTCTTTTTCGTGTGTAATGTACGCCCCAGCACTTGCTCATGCAATCGGCATCTCTTATGCTTCTTTTGGAATAGTTAATCAATAACTTATATTTAAAAACTTGTATTGTATTTAAAGCAGAAATAAATTATGTATCAAACTGCAAAATTACAGCCGATTTAAGTAATAATCATAATCAAACACACGACTAATAATCAGAATCGATTATCTCACCGCTTAAGCAATAATCAGAATTATACTATAATCTTGATTATTTTAAGCTATCATGTTTACGCAATAATAAAAAATATACTATAATCTTGATTATTTTAAGCTATCTAAAAGGCCATAATTAACTAGAGAATTAACAAAATTATATAACTCGATCGAGAATTCACCGAGTTCCACGAAGATTAGTCTGGTTTAATTTTGAAGCTTCTGTTCACCTAACCCTGTGATAGAGGTAAGATGAAATTTGTTGTTGGACTTACCAATCAACATGTGCGTCACGCACTTGCAAAGATTTTATTTAAAGGCGTGCCTTTCGCAAATGATGCAAAAAAAAACGCACTTTGTATGGCCCAAGAATTAGGACAGCTAACTAAAAATAAAGCACCATTTGGACTATCAACGCTACGGAGGAGAAGGTAAAGCACCTTTAGCCTTTAGAGAAAGTTAGATAGCTGCACCCTGAATGACATAGCGTATGCATTAGTAATTGGATTGAGTTTGCACAAAGTTATACTCCCTCCCCCCCAAAAAAAAATACTCCATAAGACTTAGGTACATCTGAAAAAAATCAAGCTTTTGAATTTTTAACTAATAATAAACAATATATATTTTGTGTTGTTTATATAATATAAGTTGAATTCATATATAAATTAATATGATATTAATTTTATAAGTGTTTGTAATATATCATGAAATAAATTATGTCTCGTTTGGTACAACTCCAGATCCAGAATTTTTTAGAACTGATTCAATCTAGCTCCATGAAATAAAAGTTTAAATTATTTTATTATACTATACAAACACCCAAATCTAGCATGAGAGTCTGTTTGGTACAACTCCAACTCTGAGATTCATGCTAGATCTAGGGTTTGTATAATATAATAAAATAGATTAAACTTTTAGTTTTAGTCTAAAATAAAAACTAGATTACTCAACTAAATACACTCAATCTATCCACAGCTCTAGATACAGGATTTCTTGGAGTTAGGTTAGACCAGTTCCAAAATTTTTTGGATCTGAAACTGTGCCAAACGAATTCTGAATCTCAGAGTTAAAGCTGTACCAAATAGATTTTTAATAATTAAAATTTTACAAAAAAAACATGTCAAAAATTTATATACCAATGATTTATTAGGTTAGTGAGAGGTGAGCCGAACCATCCTTAAGCCATGGCTCGCTTCGGTCGCACAAGCCGAGCCGACCGACCGTCTTCCTGGTCCGATGCAACCCGGCCCAACCCACTTCGGGTCCAACGGAAGGATGCAACAAATACAAAACCCTAAAACCCCTACTCGGCTCCCCCCAATTACCAAACTCCCGCCGCCGCCGCCAACGATGGAGTCCGCCCCTGCCGCCGCGGCGCCCGCCGCCACCAGCCGCATCCGCCGGGAGGACGTGGTCCGCGCGGTGGCAGCGCTCCTCCGGTGGCTCCAGCACCACCCCACCCCGGCGCCGGAACCGATCTACCTGCTCGTGACCCTCAAGCGCGCGCCCGTCCGCCGCTTCGAGCACAGCCTCCGCCTCCCGCGCTCCCCGTTCCCGTCCATCTCCCTCGTCTCCGACCGCCTCCCGGCGGAACTTCCCAACGACATCGAGCCGCTCCCGTCATCCGCACTCCGGTCCCTCCCCGCCGCCGCGCGCCGCGGCCTGGTGCTCGTCGACCGCCGCCTCAGGGTTCCCAGCGGCAGGGGGGCCAAGGGCCGCGGCGGCCGGGTCGTGCCCGTCGACCTCGCCGACCCGGCGTGGGCGGAGTCCGCGAGGGAGGCGGCGCGCTGCGTGGAGCTGCGGGTGGAGGGCGGCACCTGCCGCGCCGTGCGGGTGGCTCACGCGGCGATGTCGCAGGAAGCGGCGGTGGAGAACGTGGTGGTCGCCGTGGAGGCGGCCGCAGCGCGCGTGCCGAGGAAGTGGACGAACGTCCGGGCACTGCACGTCAAGTCGCCCGAGTCGATCGCGCTGCCGCTTTACTCCGCGACCCGCGATGGCCACGGCAATCCGAACGGCCTCGTCGACGCCGACGACACTGCGAATTATGGAAAGCGGGAGAGCGCCGCGGTGGAGCACGAGGAAGAAGAGTACCGTGGAATGTAACTAGGTGTGACACTTCGTAATAATTTTGAGAGAAAAATGTTCTCATCTTTTTCTCAGGAGGGTTTCTCCCTCAAAATTTGAAATTTAGACGGAGCTTGAACAGGTCGTACCGAGTCTAAAACCTCTAAAAATTTTGGGCCTCAAAATTTGAAATTTAGACGGAGGAGTTGAAAATGAATTTATACACATTTTTGAAGTGTTATGTTTGCGCCGAAAATAAGCGAAAACTGCTTCCCATGAGATCGAACTTTCGGTTCAATCTGAAAACACTTATCTATTCTGCTATCAACAGCTTTATGTAATATTTTAATTTTGGGGTCCTAATATTTTGGAGACCCTGAACAACTGCACTAGTTGTTCCTTTAATATAAAGCCCTGTTCTTGAATATCAATAGTTTCTGAAAAAATGCCAATGTTGCTATAACATACAAAAATCAAACGCAACCATCACCAGGCTTCTTACTAGTGCTAGCCATATTAAACTTTAATTCGGTTATTTAAGTATAAGAACCGATTTTAAATTGGTTTTTGAAGTTCGTTTTTTTTAACAATTTTTAACTAGGTGAGGGTGGATAAAGACATTGTTTTAGATATCTTTTGTGGATTAATTATACTTTTGCTTTGTATTTTTACTCCATCCCACGTATTATTACTGGGCCTAGAGGCTTGTATTATTTATATACAGAAAAATATAAAGTGCAATAACTAGATGTAAATCTTTCCATCTTTTGTTGTTGTTATGACTTTTAAAAATAGAACTGTATCTTCCTCTTGATTCGAAAACAGATCTGTGTTGTCTTCGCTGTTCTATTTTAGAACTTCAGACATTTAAATCAATTTTCTATATTTTCTGCTGCCATTCATTATCATACATATAATTCCTCCATCTGTTTTCTAATCCGAATTGGCATATAATTCCTCCTGACCCTCACGGCCTCTGAGTCCGAGATGAGTACTTTTTCCCTTCTGCTTTCTCTCTTCCACGTATGATCTTCTTTAAATATTTTATAAATTATCTAAAGATTTTCTTTAAATTTTTTATAAATCATCTAAAGACACAAATTTCTAGTATTTCTATTTTTGAAATAATGTAGTATTATATAATATGGGACAATTTTACGTTTTCCTATTCCTATGTTTTTAAAATAGGCCCAACTAAATGGCTATGTTTCTTCCAGCTATCCGACCAGATCGTTTATCAATTTGGCATGAAACGTGGATATCCAAAATAAACCGGGCCTAAAAGCAGTAATTGAGGAAACACCCAAAGATTACACCGAACTAGAATCAAATTTGCACAATAACAGCTAACACTATAAACTTCATTATATATACACAATAAGTTATACATAATAAAACTGCAGGAAATTGGATAATTATATGTTAGGAAGAAATGTTCAGTCAATGACTACTAGGCGGGCACAGTTTTATGCCAATGTAATAATTCACAATTTTTTATATGCAAAAAGAAACAAATATTTTTATACAGGTCGAGTTATCAACACATAATAACACTTTTTGTGTGTGTATATATATATTTAAATACACACGGTATAATATATATATTTTGGAAAGCTTTAGCCTTGATCTAACTTATTAGCCTATTTGTTTTAGCTTCTAGCAATTACAGCTACTTTTAGAATCTGAAGCTGAAACAAATAACCTAGATTCCAAAACCAGATTATGAGAATTAGTAGCTGCAGAATCTGAAAATAATATAGAATCCTGAAGCTGGGAAACATCAGTTTCTCCAGTTTCTCACCAGCTAGATACTCAGACTAGTCAGCTACTCAGACCAGTCAGATAGATACTAAAACTAACTAGCTACTAAGAATCTCCAGCTAAAATAAATAAATCCTATGTATCTTGTTGGATTATTGACTTGGCTTATCAGAGATATATTGATACTTTGCCACTATTAATAAGCACATTCGATTTTGTAGGTCATATTATTTTATTGACTTAAATAATTTTAAATATTATTATCGAAAATTATAAGATAATAAGAAGATCGTCCCGATAGTACAAATCATCCTCTTTTTTTTCTTATCGAAAGTTTAGCTTAACGGATCGATCAATTTTGGTCTTGGTCCCGGGTATCTTTATTTTCAGGTCACAATGTCACATGACAGCTGAGCCGGATACCCAAATCGTAAATGTATCCAACTCGGCTGGCCAAAACCGTCTACACTTCCAGCACCAAATACAAGGGAGCACACTGACAGGTGGACCCACCTATCGCGAGTCTTCACAAAGCGTATATAAAAGTACGATATTGCCCACCTCAGCCCTAAAGCTCCCGGGATAAAACCCCACCCCCTCCCGTCGCACGCACCTCCCCTCTCCTCTCCCCACTTCCTCCGCTCGCAAACGCAAAATTCCCCTCTCTAAAGAGGGGGAAAAGGAAGCCTCGATTCCTCGGCGATTTCCCCTCGGGCGCTCGCGGGTTCCCTGTCGATCGAGCTCGCGCGGCTTCGCTGGTCGGATTCGATACCGGAGGCATGGATAAGGATCAGCCCGTCATCAGC
>KE370773.1:1286157-1319839 GCA_000418225.1 Zizania latifolia
TTGTAGTGAGTAACTCTCATTCTCTATCTACTCTAGTCCCACCTGTCGGTGATACAAGAGATATAAATAAAAGAAAAAAAGAGAGATTTAATAAGTAAGGTCTACATGTCGATGATGCAAAAGTAAAATATAAGAAATATGGTATAAGAGTGTGCTAAAGAATAAAAAGATTAAATTTTATCGAACTCTCTATATAAAATTTTAGAAAAACAAAAATAACAAATCTCTTAAAATGCTCTGAGACCACTCCTAATAACCGGTCCACATGCTCTTTGATGGAAAGCCCAAGAAGGTGTGTGTACGCAACGGAGAAAACTAGCCGAGTAAGATCGAGTAAGATCAGCAAAACAGGTGGCTCGTTCCAATCGAGTTGTCGCTGACACGGTCCCGTCTGTGGGTGGGCGGCACCGACGCGTGGCGAGGGAGCGCCGAGATGGGCGCCACGGGGAACCGCCCCGCGTCACCGCGACCGGATGCCACGTCGCCGGAAATCACCCGGCCACACTGTCACGTATAGGCAGTCCAGGCTCTCTGTGTTTGTGACACGAGTTATGCTATGCATGTGCTCTGATTCTCTGCAGTATTGTGTACTGATATATGGCTCCAAATGCTGCAGTGCGCCCTTAGGGAGCAATAATGTCGAAACAGTATGACAGAGAGTAGTAGTGTCCGTTTTATGGTAGATGAGCTAACGTATAAATCTATCCTACTATATAATTGATGAATTAATTTATCTATTATTATCTACTATTTAATAAATCTTAGCTATTTATTATTTATCTGTTAAATCTCAGCCCTCGCTCAGACCTGCCGATCCGGCCCACCCCGATATGCCGCCTGCGCTGCGCTGCAGCTCCAAACCCTCTCCTCCATTCACAAACCCCCTCCTGCAAACCCAACCGGCGCCCCGCGAATACAGGAGTGCCTAGGGTTCACGGGCCTCCCTGTTACCCGCAATGGAGCCCCCGTCGGAGGCCTTGCCGCTGTCGTGACTACCACGCCTATGGTGCGCGGTGCAGCACTACGAGTGGGGCCGACGCGGCGAAGCCTCCCTCGTCGCGCACATCTCTGCCGACGTTGACGCTGACGCGGAATCTGACCCGACGCGCCCCTACGCCGAGCTCTGGATGGGCACGCACCCCTCCGCGCCCTCCTCCCTCCTCCTCGCCGACGGCTAAGTTTCGCTGATCGGATTCGATACCGGAAGCATGGATAAGGATCAGCCCGTCATCAGCTTGCGCCCCGGCGGTGGCGACGCCCCTTAGGTCGGCCGCCTCTTCTCCTCCGCCTTCGCCGCTGCCACCTTTGGCTCTGACGACTACCTTCGCTCCCACGGCGCCGGCGCCTCCGGCATATCCAAGGTGAGAGAGAGAGCGAGTGCTTGCCGCGCCCGATCTGGCGGGTTGATGACACTGTTCGATGTTGGTTCGGTTGGTCCGTGGCGGGCGTAGGAGAGGGAGATCCGGGGAGAGGATCGGATCTCGGGATTAAGGGATCCTCCAATCTGGAAGGAGTGTTATTGGTTGTAGGTGTTGCTTCGTTATTAGACCTATATAGGCATATATAGGTATTTTAGTGGTCATCGCATCTCATTGCTCGACGAAGTTATAGGAGGTATTAATGTGAGCCACCTAGCCAAGGGACTGCTACTTCTAACTGGGATGCGATGCCTGTACTGATTAAAGCTGGATGTTTCAGAGTTCAGCATGCTATAGTTGGGATTTGCAGTGTATTCCAGTGCATGGTGTGCCCTCTTGGGTTATTTCAGCTTCCAGGGCTTGACTTGTTCTTCTATGCTGTTGCATATGTTGTTAACTGAACCTGGCTTGATTGTTGTGCTGCAAATTTCATGTATATGTCTGCTTAAAATGCAAACATCATACATGTATTGCATCCTTAGCTGAATCAAGCAAATGATGCCGTTATGTACTTTTTTATCTTTCTGTTGAATACTTTTAATCGGCTAAGTTATTAAATTATTACATACACTGTAGTCTACTCCTTTAATTTGATTTGTGGGCTTGTATTTGTTACTTCACTACACTGACATGTCTGATACTTTCCTGCAGCTTGGTGATTCAGACAAGGCGCGTGAACACATTCATTATACAAGAGATCAACTTCTTGATCTGCGTGAGGTACTTGCTATCAGTTGTGTTATTAAATCTCAGTTTCTAGATAGAAAATTTGCTGTGGATATCTTCTTAGATACATTCTGCTTCGCTCACTCCCCTTTGTCTGGTTTTGTTTAAAAGTGCCCATACTGTATCTTGTGGATTTGAGAAACATTAGAGCAGAAATTTGTCTGAATTTCCCTCGCAATTGCACAGGGCTATTAGAAATAGAATTGTATTTTATTTACAACTCTATCTCTATTTCAAAAAATCCAAAGCAAAAATTGTATTTGATATACAACTTTTGCTTCTAATCTGGTAACATGAATGGTGCAATACACCTTCTAGCCTCATTATCAGATGGCCATGCATCTTCCCTTATATAGATAATTGTGCTATAGTCCAGTTAACTTCAGTAACTAAGTTCATGCATTTATGTGCAAACACGACCTAACTTCAACTGGCATACATACATTATATCAAGCAAGTCTTTGAGTTCTTCGCAACAATGTAAAGGCCTAATTCTTTTTTCATTTACTAATTACAATTCTACTCTCCCACAGATTGCTGACATACCTGAGGGCATTTTGAGAATTAAGCAAGAGATAGATGCAGAGCTTCATGGTGAAGATCAGAGCTGGGTTCGCAATGAGTCAAATGTGAGCTATTGGTTATTTCCTCTTTGATCATAATCCATTTGGCCCTTGGCTTTTATCTTCCATGTTGCTCCAATGTTCCTCAGTCCTGCCAATTGGTCTTCTAGAATCATTACACTCCTGTCTATTTGGCGTATCTCAAATGGTAGCCTTTTTGTTGTGCAGGTGCAGGCACAGGCGCAGGCGCAAGCGCAGTTGCAGGCACAAACTCAAGCACACAATCGGTATGGTGAGACAGATAACCGTGACTGGCGTGCACGCACAGCAGTTCAACCTCTGGCAGCTAATGAAGAGAAGTCCTGGGATAACATTCGTGAAGCTAAAGAAGCATTTGCTTCAAGTGGTAGGCAACAAGAGCAAGTTAACAGGCAGGATCAGTTGAACAACCAATTTTCTTCAAAAGCTCAGGTTCGTTCAAGACGACAATTATCAGTAACTCTTGTTATTATTGTTGTTCCATTGACCTTATTCATTAGTTTCTCGTAGTTTGAATAAGCTCCTATTTCTTCCTGTACTAAACGATGTTACTTTGGTTGTAGCTTCTTGTTTTGTTTTGTGGTTGCTACTGATTCTGATTTAACGCCCTTTCCCATGGCTGATTATGTGTGATTTAACTTCCTCAGTTAATCCATGATTGTTATTATGTCATCAATTTTGGAGAGTAACTTGGTTTTGCTGCCTATTTAAGTGTAGGGATTATCAATCCAACTCAACAGTGTTATGTAGACATATTTGGCTGTCCCAATTATCATTAGTATCATCTATGTACTTTTGACCATATCATTCTCGCAATGAATGTTGAAATGTAAACCACAAAAAGCTTTTTATTGAATACTGTCAATTACTCCTCGAAAGTGCTGTAGGCTCATAGGCTCAATCCATGTGTTCTAATACTATATTATTTTTCCCCTCTAACTTGTATGCATAGTGACCAGGCCATTGCATATAATGTCTGCCTTTTCAGACCAGTTATCTTGTTATTCATATTATCACTATTCCATGCCATTTTTGTTTTCCAAGTTTCAGGTTGGCTCCACTCTTGCTCTTATCAAGGCTGAGGTTCCTTGGTCAGCCCGAAGAGGCAATCTCTCAGAGAAAGAAAGAGTCCTGAAAACAGTGAAAGGGTAAGTGGGTAACATGATTACCATGTTGAACTCTTGTTTACAATATAAAACTTTCCCACTTTGTTCTGTCATTCATATGCTGCTTATTGCTCTTGCTTATGCAGTATACTAAATAAACTGACACCAGAGAAGTTTGATCTACTCAAGGGCCAATTAATGGAAGCTGGAATTACTACCGCTGATATTTTAAAGGTTGGATGCTTTTTAGCTGTCTGTTCCATCATTACTTTTTTTGCTAGCCTCCTTGTGATTTAATACATCTGCTTTTGATTCAGGATGTTATTTCTCTCATATTTGAGAAGGCTGTTTTTGAGCCCACCTTCTGTCCGATGTATGCTCAACTTTGTTTTGATCTCAATGAGAAGCTCCCAACATTCCCTCCGGAAGTACCTGATGGCAAAGAGATTACATTCAAACGTGTGCTGTTGAATTTTTGCCAGGAGGCATTTGAAGGTGCTGAGAGCATCAGGGCTGAAATTGCAAAATTGACTGACCCTGACCAAGAGATGGAAAGGAGGGATAAGGAAAAGAATGTCAAACTAAGAACACTTGGAAATATCCGTCTAATTGGTGAGCTACTTAAGCAAAAGATGGTAACTGAAAAGATAGTTCATCACATTGTTCAGGTATGCATCAGGTCATCAGGATTCAGGACATTGGTAATAAAATTGTTATTCAGTGAAATCTTGTCTAACCCATTCTTCATATGCAGGAACTGTTAGGGTCTGGGCCTGATAAAAAAGCTTGCCCCGAAGAGGAAAACGTTGAGGCTATTTGTCAGTTCTTTAATACGATTGGTAAACAGCTTGACGAGAATCCCAAATCTCGTCGAATTAATGATACCTACTTCATTCAGATGAAGGAGCTGACAAGAAACCCTCAGTTGGCACCACGTTTGAGGTTTATGGTTCGTGATGTGGTTGATCTGCGTTCGAACAGCTGGGTGCCTCGACGTGAAGAGGTAAATGAAATCACCCAAATGTGTTAATTATTTACTATACATTCATTGTCTTTCATAATGATGTTAGTGGCTTGATTGTACTGGGGTGCTGCTATTACTGTAATATATATTGGCCTTCAAGAATTACTGTAGTGACATAGTACTGTTGGGCAGTGGTTGCCAAATTCTAGTCCCAATGGTACTAAGAGGCATGTTACTCCTCATAACAGTGAACTGACTAGATAAACAAGCATGCTTACATATGAGAATGGCAAACTGTAATCATTGTGAATTTGCGATGAATTGCACATTTATTTAAAATAAATGAGGCTTGCCTTTTGCTTTGTACATCCAATTTATTGCTCTAATAAAATATAATGTTTATAATCCAAAACAAAAGCGTACTGTTCAGTACCATATATTGCTTCTACTCTCTACACAATTGATTGCTAAGCATGGCTTCAACATTTTTTCCCACTTTTGTTTTGCTGTTCTTATAGCAATCATTGGTAGCTGGATCTGTAAAATCAAACATTCTGAGCTTTGTGATGTTTGCAATCTTCAGATTAAGGCCAAGACAATCAGTGAAATTCATGATGAGGCTCTTAAGACCCTTGGATTACGGCCAGGGGCTACAGGACTCACAAGGAATGGCCGTAATGCACCAGGTGGCCCTCTTTCCCCTGGAGGTTTCCCAATGAATCGACCAGGAACAGGTGGGATGATGCCTGGGATGCCTGGATCAAGAAAGATGCCTGGAATGCCTGGGTTGGATAATGATAACTGGGAAGTTCCGCGCTCTAAATCAATGGCAAGAGGCGACCTTCGCAACCAGGGTCCATTGCTTAATAAGCCATCATCTATTATCAAGCCGCCATCTATTAACTCCAGGCTTCTTCCTCATGGAAGTGGAGCACTAATCGGCAAGAGCGCACTTTTGGGCACTGGTGGTCCACCATCTCACTCTTCCAGTTTTATGGCTACTCCCACCCATACACCAGCTCAAACTACACCATCACCAAAACCGGTAAGTGCACCAGCTGTTGCGCCTATCACAGACAAACCAGCTAGTTCTGCCAATGAGATGCCGGTGGCAGTTCAGAAAAAGACAGTAGCCCTTCTAGAAGAGTATTTTGGTGTACGTATTTTAGATGAAGCACAACAATGTATTGAGGAGCTTCAGTGTCCTGATTACTACCCTGAGATTGTTAAAGAAGCTATCAATCTTGCTCTGGATAAGGGTACCAGCTTTGTTGATCCTCTTGTTAGGCTACTGGAGCATCTGCATACCAAGAAAATTTTCAAGACTCAAGACCTGAAAACTGGATGCTTACTATATGCATCACTGCTGGAAGATATTGGCATTGACCTTCCTCTAGCTCCAGCACAATTTGGTGAAGTTGTTGCGCGTCTGTCTTTGTCGTGTGGCTTGAGCTTTGAAGCTGTTGAAGAGATTCTAAAAACAGTGGAGGATACATTCTTCCGCAAAGGAATTTTTAACGCTGTCGTGAAAACCATGGGAGCAAGCTCTCCAGGTCAGGCTATCTTGAGCTCGCATGCTGCTGTCGTCGACGCCTGCAACAACCTTCTGAAATAAGCTCAAGGCTGCTTTGGCATATCAACCTTTAGATGCTGTGTCTAGGCGAAGCAGCATCGTGTACTCTATAGCTTTAGGTGTTTCACCCCAGAAGAAGTCTCGTACTGGAGATGTGAGCAACTGCCAGTTTTGAGCCGTGTTTTTTTGCGAGGTCAGATGAGTGTCCATTATTGTTTCGACAACTAAGGAAAGAAAGAAGCCATGGATTTTGCTATCGGGTGACAGCTTAATTCGCTAGAGCCTGAGATGAACAAGGCTTAATGTGGTAATTTTGTGCCCCTTTATTAGTTCTTTTCTGTGCCTACACATTTTGTAACAATGTACTATGGTTTTGGAGTATTCTGTTGGTTACCATATATCGTGTCATTGTAGTCGTCAAATTTTGATATCTAATATTCGCTTTGATGACATTCGCGGCGAAGTTATCATTTTTTCCATTTGATGATATTCTCGTCGTAGACTGTTCGTTCTTGCTATTCTGCCTGCTCTGGTGCGGGCTTTCCAGGAAATTATCATACCTGAGCTTTTCATCAAGCTAATAGTAGAGCACCGGAACTCCGGAAGTCCTCCGATTCGAACGAGCGGTTTTGTTAGCCGATAAATTAATACATTTGATTTTTTTAAAAGTTAAACTTCTTCAACTTTTATCAAATTTAAATAAAAATATATTAACATTTATAATATTAATTAAATATACTATTAAAACATATTTAATTAAACTAATTTGATATTTTAATTGCTGGTATAATTTTTCTTAAAAAATAATTAAAATTAAACAAATTTAGCTTGCAAATTGTACAAATTGAAGGGACTAATACCGATGAATAAAGTTTTAAAAACGTTTAACCGATAATTCGAGAATAATTTATCATCTATTCGCAATGAATAACGCCCCTAAGATTCGATGCGCGGAGAGAGCCCCCCTCCCTTCTTTCCTCTGAGATCGATCGAGTGCGACTGCGAATCGAATCAGTTGCAACTTGCAAATCTCACCCACCACCTCTCACTCGTCGCGTTTGTTCCTAAGCCGCTTTGCCGGACGCAGCAGCATTCGCCCCGGTTTCCCGGCGAGCGATCGGCTTCACTTTCCCCTGTTAAGCGAGCGAGCTTGCCTGGATTGGACCTGACGGGAAATCAACCCCCTTCCCCTCTACGTCACTGATCGAGGCGTGCGCGATTTTTAGGGTTCGTCGGCCGGCGAGCGCGTGTGCTTGCGGGGGTCCTGAGCCGCATCGACCGCTCCCGCTCCTGCGCCGATAAGAACATGGTAAGGCGACGCTCTAATCCTTGTGAAAATGTGGCAACCGTTTCACGCCGGTTTCCCTTCCCCCCTCTGCTTCTGTTGATGTTTGATTGAAGTTGTCTGCATGGCTCCAGCCGTTTCTATGGAAATTGGGTGGTAGCACGGCTGGAAAATTCATGTGCTAGCGTACAGGGAGCTGGGTTTGTAAACCGTACATGCTTTGTGGAGTTAGCGCTCATGTTCGTGGTACTCATGGTATCACTTAGCAACCAGCTGGTGGTTTGGGCGTGAAATGCAGTTTTTGTTGTCATCCTTTATGGAGTGTTTGGTTAGTTGTTGCCTTAGCCCTTACTGAGCGTTCGTGTAGTGTGATTTCTCCTGGTGGAATTTGGGAAAATTTGCTGCAGGGTTAGTCCTTAGGAAGACTTGTGGTGGTTTTCCAATTGATTAACCTGGAAGGTCCATTGTACGTTTTGATATGGAGTTGCCCATAGAAATAACCTGTAGTATTTGAGAACCTATGGTAGATAACTCGTAATGGACATGATAGTTGGTCTGCAACTACAAGCCTCCTTTCTACTAACCATTGAACATTGTTTCAAAATTTTAGCTTATTCCATTTCAAAATTATTTTAGGTTGTTTGCCCTCACTTTATGCAGCGCTTGTTAGATCAAGAACTGATTTTGGTCATTTTCTCAGGCTGGAAGGCACACCATTATTCTCATGCAACCATCGCAAAACAGAGCATCAAGAACATTTATGGACTTCAATTCAATTAACCATGCACTGGACGGTCAGTATTTTCCCTCACGCTTGCTTGAAATGTTAGTGCAATTATGGGAATACGTTATTGCTTGTGGTATTTGTTTGTTTTTTTCGTTTACAAGGTTATTACACATGATAATGCATTAATATTTTGCGTGAGTAACATCATTCATTTCATCCTTTGTTCCTTCAGCACATAAGCAGTGAAGATACTGTTTTGTTTATTGTCACCTTAATTGTGGCTTTGGACTCAAAAACGAGGAAATTCATTAGAGTTTTGTTTACACACTTCTCTATTTTTTTATCGGTTCTTATATGCGTTTTTACATTTAACCCAGGGTGTGCCAATTGCTTTCAGAAGACTAACACGATATGCTATAGCTAATGTTTAGTAGTCCCACCTAGCTGCTGTCCACGCCAACAGTTATAAGATTTTATGATGTTTTCAGTTTTTCTTTTAAGAATTGGGAAAAACATCTCTATAAATATATTGTCCTTAATCATGTCCAGGGCAAGCATTTTGTACCTGTAGCAAGTGCCTTATATTTGAGTTCATATTGTGCGGTCTATCTGTATCCTTCCCTTGAGCTACTCACCACGGATCTGTATGTACTTACAGCTTGCTGTATGAATGATAGGAATCTGTGGCCTTTATGAAAGGAAAATCAGGGATATCAACCCTATGGCCAGGCACTTGACTTACGATATCAATGACCTGTACAATTTCATCGATGGCTTAAACGACATAAGTGCACTAGTGTGAGTGCAGGCTCCAAGAAATTGCAAATTTGAAGGCATTACAAATCATACACTGATGCATTAGAACTAACTTACCAGCTGTGTGCTCAACACTTGCAGGTATGACCAGTCGATTCATGCCTTCCTGCCATACGACCGTCGGTGGATAAAGCAAAAGATGTTTCAGCACCTGAAGAGGTTGGCGCAGCAGTAGAGCAGCATGGTCACCGTTGGCTCTATTCAATAAGCAAGTGTGCAGTGTCATCGCCATTGGCTCTGATCAGTAAGTATGCAGGGTGATCGCCGTTGGCTCTGACCAGTAAGCAACTGTGCAGTGTGGCCGAAGTTGGCTCTAAACAGTACGCAAGTGTGCATGGTTTGTTGTTGTAGCTTCATGGTGTCTGAGACGTGTCGCTTGTAAAAAAAAGTGAATCTTGCGTCGCCTCCCGGCGAATCTGATGTACTGTGGCTTGAATGGAATGGTTTGCTTGATTGCCTGTGTCTCCATATCTCTGTTTGCCTACATTGGGTACAACGATTGCCACTGAGTTTATCTATCAGCTTAACAAGGCGGAGGAACATCGACCATTGCTGAAAGGGGAGCAGTATTTGAGGGTCCGGCTTAAAAACTGCATCTGGGACTTGCTGCCATAGACAAAATAAGGTTGAGATAGCGCTCCCGATAGATCCACATAAAGGAAGGTGATACCAATACGTGTTTTTTTCATCTCAAAGCTAATGGCCACCGTAGACGCAATTTCATTCCAGCCCTACTGTCAGAGGCTGATTTCTTCACATGAGGGGAAGGAGGCTGCTTTCCTTGACCACTTCTGTTCGATCATAGGAACAAAACCCCAAAACAAGCTTCTCTCAATTGGGATCTCTTTGACCTCCCAAGACATGACCTCCGTGATCTAAATCGCCCTTTCTCTGAGGATGATATCAAGAATGCGGTTTTTGACCTCCACCTTAAAAAAGCTCTAGGAATTTTTCCGTACCTTCTGGGACTTGATCAAGCCAGACCTCATGATGGCTTTCGCGCAGCTCTACAACCTCTGCACAGGGAAGCTCTATCTTCTTAATAATAGTCATATTGCTTTCATTCCAAAAAAGATACATGCGCCGTGGTCGGGGACTATAGACCAATTAGCCTAATGAACGCTGTCTCCAAAATCTTCTTGAAAGTCCTTGCTTCTAGATTGGCTCCTCACTTGGATACTCTGATTTCTCCCTGCCAAAGTGCTTTCATCAAACAGAGATTCATCCAAGATAATTTCATCCGAGTACAGCATGCTATCAAAAGCCTCCATTCTTCGAACACCTTAGCCTTATTTGTCAAATTGGACATAGCTAAGGTTTTTGACTCGGTCAGCTGGGAATACCTCCTGGATCTCCTTCTTCATCAGGGTTTTGTGCCCAAATGGCGTGAGTGGATTTATATGCTCCTCTCGACGTCCTCTTCACGTGTTATCCTCAATGGAAGGCCGGGTAACAGATTCATGCATCGTAGAGGTCTTCGCCAGGGGACCCTCTCTCCTCAATGCTATTCATCCTCGCCATCGATCCCCTAAAGAAGCTTCTTGACCTTGCAATGTCTTTCGGCATCCTCTCCCTGCTCTCTCCAAGGAGCAACATCCCCAGAGCATCCCTCTATACCGATGATGCAGCTCTCTTCCTCCCCTCTACGTAGCAGGACCTTCAAAACCTCAGGGACATCTTAGAGTTTTTTAGAAAGGCGACGGGTGTGATCACTAACATTGAAAAAACATAGATTTTTCCCATGCAGAATGAAAATATTGATTCTCTCTAGGGCATCTTTCTGACTAAATGGAGCTCCTTTCCTTGTCGGTATCCTGGGCTCTCGCTCCACCACAGAAAACCGAGGAAGCTTGACTTCCAACCTCTTATCGACAAGATTAGCGGCTGCCTTTCAGGATGGAAAGGTGGCCTCCTATCCTCCTAAGGCCGTCTCACGCTAGTACAGGCAGTGCTCTCAGTAACCCCTATTTACCACTTATCTGCTCTTTATGTCCCAAAATGGGTTATTCAGTGCATCGACAAATTAAAGAGAGCTTTTTTGTGGAAAGGCTCAAATGAGGTCAATAGTGACCATTATCTTGTTCGTTGGTCCTTAGTTTGTACCCTAAAGTTTTTTTGGGGTCTAGGCATCCTAGACCTTAATCTCTTTAGCTAGGCCTTGCGCCTTCGTTGGCCTTGAAAGGTTGTATCGGACCCCCTGCAAAGCTGGAAGAGCATCTCTCTACCTCTGGACAGCACTGACAGAGATGTGTTTGATGCCTCTACGGAAATCTCTATTATAAGAGGAGACCGATTTAGCTTTTGGGGATCTCGGTGGCTTAATGGTTGTGCCCCAAAGGATTTGGCCCCTAATCTTTATCGCCTCACATCTCGAAAGAAAAGATCTTTTGAGAAAGAGCTCTCAAATCAAAACTAGATTCAGAGCGTCCAACATCTTCATGATCCTTCTCACTTGGCAGAGTTCATCTCCCTTTGGGGTCTGATTAGCAACTTTCATCAGGTACCCTCGGACTCGGATCGGATTCGATGGCGTTAGACTGCGGATGGGACCTACATGACGAAATTAGCTTACCTTGCCTAATTATTCAGCCTCACTCGCCCTTCTTAGCCTTCGATCACATGGAGGGCATGCACAGAAGGAAAATGCCGCTTTTTTATTGGCTCACCATCCAGTGCAAGATCCTTACAGCTGACAACCTTGTAAAGAGAGGTTGACCTTGCAATTTCACTTGCATCTTCTGTGACTAGGCGGCTAAAACAACCATCCACATCCTTTTCAATTGTGTTTTTGCCAAACAAGTGTGGCACCTTATCTCCAGCTAGCAAGCCTTCCCCGGTTTTTACCCCCTTTCGCCTGTGACATCCTTGGAAAACCATTGGGGAACGTTCTCCACTTCCATTAGACCATCTCAGCGGCGAGCTCTAAATGGTACCTTTATCTATGTCATATGGAATATTTGGAAGGAACTAAACTGTTGGATCTTCCAAGGCTCCTCTTCATTAGCATCTCAAATTTTTAGTTAGATTGTGCAAGATGTTTCCCTCTGGTAGATCGCAAATGCTCTTGATGCAGCTTAGTCCCTCCTTTCTCATTTCCTCCCCTGTTTCTGTATCATCTCTGTGTTCATGGCTGGTTGAGGCATGAGTCAGGCAGCCATGGCCATCAGGTGTGTGTGCTGCCATGATAGTTAGCGTGTGCGTGGTGAGTAGGTGGCTCGGCGTGCGCCACCGCGTGTTGCTAGCGGGGAAGCACGCAGATGGGTGGGGAAAATGATCGTCCGCCCTTGCTACGCTACCCGTCATTTGTCCGAAGGAATCTCGAGAGGTCAGCGACGCGCTCGGCAATCAGAATGTCCGCTAGTGAATCCCATCATCCAGCGCCTCCGCAGGAGCCCTGCGCTGCTCCAATGGCTGGTGGCCTCACAGCACGCTCAAGAGAATCGTCTCCCATTAGCGTGACCCAGCCGCCGTCTCGAGCTGGCGACATGGGAGACGAGATGTGATGGGAAATTTAACTTTTTGCCAAAATCATATGCTCAAATGTTACCAAATGATACGAAATTAATGTTTTACTCATACTCCCCTATCCAAAGTTTTGAGTAGCCCTTATTCATCCACTCGACGGCTCGACGCAACGGCCTTCTCATGGCCGGGGAGGCAAGGGTTCGGGTGTGGTGGAACCTCCCTACTTCCGCGCTAACTACATGCTAGTCGCGCTTGTGATCGTCGTATCTACAAGCGTTCTCCATTCGTATCCTATTGGATAATTCAGGCTTGTTCGGAGTTCTGGAGTATTTTGGACACATTCTGTTTAGTCTGATGCATGAAAAACTTTACATGAAGATCATCCATTTTTCTCTCTTTTGTAAGTTTAGAAGTGAAGCTAGCTATATTCAGTACGTTTCTAGTCAAGGCTGGTGTAGCCGCAGTGAACCGTATGGTCACAACTTCACATTGTAGTGGCTACAGGGTTTTGTACTTTTGTATTTTCATATATGCTACAATGCAGTCCGAAAGTTAGCTGTGCTTTCAGCAGCACCAAAAACACTTCTCTCTGAGTTTTCTGTCTTGCGTTCTGCTTTCCTGGTCATGTTCTTCGTCTCCGGCCAAATGTGTTGGAGAGCCGAAGACATCAATTGGTATCAGAGCCACTGCCATCGGTGGATTCGCAATCGTGCAGCCTGGTGAGCACTCATGCCACGTGGTCGCTCTGCGTCGCCACTTCATCACTGTCATAGGGACGCGACGCTATAGCCAAGGAGAAGCAGCAGCAACGGTGGCTCAGGGAGAAATCTAGTGATCTACCGGGTCACCAAGGAGGTCAGCGGGAGTGGGCAATACCCAACCCTCACGCGGACGAACTACCACGACTGGGTGACGCTGATGAAGGTGATGCTTCAGACGCGCGGTCTTTGGCAGGCCGTGAGTCTTGGCGGCAATGATGTCGATTTCACTGAGGATCACACGGCACTTGAAGTGATCTCTATGTCCGTGCCACTAGAGATTATGGGGGCCATGGTGACCAAGCCTACAACAAAGGCAGCATGGGACATCATATGCATCATGCAAGTCAACATCGACCGTGTGTAGTGAGCCAAGGCAAACAAGCTACGGTGAGATTTCGATGCGCTCCGTTTTCACGACGACGAGAGCATCAACGACTTTGGCGTACACATCAATGCGATCGCTCATCAGCTAGTGGTGCTTGGTGACCCCCAAACTAATGAGGACATCATCAGGAAATTCATCCAAGTGCTCCCAGAGAGGTATGAACAAATTGGAATGGCCATTGAGACTTTGCTTGATCTGAGCCAGGTCTCGATTGAGGAATTGATTGGGCGCCTCGAGGCCACGGAGGAGTGTCATGGCCCTGGCAACTGCAGTAGCAGTGCTACTGGCAAGCTGAATTTTAATGAGGACGAGCTGGTCGTGCGCATCGTGTCGTGACTTAAGCTCCCTGTAGAGAGCCCATTAGGAGGCAACAAATCCTCGCCATGGAAGAAGAAACATGGCTGTGGTGGTGGCCACGGGCACGACGGAGGGAGCAACAGTGGCTCCAAGCCACCGAAGGTCGCTGGAAATGGCAAAAATGGCAAGAAGCCTGCTGCCAGCGAAGGATGTCGTTATTGCGGCAAAAAGGGGCATTGGGCGCATGGATGTCGCAAGAAGAAACGTGATGAGCTGGCTCATGTGTCCCAGGTGGAGGACACTGAGCTCACACTGCTCCTGGCAGCCGTGGATGCCAACGGTGTCAAAGCTCTTAGCTACAATAGGGACAAGCTCTTTGTCCATCCTGGAGAGGAGGGCGATGTGGCGGCACATAGTGGGTCCATGATACCAGCGACTCCGAGCTCTCCACTGAGGTGAAGTGGGTTCTCGACGCCGATGACTCCGAGCACTCCACCGGAGGATAGGTTATTTGTGCAGTTTAGGAAGACAGGAGAAAGCAACGCCACACGCTGGATCCTTGACACCAGAGCAACTAATCACATGACCGGTGCCCGCTCAGCCTTCTCTGACCTCGACACCGGTGTTCGTGGCACCGTTCGATTGGGGGATGGGTCCGTGGTGGACATTGAAGGACACGACACAATTCTTTTCAGGTGCAAGAGTGGAGAGCACTAGCAGCTCTCTGGCATGTACCATATTTCTTGCCTCACTGCCAACATAGTCAGCCTCGGATAGCTCAACAAGGATCATTACAAGATCCTAATCGAGGATGGCATCCTAAAGATTTGGGATCAACGACGTCGCCTACTAGCAAATATGCAGCGATCACCGAGTCATCTGTACACTCTCGCCCTCGACATCAACAAGCTGGTCTGCCTCACAGCTTAGAGCTCTGAGGTGGCTTGGCAGTGGCATGCTAGGTTCGAACACCTCGAGCTCTAGGGACTTAGGGAGCTGTCAAAGGGAGACCTTGTGCGAGGCTTGTCGCAGATTGATCATGTTGATCAAGTCTGTAACAGTTATCTCATCAGCAAGCAATGGTGACATCCATTCCCGGCAACGAGCAAATACCTTGCGACGTAGTCCCTAGAGCTTTTGCATGCAGACCTATGTGGTCCGATCACGCTGACGATGCTAGGGGGAAGAAAATATTTATGCTCGTTGTTGACGACATGAGCCGTTATATGTGGCTAGTGCTGCTGAATTCCAAGGATCAAGCAGCAGATGCCATTATCCAATTGTAGAATCATGCTAAAGCTAAAGCAGGACAGAAGCTGGGTACACTCCGTACAGATCATGGTGGTGAATTCATAGCACATACGTTCAGCGGCTACTGCACCGAGTAAGAAATGCAATGCCATCTCACCACACCGTACACCCCTTAACAGAACAGCATGGTGGAGAGACGCAACCAAACGGTGCTGGGCATGGCGTAGCATGCTGAAAGCAATGCGTATGCCTGGTTGGTTTTGGGGGGAGGCGGTAACAACGGCACTGTTCATTCTAAACCGATCGCCGATAAGGAGCCTCAAGGGAATGAGGCCATTTGAAGCTTGGTATGGCATAAAACACCCAATACACTTCTTCCGTACTTTTGGCTGTGTTGCATTTGTAAAGGTTCTCGACGGCCACCAAAATAAACTCGATGACCGCAGCACACCAATGGTGTTCATCAATTATGAACTAGGCTCCAAGGCGTACATGTTCTATAACCTGAACACTGAACGCGTGAACGTCTCATGCGATGCAGTGTTTGACAAAGGGAAGCCGTGGAATTGGAAGGAGCAGGGAGAAGCTCACGGCACGGCGAATTCAGAGCCTTTTTATGTCGAGTATACAACCATGGTGGTGAACAGAGGGCAACTGGCTGTGGCACAAGAAGACAGCATGGCACACCCGAATAAAGCACCATCGACACCAATTGCATCCACACCAACGAGTGTATAGGGCTGAGCACTTCGATGGCCACACCATCCATGGAATTCACGTCTCTTCCAACCGGTGATCCAGATCTTGATGCTGATCATGAAGATGATGTGCCACTCAGGTTCAGGGCACTAGAGAATGTCTTTGGACCTACGGTGAACCCTGGCCTAGCAGAGCGTGAGCTCATGGCCGATGATGACTTGCTGCTTGCTATAGGCGATGAACCTTCCACATTCGACGAAGCACGTAGTGAGGAAATTTGGCGCAAGGCAATGCTGGAAGAAATGACTTTAATTGAGCAGAACAATACGTGGACGCTCGTCAATCTGCCCTTGGCCCTCGGCCCATCAGCCTAAAGTGGGTATTCAAGCTCAAACGTGATGAACAAGGGACCATTGCCAAGCATAAAGTACGCCTTGTGCCAAAGGGCTATGTTCAAAAGCAGGGGTTTGATTTCGACGAAGTCTTTGCCCCTATCGCTTGGATGGAATCAGTTCGCATGTTGCTTGCTGTGGCTACGCAGGAGGGGTGGCTGATACACCATATGGATGTCAAAATGACGTTCATGAACGGTGAATTGAAGGAGAAAGTGTATGTCCAATAGCCATACATGCTTCACTACAGCAGGGCACGAAGGGAAGGTCCTGAAGCTAAAAAAAGCTTTGTACGTGCTTCATCAAGCATGGAATGTAAAACTGGACAGTAGCTTGCATGAGCTCGGGTTCACCAGGTGTGCCAGCGAGCATGGCTTGTACACAAGGGGAGTCACATCGTCACGAGTGGTGGTGGGGGTCTACGTCGATGACCTCATCATTACCAGCACGAATTCAAGAGATATTGATGCATCCAAGGAGGAGATGCGCCATATATTTCGCATGAGCGACCTCGGTTGCTTCTCCTACTACCTCGGGATTGAAGTGAAGCAGAATCGGAGTGCCATCATACTAGGGCAGGCGGCATATGCAAGGAAACTGTTGGAGAAAGTAGCACTGGTAGATTACAAACCTTACCAAACTCCAATGAAGGTGAAGCTCAAGCTGACAACCAAAAGCACGACGCCAGAGGTCGATGCGATAATGTATGGAAGCCTGGTTGGAAGCTTGAGGTATTTGGTGCACACAAGGCCGAACATCGCGTTCGCGGTTGGATACGTGAGTCGGTTCATGGAGACGCCATGCCAGGAGCACCTCAATGCCGTCAAGAACTTGCTGCGATACATCTCTGGCACAATTGACTACGGCGTTCTCTACTCCAAGCATTTGAACACTGACAACAGGCTGATGGGCTACACCGTCAGCGATTTTGGGGTGATGTGGATGAGAGGAGGAGCACTACTGGTGTCATCTTCTTTCTCAGGGAGATGACTGTCTCTTGGCAGTCCCAAAAGTAAAGAACGGTGGCACTCTCTTCATGCAAAGCAGAGTACATGGTAGGAGTAGCTGGAGCATGCCAAGCTGTATGGCTCACATGACTATTGGGTGACATCATCAGCACCAAAGTCTAGCCACCGGTGTTGAAGATGGACAATCAGTCCATAATTGCTTTGAGCGAGAATCCTGTTCTCCATTATCACAGCAAGCACATTGACACCAAATTCCATTTCATCCGTGAGTATGTGGACAACGGAAAGATTTTCTTGGATTACACTAACACCCAAGATCAACTAGTGGATGTCTTGACGAAATCACTCCAGCGCGCCAAGTTCTGTGAGCTGCGAGACAGGATTGATGTTGTCAAATTGAAGTGAACCAAGCATGTCTTAGGGGGGAGATTGATGGATAATTCAGGCTTGTTCGGAGTTCTGGAGTATTTTGGACACATTCTATTTAGTCTGATGCATGAAAAACTTCACATGAAGATCATCTCTCTTTTCTCTCTTTTGTAAGTTTAGAAGTGAAGCTAACTGTATTCAGTACGTTTTTAGTCAAGACTGATATAGCCACAGTGAACCATATGGTCACAACGTCACGCTGTAGTGGCTACAGGGTTTTGTACTTATGTATTTTCATATATGCTGTAATGCAGTCTGAAAGTTAGCTGCGCTTTGAGCAGCACCAAAAACACTCCTCTCTGAGTTTTTTTGCCTTACGTTCTGCTTTTCTGGTCATCTTCTTCGTCTCCGACCAAGTGTGTTGGAGAGACTTTGGGCATCACACAGTGCACTTTCTCACTGCCTACTTCCTCCGAAAAGGTGCCAGCACACAACTACTGTAAGACCACTGCACTTAGTCTACAAGGACCAAGATGTACAAGAGATGCCCAAGAAGTCCCACATCTGAAAATTTTTCTTCTTAGTCTACAAGGACAAAGAAGAAGTCTCCTTGCTCTTCGCGTGACGTTGCAAAAGTTCGATGTGTTATCTTGCATGGATTTTACGCAAGTTGCAACATGTACCGACCATACACTTATGTACCAGGCTACCAACACATATGTCCCTACCAAAGCCCAAAGATTAGCATTACAATTCTGAACACTGTCACAGGTAGTTGGCCAGCGGAGTAGTACGTGATAAAAAGCACTGGCACCATTTGCACTTATCTACAGCTCAGCGCGGAATAGGGATGGATTCGGATCGGATACACATGGAATCGAATTCAGATATCACTATTTACCGTATTTCATTTCAGATTCAAATACGTATACAAATATTTTTGAATACGAATACAAAACGGATAGTTCGAATTCGAATATGGATCCGGATGTTTACTAAGTTTAACTTGAAATGGATATAAAAATGAAAAAATGTGAAATCTGTCTATATTTTAATTGATCAAATTCAATTAATCAACAAAATTTTTGTGAATGGTACATATAAACATGCACCATAAATATAATCAATTAAAATTTTATGAATTGAATATAATCAATCAACCAACCAAATATTTTCACTTTAGCAACGTAATAGAAATATATACGGCGGTTGTTTTTTCTGTTCTACACTTCAATAATATACGTTTATAGCAACAATAATATATAATATCAAACATTCAAATTATGCACATATACTCTATTGCTTGTATGATCATAGTGTAAAATAAAACTATTTTTCACAACTACTTTAAGAATTTGTTCAAATTTAAATTTATTTTTTGCAAATAAAAATTAAACGATGATTTAATCATCCTACTATCTTGTACTGTTAGAAAACCCCCACCAATTTAAGTATTTTATAATTACATAAAGAATAAATAAATCACACATATTAATATAGTGATGACATGTCATCTCGAGTCCCTAATAATTTGATCTGTGTAAAATCCTAAAATGGATTCGTATCCATTTTCATATCCGCATTCAATAGAAATTCAGATATCCATTTTCATATTTATATTTATTAAACGAATTTGGATATTTTTATTTATCGTTCTTATTTAATTCAAATATAAATATAAATATCCACATTTATAGTTTATCAGATATAAATATAAATAATTTGAATATTTTCTCATCTATATCCATCCCTAGTGCGGAAGCTCAGAAATGGACATGATCTGCACACCTCCTCTCTCTCTCTCTCAGAGTCGCAGCCACTTCCGCCGCGTGGCGCCCGGCCAGGCACGGCCGGCCCGCTACCCCCTCCGACTACCCCAACCAACCGCGACGCCGAAGTAAATGCCGCCATCAATGGCGTGGCCGGTGAGCTCGAGCTGACCCTCCCCCAGTTGCACACAACCCAACTCACTCCGTCGCCATCAATAGGCCCTACGCATCCACATGCGAATGCTTGCATGCGCCTGCACACCTGCGCATGGAGCAGCCATGAGCCATGTTTGCTCCCCGAGAGGGAAAAAACATAGAGAAGCAGCCAGCATGGCTGCATTCCAGCTAGCTCTAGCCGCTGGCTTCCGATGGATCTGGAGACTGGAGAGTACTGGCCTGTTTGTGGGAGTTTAGGAAACTTAGAGCGGGAACATACTCCAGATAACATGATGTCTTTATGTGTAGTTTATTTTTAGATTTTTGTAGCAATTCTTTTTATAAATTTGAGTAGGATTTGGACCGTTTGAAAATTTTAAATTTCAAAAGTAGCTATAACCGCTAGAAGTTTTCACAAACATATATATAGATTCTGAGATGTGTATCTAGCTTATAATAATCTAAAAAAATTGTTATTTTTTAGCTTATAAATTCTACTTTATTTTTAAATTTTATAATAAATAAGTTTTATAATCGAAAATAATAATTTAAACTATTTAAAATGATTTGGATTATAAAAATAGCTATCAAGCGCCCATTACAGTATCTCTAAGAGAGTTGCTGTTTTTATTCTCTAAAACTTTATATAGGAATTATCCTAAACTCTAAACTCTGTTGATCCCTAAGAATTAATCAATTCACGGTAGTATCCTCATATTCTCAATTCCTATATTTTAAAAAAAATTAGAAAGGAAGTTCCTACTTTTGAAAAAAAAGTGAGATGATTTAGGGGATGATAAGAAATTATTTAGAAATACTGTTGCAGTGTATTTTTTTTAAAATACCTAAATTTTATTTTAAGAAATTAGATAAAAACACTGTTGTAGATGCTATTAAGGGGCTAAAGTACGAGAGATGGGGGAGGACCAGCCGGTACCGCGTCGGAATTAAGCGCCCGCGCCGTGTTAATGACGTACTCCTGTTGCACGGTGCTGCACTGCATGGGGCCCGAACTGCTGTTGAGTGTTGACTCGCCATAGATTGTCCGTCCCGGCCGGCCGGTATGTTGTATTTGTACCGTTGTACGTGTCGCATCGGTTGGGCCCGATTTATAGATCGCATCGCTAGCTCGCAGCATCACTGTACGTGCATCGCTGCTGCTGCTGCATGCTCCGGCGGTGCGTGCAGCGTGCACCGTCTTTAATGCCGGCGAGATGCATCTTCAGGACTAGATTAACTCTCTCTACGCCATCGCCATCTCGATCGATACTTCTCTAGCTACCCTGTTCATCTTCTTGCAGCTGGCTGTTCTTGCACGCGGACGCGTGATAGGATATACTACTAGTATACTACTGGTGTAGTGGTGTGTGCTCGTGAGTTCAGCTAGCTCATGAGCTTCTTGGCCTCCTCGGCGCCGAGATGGACCAGATGAGGCGGCGGCAGCGCATTGTTCTTTGCTCGGTGCTGGTCTTTTCAGCCCTGGCAGTGGTCGCCTCCTCGCAGTCGCAGCCACCGTCTCCGTCTGCAACGCCGCCAGCTGCAAGGCCACCTTCCCAACGGGCGGCGAAGCCGACGCCGACCCCAAGGCCGCCATCTCCACCCGCGCCAAACCCATCGTCCCCACCTGCGGCGACGCCGGCCACAAAGCCATCTCCTTCACCGTCATCACCGGCTCCGAGACCATCCCCTCCTCCTCCGACTCCGACTCCGCCACCGGCTCCGAAACCATCTCCCCCCTCTCCTCCGGCTCCAACGCGATCTAAGACGAACTCCTCGCCGACGACGTCCTCCCCCGGCCAGCTCTCGCCTAGCTTCTACGCGCTCACCTGCCCGAGCGTGGAGCTGGCGGTGAGGGATGTTGTCATGTCGGCCTCCACATTGGATCCTACCATCCCCGGCAAGCTTCTCAGGATGCTCTTCCACGACTGCTTCGTTGAGGTAACAAATTGACGCCATGCCTCAAATTTACCATGACCATGCTTCCTTCACCCCAAATCACTAACTGTTGAATAATATTATTTCATCTGTTTTCTACTTGCAATGCTGAAGACTTGAAGAAATAATCAAGTGCTCATTCTACTAGTTTACTTACAAAACTCCTTTTCTCCCAACTAGTTCGGTTTCCAAAATATTTATGAGTTATGTGTTATGTTATTTTTGTCATTATTGATAGTCAGATTTGTTATTTTTGTTACAAATTGTGGAGATCAAATTTAAACTTGCATGTTTGTGGAGTGATAGGTCATACAATGTTCTATATTGTGAAATTTTCAAGAATTTTTCATGGCTATTTGGATGACATGCAAAGCATGAGGGGACATCCCTGGTCTAGTCCAGAATTGTTATGCCCATTTTGCTGGGCAGTTGATCAACCAAGATCCAAAAAGTTAGCCCGTTTTGCAGCTTGTTACAGTTGCCGCGGCTCATCAGATTTCTGAACTGGGCAGCAGCATACATGCATCCTCGCTTGCACAATGACCGTAATTTTTCAGAGTACAATTTCTCTCGATCTCAGGGATGTGATGCATCGGTGCTGATAGAAGGTAACGGCACCGAGAGGACAGATCCTGCAAACCTCTCGCTTGGTGGGTTCAATGTCATCGATTCAGCCAAGAGGCTGCTTGAAGTCCTGTGCCCTGCAACTGTTTCTTGCAGCGACATTTTGGTCCTTGCCGCAAGAGATGCTGTTACACTTGTAAGTATCATGGCTAAAAGCCCTACCCTGATCCTTTGCTGTCAATATACTTCTGCTGCAGCATGTGCTTTCTCAGTTCCTCTTGCTAGCTGCTACAGTTCACTCAAATGGTGAATTTGCCGATATCAATTTGTTGGATGAGATGAATTAATCTTACTGGTAAAAATGAGTACCAAACAGACGTTCTACTTTTCTTCAGCATAGCACATAAAAACATTCTCTACGTTAATGCTGCAAAAGATTTAGATCTCTAAGTTAGCATCCAAAATAGTTTGTGGGTGCAAATTCAGCTATTATCTAAATAATTTTGGCCATGTATGTACCTCCCTAGTCTAATATTTTGTATCAGTTAAGGAAGTTAGTTTATATCAATTAATTTTGTACCCTCCTCTGTTTTGCTTTAGCTTCGCCCTGCTAGTATGCCTCGTGATCTTAATGTTGTACTAAAAACTATAATCATTAGTTGATAAATTTATGGTGATATTATTGATCTAAAATCACGTATCCTCACCTTGTGACCATCAATGCTTTGAGATTCTATACATTTGTAATTAGTTGTACATAATTTGCAATAATATGCACCATTTCACATATATCATCTAGAAGCCGATCGCTTTGTCACGGGAATTAGTAAATGCGTCAGTAACCAAAAGTTAATGCGGTAACAGTGATATGGCTCCTTATGCATGAATCTGGATTAATCTAGACAGCAGCAAAATCCTAATGGCACAATAGAGCAGATTGATTTACGCTTCACGACTAGCTAGAAATGTCAAATTTTGAGTTTCCATCCATGAACTGGCATGCTTATACATTGATTTGGTGCAATCCAGACCGGCGGGCCGTCGGTGCCGGTCGCCATGGGGCGTCGAGACGGCCTGGTCTCGCTGGCCTCCAATGTCAGAGCGAACATCATCGACACCGGCTTCTCCGTCGACGCCATGGCCAGGAGCTTCGCCGCCAAGGGGCTCACCCTGGACGACCTCGTCACCCTCTCAGGTACACACACCGCACACGCAGACGCTTGCTGGAGTATGAACTGCGTTCGATGGCACGCGCGCAGCTTTCGCTTTTCACCTCGTCTCACCGAGACTGCGGCGGCTGGGGCGCCGGCATGCATGCATATACGCAGGAGGCCACACCATCGGGTCGGCGCACTGCACCACGTTCGGCGAGCGGTTCCGGGTGGACGCGAACGGGAGCACGGTGCCCGTGGACGCGGCGATGAACGCGGACTACGCCGGCGAGCTGATCAGGGCGTGCTCGGCGGTGAACGAAACGGTGTCGTCGAGCGCGACGGTGGACTGCGACGAGGGGTCGGCGTCGCAGTTCGACAACGCCTACTTCGTCAACCTGCTCGATGGGCGGGGCCTCCTGCGCACCGACGCCGTGCTGGTGCAGAACGCCACGACGCGCGCCACGGTTGCGGCGTTCGCGCGGAGCGAGGAGAGCTTTTTCGCCAGCTGGGCCGCCTCGTTCGCCAGGCTCACCAGCCTCGGCGTCAAGACCGCCGCCGACGGCGAGGTCCGCCGTTTCTGCTCCCGCGTCAACGGCTAATCCGTGGTCGATCGATAGATATCCATGCGCGAGCACCATTGATACATGCATGCACAGAGAGCGACGCGATGCGCTAAGAATGAGATATTTGATTCGTTCTTTGTTGTGTAGTACTACCTCCCTTCTCACACTTTTCAAAGGAAGGATGTTTCAGATATATCGGTGCAGTCTCTAAGCCTAGTCTTTATGCTATGTTACTTTTTCAAACTATATATTTATAAACATTATTAAAGATATAAATATTTTTATGAAAAATCTATTAATTTTTTTCACGTGTCAAATATATTATACTAATTGGACACTCTGACAAATGAAACTAGTGGAGCTAGAAATTTAGCCTAGACAAAACCCATATACGTAGACGGATACAAATTCGTGAAAAATACTGGAGCAGACGTGCAGGGGTGTAGTGCGCCGATGGGACTAGGCGGCTGCTCAGGGCAGCCGGGCCTTGGCTCCGCCACTGTTTGAGAGTTGAGACTGAGCACACGTCTGAAATTGCTTGGTGACGATGCCCATGACAGAATGACAAGCTAGTAGACTGAAGCTTCAAGTTAAAATCCATGGCCCGTGATGTGTTACGCTTCAAGCTTGGGCTGGACTGTTGGTAGGCTTTAGGCTGGGCAATTGGTCTTCTTCCCGGGCTAGTTGGTGGGAATTGGGAAGGAGCAGCTACAAAAAGATAAGCCAGCAGCAGCTTGGGCATCGATGAACAAAATAGCAGAACGTATCTGAAGCTGGGGTTACATAATCCTGTTGTGCTTGTGTTGATGACTGCAAAGATCGAGCCTACATTTTGTCCCTCTTCAACCTCACGGAAAATTCCGGGAGAACGCCGCCGCGTACGGCTGCTTCGCGTGCACCGGGGCCGGCCGCTCGGCGTTCGTTCGCCGTTCGCCGGTGATGCCAACTGCCAACTTCTCGCGTGTTCTTCCGGCCGAGCTGACGAGTGGGCGCCGCGCGCACATGCACTGACGCCCGCCCGTGCATGTCGCATGCAGCAGCCGCGCGAGCCGCCGTGGATTCGCGTCACACTTGTCGCTTCCCGTGGCGCGCCCCGCCTACCCGGCCGCCACTTGCCGGCCAAACGTGTGGTCCGTGTGGAACGGAACCGGACACGGGGAGATCGATTCCCTCGGCTCTGGCGAGGAATTCTTATTTCCATCTCGCGTCCGATCGGTGGCGCGACGCAGGCCGTCCGTGTGACCGTGCCACTGTGTCAGTGGCGGATTCGGTGAATCGATCCACGAGCTAAGGCTAGGTGCAGTGCGCGGGCCAACGAGGAGGAGGAGGGAATTGATGCGCCTGGCTGGAGCCCTCAGATCTGCTCTACGTGGCTGGGAGGAGATATGAAAAAAAAAACCGGTTATTTGTCGCTCTTAAGATTGAGTTTCGCATATCTATGTAGCTTCGTCAAATTGACATCTAATATGTTGTTTTCTTGATTTTTATGTCATTTTTTCTCTTAAACTCATTTTAATTTTCTTTCTCTATTTTTAGACACTAGCAAATATCGGGTTTACCCCTAGCAAATAACACAAATCAATACTATCGGCATCAACCACTGCTCCGGAGACTGGCGCGGTGGCACGTGGAGGGGTAAAAATAATATTTGTCGGTGTCTAAAAATAGAAAAAAGACAATTAAAATAGATTAAAGGAAAGAAATGATGTGAAAATCAAGAAAGCGACATTCTGTGTGTGACAATTTTATGAACCCGACATTAAAATAGCAAAACTATAAAACTCACTCTTGAAAGTGACAAATAATAAATTCTCTGGAAGATATGGTCTCGTATTGTCATATGGATGGGCATATTCCCCGGAGATATGGCATGTTGTTTAAACAGCTAGCTATAGATAGCAAGCTCGCATCTAGACAAAGCATCATGTCATGGCGGCCAAGCAACGCAGGAACCAGCTTTGGAGGTTGGCCGATGTGAGATCACCATCTCGGACGGATGCCTCCGTCCGCCCGATACCGATAGTAGCAGAGGCAAACACAGCTACGTACTGGCAACGCAGACGGAACAGCGACAGGCAGGCTGCGTGCGCGGCATCAGAGCAAGCAGCGAGTCAGAACGAAGACGACAAGTCGGCAAGGTAGGGAAGAACGTCTACGCGTAATCTATATCTGTCTTTTTCCTTCGCGCGTCTCAACGAAATCGAACCCAATCTAACTATCTAAGCATATAGGCATGATCCATTGCATATAAACATGGGGACTTGTTCACAAAACCTTCACGGTTTTTGGTTATTTTGCTCCGGTATGAAACTAGAAACTACTCGATAAACTGGCTAAGTTTTTTTTTTAAAGACAAATTTAAATTTAAAATTTGGTAAATTTTGTTTGAATTTTACCGGTTTTCATCATTTTTTGAACGGTTTTCATGAAAACAGAAGAAACCCCTGGTAGAGATATTCGTCCGGCAAACGATTTTGTGAAAAATCAACAATACAGATGTGTGTTGGAAGATAAGCATGCGGAGTCGAACAGGTCGTCTGTCAAGCCTGACCTAATCAAGAGCAGTACTGATTCCATGCGCATCGAAAAAAATCCAGTATGATGGTCAATGCCAGTACGAATGGAGTAAGAGTTTGCATCTAAGAGCCGAGCATGCTGCACATGTGAAATCGTCGGAGGTGTAAACACTACTCCGTTATCCATAGAAAAAAGCATGCTACAGAATGTTGTTCTTCCAGCAATTGCGTACAAGAAGAGCCAACCATGCCGGGCAATGTTCTATTGTTCTTCCAGCAATTGCGTACAAGAACTCAAGGTTGCACATGTTATTCTTCCAGCCATTTCTATCCTGATCAAAGGTGAATTATCTCGTTCATTGTGGAGTAAGGGGCTTTCTGAAATTCGTGTTAGTAAACAGCAATAGATAGAGATGCGTTTGTCCACCAGAGCAGAGGTTTGGAAAATGCACATTCTGGGGGAAGTATTAAGATCAACAGGAAATATTTATTCATATGTTGACAACATTTCTCCCGACACATGCTCATTGTGGTAGACGCAGCTAACCACCTAGAGCTTTTGGTTCATCATATTTATTCAGACGAAGCATATGTCACGACATCACAACACATGCTTAATAGTACTAATAGCCTAAGCCTGGCTGGCTGCTTCACAGAATAACCAAACGACAACCTCAACAAATAAAAATTGCACGGACGAAGAGTAGCAAATCGTCACCAGAAGTCTGTCTTACTCTCATCAAACACTCCATCCAACTCCAACGCATCGTCTCCCCAGGAGAGAAGATTGTCCAGTTTACCATCCTTAACAGGAGCAGGGTTCACCTTATTCTCGCCCTCAAAGCAGTGCAGAACAGATTTGGGCGACCCAACAGCGACAACAACGTCTTCAGCAGCTGCAAAGCTCTGGTAAATGAGGCGGCCGCCACAGGGTAGCTCCTGCTCTACCATGTTGTTGCATTTGTAAGCATCAGCATTGAGCTTCTTCTCCCAAGATCCTGCATGGCCATGCCCACCAAAGATGGTAACTGCAACAGAGAACTCCGAAGGGCCAAAGCACCTGAGGACCCTCTTCACCAGGTCACCATAAGCAAGAGCAGAGGCATCGAAGCCCATGACCTCATAACTGGCATAGCTGAAGCCATCCTCAGGGGTCACATGAATGGTAGAAAATGCGGAGCCATGGATTGCATTCATTGAGTAGCCACACGGTTCAAAGTCAAAGTCGCAGATCTCCATTTCCAGGATAATGCCTGAGATACCTGAGAGCTTTGTCATTTCCTTAGCACATGAAGTATAACCATCAGCAGAAGTCTTGAAAAAGACTGAAGCTTTCTTCTTGTCAAGTCCAGTCATGCACATCTCAAGGGTAACCATAGGTTGCTCTGGGTGCTGAGTGGCGTAGTAGATGTGCCACTTCTGGCCAGGCTTTGCTGGATCTCCAATCACATAAGCATTGCCACCAGATTTCAGGTCGCCAAAGTAGCGGTTCAGGACAGTAACTTCCTCAGAGAAGCTCCTGTGGGGGGCAGGCTGTGCACCGGGGAAAATAAACATCCCACGGGAGTACTTCACAGCAGCAAGTGGCATAGACAGCCCTTCAGCAAGCTCAAGAATCCGTGGAATGGTGAGCAGGAGCTTGGTCGTCCCACAGGTCTTAATCACAACCTTATAAGGATAGATAAATAGGCTGGACTCAGAGAGGACATAGGAGTCGAAGTCCTTGTTGGACAGCTCAGACACGATGGTGCACCGTGCAAGATCCAGAACAGAGTCAATCTGGGCCCTAGAGAGGGCACGCAAACCGTGGCCATCAGGGTCAGCAAAGATAGGCGCCTCTGAGAATGTGATCTCAAGACGCTTCTCATAGCCCTCAAACCCGATCGCTGAGACCGGGGGAGGATCAGCAACAGACAAGACAGCCATTGGGGCAGGTGTATCAGAACACTGAGCCAGAGATGGAGGGAGCAGTGCAGGGAGCAAGATTAGAGAACTGGTCGATTATCAGGAAGCAGCAGCCAGAGAGATCGGTCAGAAGAAAAGCGCCAAAATGGAATTGCAGAAAAATCTTAAACTACTAGGACAGAGAGACTGAAAGGGCTATCAGGATGGCTTCTTCGCGCACTGCAACAGAAGGAACAATTGACATGATTAGCAACACATCTGAACACATGATGGTGGTAATTAAACCATTGTGTTTGATACTTACGTTGGAGTAAGCAGCAGACTGGAACTTCTTCACGCCTCCGGCAGGTCGAACATCCTCAATGCTGTAGCCTAGGGGAGCTTCGTACATCAAGGAACTACTACTGCTAGACTTCTTTTTGCCACCCTTTGACTCCATTAGCACATCCACTTACTGCACAAGAATATAGAGGTAACTACAAGGTTGGAACAAATTTTAGATGAAAGCATCAGTATTTAATGCAAAAGAGTAAACTATGAGGTGATTTCAATGATCTCGAGAAGAAAACATGAAACGAAACCAAGAACAAACAGTTACAGAACCATGTGATAAATTCCACCATATGATAATTTCCAAGTTCCAACTATGATATATGTGAATATATTTGTATCAAAACCGGTGCTTCAACGGGGCAATCATAAATTAATATTTCACAATCCGATTCAATTCCTGCAAGCCACATTATCCTTTACAATAAATCAATGGTGCATTTGTATTCTAGCCTAGATTCAGATTTACCATTGCTGCTGTTACTACTACACCTCACATCAAAGAAATTCCGCAGAAACTGGATGGGTTAATTGGAGGGAGAGAAATCAATCCAAGTGTAGATGGATTTCCAATCTGGACTCATTGGCTTTGTGTTAGGGAGTTAGATCCTGTAGAGCTATTTTCTATGTCTCTTATAGATCTGAGCACACATAAATCCTTGCAATCTTTTCGATGACGGTAAACGAAAGATCAAGAGGCAACCTACCCGATAATTTTTACACATAAATAAACATATCTAAATCAATGATCAGAATAACATGCCCTACAACTTACAATTCAACGGAGATGTGTATGGAACCCCCCCAATCCCGAGCGCGCCCCCGCGTGATCCAATCTCGATCTCAAGAATCCCCCTCTGCTCACCCCCACCTCTGGACGAAAGCCTCGAACCAAAGCTAGCGGATCCTATGGGTTTCCTCTCTGGTTCTCTCCGAGAGCGGCGGCGACGGCGGCTAGAGGCGGCGGGGGTGGGGGATTCTTAGGCAACAGCTAGCGTTCGGCGGTGCGGCTGAGGAGGGGAAACCCTGGTTTGGCCAGTACTTATAGGCTGTAGCCCTATCGGAGTCGAGCGCCATGGAACGGGCCTCCTAGACCCGGCTCACGTGGAGGTCCATGGACTAGTGGCTGAGTGCGTTTTGGGACCCACCGCGCTGGTGGGACCGCAGGATTAGTGGCTGTTCTTTCTTTGAGGTTCGTGTTGCTCTGACAGGTGGGCCCACCGTTGGGATAACGTTTCCTGTGCGAGACTATAAATATTCATTGGTAGCAAAGTAGACCGCAACAGTATATTTCTGTATTTCTAGTGGGATAAAAAAAATTCCATGCGAAATTTCTGCAACCAATTCATGTGCCCGAGCTCCATTGATAAAGGCTGAGATGATAGCATCATAAGAATCGATTTTTTCTGTTCGAAGAATACATTATTATTTTTAATTAAGCATATTTTGTATATAATTGTCGTTAACAAAATTGTATTGATTCATATCTTTTTCATCTCCCAATTTTTTCTTTTCGAATAATGATTTTTTAATTAAGCACATTTTGTAAATTAGTCGTTAACTAAATTGTATTGATTCTCTCCCCGCTACATTGTCTTTTACTTCAACACGTCTGTTATATAAATTTATTTATTTTATTACTTGTTTTAGAGGGGGATTTAAAAATTTACTATAAATTTATATTATTTGATTATTTATTATTTATATGGATTATCATTTAAATCTATCTATAACTATAAACTAAAATAGCAAATTATCAAAGTTACTTTAAAAGGTGACCAGTAGTCAAATATTCCCGGAGGAAAATAGAGGAGAGCGAGCATCCGAGCCGTCCGGTGTCTTTTCCTTTCCAGCCAAAGTGGCGCCGACGACTACTCCGCTTTGCAAGATCCTTTGTAGCGATCCGTACGCAATTTGCCAAATTATTCCCACCGCTGCGTTTGCCCAAAACCACACGAATTTATGGGGCGTGCAAGAGGGAGATCGCTCCCGTGTGTTGATCGCCAGAATTTTATCTCTGCAGACAAGATATCTGGTTCCCTGCACGCGTGGATCCTCGCAGCTCGTAAAAACGCGATCTTTTTCTCCGGTTTCTTTCTCCGGGCCGTGGAATTCATCACCGAGGAAGATGGGTGGGGTACGTAGATAGATGATAAACTGGCGACATCCTTCAATGTTTTTCAGCCGTATGGCCAATGATCATTGTTCTGGTCCATGATTTCTTTCGCCACTTGGCTTTGTCTTGTTCCTCTGCGCATCTAGCAAGATAGATTATGCTTGCAGCTTGCCCTTGTTTCTGCTAAGTGCTGTGCATTTTATTGTCCTGTCCTGTGTTCTTTCTTTACTCTGCAGGCCCCAGCTGCTGCCTTTCTTGCGTGGGTTTCTCCGTTTCTCTGCCAATTGCTCTTCTTTTGAAGGTTGAACCAGGGTGCAATGAACAAAGGAGAAGATACAAGAATGGAGGAATTTGTTACACGAATTAGGTGTGGTTTGACGGGATTAGCCGCCTCAGTGGGGCAAAAGGTTAATCTAGTAAGAACTGAATAGTATCTTCCAAGGGATGACCTGTTCCTGATGTTTTTACTACTCCGTGTTGCTGTTTTTCTTGGTTCGATGTGAAACGTTCTTGTCAACTTTGGAATTCCAACGCTGGTCATTTGGTCCTTTTCTTTAGTTTTTGGCAGATGCTGCAGGATACACACCGATTTCCTTGAACTAGTAAATGATCTGAATATTTTTGTCTGAATATTTAAACACCAGGAAATGAAAATGCAGTTCCTTCACAGGTTGGAGTTCCGGCCAGAACGGGTAGAATAAGTTAGAAGCGTGTGCTTATTTTCTTTGACTGGTGGTGTGGTATATGCTTTCATGGAACCTGATAGTTGTCACTTGTCAGGGATAGGTAAGCTAGTAGTATTAAGTTCATCTCATTTTCAGAGAAGTTGAAGCAAGCAAGCTGAGTGGGTGTGAGCCAGCCACACGCTGGTCAGCTCAATTCAGGTGAACTAATCCTTCTTTTGTTTGCTGACTGGACAATAAAGCCCTGACCCTGACGAGAAAAGGATGTCACCATAATTTCTTCAGAGTTGATCAGAGTTGATCTCACTTCAGAAACAGAAAAAAGGTTCAGCTGTGTGCCTGTGTCTGCTGTGAGTGTGAGCTGTGACTTTCACTGTTCTACCGTGCGGCAGAGCCAACGCTGCATCAGAAAGATCAGATGAGGACGACAGCGTCGTCGCCATTCGCCGGTTGCATGGCAGCTCACCAAGAAGCCGGTGGTCGTCCAAACATCCAGGTGGCTCTTGGGATTTCGGATTCGGATTCGTCACCTGTGAACACACCAGAGAAGTAAAGGTTGAGCCGTCGCTGTCACATGCAGTGGGCACGTCGGATTCGATCGCGCCTGCCCGTCGAACAGATTCGCGACTGCGTGATTTCCGATTTATGGGGCACGAATCCAACCTGCACGGCCGCGCGCTGCTACAGTGCTACCTCGGCGGGGAAACGGAGGCGGGCGAACTGAACGCAGAGAGCGCAGGGCGGGCACGCCGTCATGTGGTGATCTGGGAGAGCTCAGCTGAGAGCTCCGACTTGGCGACTTCCAGCTTCCAAGGGGAGTTCTCGTTCTGCGGCCATGAGCTCGCACAGTTGGCTGTTTGTAGGGCAGCAGCGTCAGATGCAATGAGAATTCTTCTTCCAGTGCGATCAGTGTCAGTTTGACTCTCTCTGTGTTCGTCGAGCTTTCGAGGCTTTCGGCGGCTGGGGCCACGGGACTATGGGAGGAACGGCAGGTAGGTTGTTAGTGCGGCTACAGAAGAAACTAAGATAGAATTAGGAGCACGTAGCAGGCAAAGAATAAGTGAGAACTAGACCATGTCGCCTTTATAAGCAAGGAGAGCGTTGAGAACTTTAACCGGGCAAGCGCGAGGTTGTGTTTGGTTGTGAAATGACTGAGATGGGGGCACCATCTTGGTGTGCAACTGTGCACTGTGCACTAGCTGAATGCGTGGCTGCATCCATCAGTCCAACGTTTCCTTCTCCTTTTCAATCTTTTTCAATAATGCTTAATAAAAAATTAGAAGATGTTTTAACGCTTAATGAATAATATTTTATCACATTGTTAAAAATATTTCAAACAGATGAAACATTATGTGATATTGTTTGTAACATCAAGAAATAACCATATGCAACATTCTTGTTGTTATGTTTCAGTAGTTGAAACTGAATATTTTATACGTAGAGTAAAATATTTTAACCTAGATTTGACTGTATTTTATTTTATTTATTTTACTGAAATATTTTTATCAACTAATGAAATATTATTAGTGTTGAAACATCATCTATCTTTTTTGTTTCTTCAGAGAAAAAGATAGTGTACATCTTGTTAATTTTGCAATCAACTAGAATCCGGGGAGTGTTCGTGTGTATGAAGTTGGGCCTTTACGGCCCATACTGTAGGCCGTCCCACCCTCGCCGGCGGTTCGTGGGCCCACTAACTACACGGCCCATATCCCAATATTAAGCCTCCAGCTTTGACCGGGCCAACGCCCCAGGTCGTCGTCGTTCTCCTCCCCTCTTCCTCCCAACTCGGCCCTCCTCTCCGCGACGCCGCGACCGACCCCTCCCCGACCTTCCTCCGGTCTCCGGTCTCCGACCCCACGAGATGGCCGAGGTGAGAGATCCGCCTGGTATTCTACCCCTCTCTCGGTCGATTCTTCCCTGGGGTAGGTCTGAGCGTTCGTCTCCGGCGCCGCGTTGCGGTGGCGAATGTCTGTTCGATCTGAATACGTCGATTGCGCGGTTAGAGTTTGGTTCTCTTCCTGTGGATGTAGTCAGTGTGTATGCGCCTGAATATCTGCGAGGGTGGTGTGTGTTTGTGATAGCTGTGTATGTTCTCCTGTTTCTGCCCGCGTTAGGTGGCGGTTTTGGCGCCTGCCCGATCCGTCGTTGGTGATTGCTCTCCTTCTGCTGATCCCTTTCTTCCGA
>KE370773.1:1328686-1346688 GCA_000418225.1 Zizania latifolia
GTGCGCGCGCGCGTCGCACCCGGCGCAGAGGAACGCGGCGTCGGCGTGGCAGAAGATCCGCGCCGCCTCGCCGCCGCACGCGTCGCACGTCCTCGCCGTCAGGCTCCAGTAGGTCCCGCCCACCGCCGACTTGTCGTCCCCCTCCATAGCACACAACACAGCGCAGCGCACCCCCCACCCCCTCTCTCTCACTAAGCCCCACCTCGTTCGTGGTGGCTGCAGGAGACGAGGCCAAGCTTTGCGGCCCTCATCCCCCCTGCTGCGGATTTGAGCTCGGTGCGGCCCATCGCGAGCTGGGTTGCGACGCGAGCGCGCGACGTGGATGCCCTCCCGTCCACGGAAGTCCCTGTCCCGGCGGGCCGGGGCGAATTTGTTCGCCAGTGCAACCCGCGCGGCTCGACTGGGCTCGACTGCCGCGTTCCCGTGCGCTACGAGCGCGGGATGGGTGCGTGCGTGCGTCCCCGTCTTGCGGGAAAAGGCAGCAAACGTGCTCGTCGTTGTCGACGCGAAACATAGGCCGGCGTCGTTGCACGGCAAGTTGGGGGATGCGACGGCGAGAGGCCGCATTACTCCAATTCGTCGCCGTCGGGTGACCCGCCGTGGCAACACGTGGCGCCGCGGGGTTGGGCCGTGCGATTGCGGCCTTATCTCTTGGCTTGGGAGGGAGAGCGATGCGAGCCCAGCGACCCGCTGCGAGGCAAGGGCCTGGATTCTTCGCGCCGGATCCAACGGTGGTATGGTAGGAGAAGGGAATGCAACGTGTGGACGTGTGGTTCGCCACGAGAAAGAAGACTTAGTCCGTTTGATTTGGCGGCGATGATAGATGGGATGATTTCATCTATAGATTTGTGGATGGAATGATCTAATCTTCTTATTTGGTTTAATGTATTGAATGATCTAATTTTTTGTTTGGTTGGTAGGATGAAGGGTGGATGAGATGATCCAATTTTTTATTTGGTTTGATGAATTGGATGGGTATGTGTATGTGGTGATCTCTTTAATTGTAATGGGTAAGTTTACCCCTATATGTAAATGCTTCAAGAATTCATTCTCCTTCTTTAGATCCTTTATAAGCTTCACCATCTGATTCATTCATATCTTTTCCATCTCCTGCTTATATGTTTCAAAGATTTCATTGCAATTTTTCTGGTATGGACTGTGGAGGTGGAGCAACCGAGCAAGAGCAGGGAGGTAAGAAGGCTAGAAGAAATAGTTATACTTTACCTTTCTAATTTTGTTCTCTTTTTCCTTCAATAATGTTTGAAGACTAGAATTAGAAACTGGTATCTAACAATATCTTTGCACTGATTTTGTGTCAGCACATATCATAACATGCTGCATGCCCTACACATATATTCTTTCTAGCATTTTCTAAAGTGCACGAGAAATTCAAACTTAGGTGGAGCTACATGCCTACACCAATCGTTAGAAAATTCATACTCATGTCACTAGCCAACAAAATGTCCCCAACCAAGACAGATTATTAACCAAAAACATAAAACAAAATTCATACTCATGTCACTAGCTTAAGTTTCAGCATCTCCTCGTTCAACTATACAAAATGTAACATAAAACAAAGAAACACACAAGTTCATCATCTCAACAATTACACAGAAGTGATCTCAACTATGCTGATTCTCCGTATAGATTATTAACCAAAAACATAACTATAAATGCATGGACAGAACGACGGTGCAGGCGAGGTCCACAGTCGTCGCTGGCTGGAGGATGGGGCGACGCGTCGGGACGGCGAGCAAGCGGCGCGCAGGCGGCGAGCTCGCAGCGCGTTGGCCGCGCGGTCACGGTGAGCAGGGACGCGACGAGCAAGGGGAAAAGAGGTGGCGCTCAGATCTGGAGAATGGGTGGGGAAAGCAACGGGAGAAGGAAGAAAGGGGAGGTGAGCAGAAGACTTCACGTGGGCGTTCAGTGGGCGCGGTCACTCACGGGCAGCACCATCCGGCTATTTTTTGGGGCTCCTCTCATCCAGATTTTTTCAGAATATTCCAGATTTTTGGCAGAATATTCCTTTTTTATTCCATCCTATTTCTACCTATCAGGTAACCAAACAACATGGAAACTAGGATAGAGCCATCCCAACCTTGGATATCTCAGCATCTAAACAGATCCTTAATGTTCTTATTTGTCTCGCCGTTTGTTACAACTTTAATGGATAAAGTTTTGAAGGGTTCTACAAAGCTCTCTTTTTTAATAATGAAAACAATAATAATGCTTCATTTAGGACATCACAGAGAATTAAAGAAATTAAACGGTATTTCAATATTCAGTGAAAAATGTTTAGTCACATTGTCAAAAAATGCTTTAAATAGATAAAACATTATGTGATATTGTTTACAACATTAAGAAACAACTATATGCAACACCATTACTATTATATTTCAGTAGTAGAAATTGAATATTTAAACATGGGAGTAAAATGTTTCAACTTAGATTTAGCTATGTTTTACTTTATTTATTTTACTAAAATATTTTTATCAACTGATGAAACATTGTTCGCTAAGTGTTAAAACATCGTGACATCATCCTTTTAAAAAAATAAGATGTGCGTACGGTAGTTTCATCCTAATAAAGATGCTTTATATCTTCAGCGTCAACAAAAAAACACATAGCTAAAAGGTTTTAGAAAAAAAGAGAAAGAGGACGAGGAAATCCAACCTCTATCAAAAAATGGCTTGGGTCCATTTTGGTTTTATTTCTAAAATCTGATTTGATGGTGGAATGAAGCCATAGTCACTGCTGCTTTGGAGGATGATTTGTTCTCTATATTCTTGGTCGATGCATTTAAGGTTTTTTAACCGATAAACTCAAAATGGTTGGCAATGTCAATACAGGCAACTACTCCACGTTAGCCCTAACAAGGGACACCATACCATGTACAATCAAGGCACTTCCAATTGGCTTAATTGGTATTTCTAATTAATAAATCAGTGTTTATCCCTAGATTGTACAAAACAGACCTAAACAAGGAAAATTGTTGTATATTTACCCTTGTCCTGCTCCCTCACAATTTTCCTCACATCAGGAGTCCAACCATGGTTCTATTGTCCTACAAAAATCTAAATACTCTTCGAACATTATAAATTCTTGTTTTGACTGGTGAAACTCAATGGCTATAAAATCTAGAAATTGATTATAATTAAGAAGCTAGAAAATATCAGTTTCACTATCTAGATTCTTACTCACTATATTTTATCGGCTGTTTTTTATAATCTAAAGATTGTCCAAATAGGCACACTATCAACCTCAGAATATCCAGCGTCCTCGATCTCAATCCGGCATCCTCGACCATCATCAATTAGCAGCTATCAACCTTGATCCTCTGGCAACATTGAGCACACGGAGCTTCTAATTCTGCCGTTGTCATTTCGGTCCTTGTTCTACTATATCCTTCTCTCTTTTACCCAGAATCTTGGAGCATTTTCTCTCCCAAGCTAACGACGCTTCTGTAAACTGCAGCGACAGCCGTATTAGAGACCTAACTTATTTCTATTGTGGCATCAGATCCTATCTAGTCTACTAGGCACTAGAAAAGGCACCGCGTTGATAAACGCCAATAGCCTCAAGTATCAAGTCAAATCCTTTTTGTAAAGAAAAAGGCTAAAAGAATAAAGTCAAATTTCTCCAATGCTAAATAATTTATAAAAAATATACCAATAAATAAAATATGTTTTAATATTACTTTACTCTCTTCATCCTATAAGACTGTGTTTGGTTGGGTGTATCAACTCATCTATGTATCATCTCGTCCTAGATCTGACGCAGCTAGTCTGTTTGGTTGTTGGGATTGAACCATTTCATCCTGGATGGCACGGTTCATATTTCAGGAATATTCTCTTCCCATCCTGTACAGCGTGGTTCGGCCAAATTTATTCTACCAATCTGGTCCAGGACGGAACGGGACGCGCGCTGGTTTCTCCTCACCGCCCCAGCCTGCCCGTGCTTCAGCCCACACCAACCACCGCCGGGCGGGCGTCGTCGCTGGGCACCCAAACCACCGCCCGCCCACCGACCGGCCAGCCGCACTCTCCCCTCCAGATCCCGCCTGCCCTCTCCCCCTTCAGATCCGCGCCAGATCCCCTTCAGTTGCTCGTCGCGCTACCGATCCAGAGACTTCTTGTGGGGGCGACAGCCAAAGAGACGCTAACGCTGACGGGCTCAGTTTCTGCCGTCGGCCGCAGCAGCAGCGGTCTCCTTCTCCAGATCTGTGTGGCTGCACCAAGAGAGGTATGCTCCCTTCAATCCAAAGTTTATACTGTGACTCAAATACCAAATTAGCTCCATAAACTGCGACAGGGTCTCCATGTCCTCCAAATTAGCTCCGTTAATGTAGATGCAGTTCTTTCCATAAACTGTATTGTATTTTTCTCCAAAGTTTTTCTGCATACTGTGATGCTCACTGGCTAATCACCTATGGTATTCAGTAACATAGGTATACTGTATAGTATTTTTCTTATTTAATTTCATCATGTATGGTATACTGTGATTAGTCATTTCTAATTGTGGGTTTGTGATACTGTGATTAGTCATTTATAATGCATCCCTAATGTACCATATACTTTCTAATTATTAATTAGATTAGAAAGTGCACTCTCATTAGTCATTTCGTTGTATACTGTGATGCTCACTGGCTAGAGACAAAATTGTGGGCTTCTAATTCTTGTGATGCTCAGTTATTTGTCTGATTGTTGAAAAAGCTGCTAATTCTTGAATACATGTTACAATAGTTGCTTGTCTGTTGGTAGATTTTATGAGTTGCTATTTTTCACTTTCACTCATCTATTTGATTATATAAAATCAGCAAATATTCCTGCAACTACTGATTGTTTAAAATTAAATCACATAGTATATGCTTCTTCTATCTGCCGTGGATGTATAATAATAAGCATGCCCTTTGATTAGTTTGATCCGTTTAGATTAGATAAGAACAATACATAACGCCAATTATTTCCATGGTTGCTGGTTTGATCGATTCTATTTATTATATCATTTCTATTTTGGGACATGCAATTTTTATGTATATCTTGTACTCCTTTGCGTCATGTAGATGGACAGGAAGTGTGCTAGAAGAAAAATGTTGATGCTTATTACTGCTACGACAGCATATACAGCCTAATATATGGTAGCTTTATTTGTCATATCTAAACTACTTAAAAATAAGTGGCAACGTATTACTTATGGTCCGATGGATGAGAGGGATAAGTCAAGGATTGAGTATCTTAATACAAGAATTTATAGGGATGACACAACCTGCACAAAAATGAACAGGCTAAAGAGAGCACCATTTTTCCTCTTGTGCCAAGTTTTAAGAGAACGCTCTTTATTGCGTGATACTAATCATGTCTGCATCGAGGAACAAGTTGCCATGTTCTTAAATATAGTTGGCCATAATCTACGAAATAGGTTAGTTGGTACTAATTTCAATAGATCAGGTGAAATAGTAAGCCGATACTTTGGATTAGTCCTTCATGCCATATGTAAGCTAAGGAATGAGCTTATTCGACCACCTTCATTGAAGACTCCAACTAAAATTGCAGGAAACCCAAGATGGAATCCATACTTTAAGGTATGAAAAGTGAAAAGTCATAGATTAGAGATATGCGGTCATAATTTGTGTTTTCTGATTTTTCTATGTCACAAATAGGATTGCATTTGTGCTATTGATGGAACACATATACGAGCATCCGTTAGTAAGTCTATGGAAGCAACTTTTCGTGGTAGAAAGTCATTTCCCACACAAAATATGATGGTGGCGGTAGATTTTGACTTGAAATTCACATATGTGTTGGCTGGTTGGGAGGGGACAGCACATGATGTTGTGGTTTTAGCAGATGCTCTAGAGCGGGAGAATGGGCTACAAGTCTATGAAGGTAACATTATTGTATATAAATGTTTATGTTCATACCAATATAAACCCAATTTAATCACTATTTCGGTAATATTTTAGGAAAATTCTACCTTGTTGATACTAGATATGGAGCCAAACCTGGGTTCATGCCACCATTTCGTGGTGTACGATATCATTTGAATGAGTGGGGGAATAATCCAGTGCAAAATCCTGAGGAATTGTTCAATCTTAGGCACTCTTCTCTACGGGTGACCATAGAGCGTGCCTTTGGATCACTTAAAAGGAGGTTCAAAATTCTTGATGATGCAAGCCCATTCTTCTCCTTCCCTACTCAAGTCGATACTGTCATAACTTGTTGCATTCTTCACAATTGGGTTCTTTCTCAAGGGACAAACTGTTTCATCTTACCAGAGACCAATTGGACACCTAACCCTCAAAGAAGAACTAGGCAACAAGCAAATGACCATAGGTTGATGGTTGATAAAAGGCAATTAATTGCAGAAACAATGTGGGCAGACAGTCAATTCTACTATAGCCATTAACAATATTTTTTTATTGTTAAATTTGTGTACCAGATATGAACTATTATGTTGTGGCTAGTGACTCCCATTGTGATGTTGTAATATGGATCCTTATAATGTTTAATAAAAATGTTTGTGCTGCTTTATTATAAATTCTTGTGCTGCTATTGTATGTTGTAGGAGATGGATCATGAATAACAAGGAGACAACTTGGTTGGACAAGGTGGAGGTGGAATTCAATGGATAAGTGCTATGTCAAACTTTATGCTCACCTACTTGTCTCAACTTGTGACTAGTGGCACTAAAACTTCTACAGGTTTCAAGCAAGTTCATCTTAATGGTTGTGCAAGAGCATTGATGTGTCTGTAGAAGGATAAGCTTGGTCCTCTCATCTGCATTCTGGAAATGAAATGAAAAGGAGAACACAATCTCATCTAGTTTTTTAACCTTGCTGTTTTTTATTGAATACGTGCAATTTTATGATAATGTGTTTTTGCCTACTAGGACCACCGTGAGGATGCAAACTATTTGAATACTCCACTTGAGTACTACCATGAGATGCAAACTATCTTTGGTAATAGTTTGGCAAGTGGTGTATATGCTAAGGGAGCAAATGACCCTCTTCCTATAGAGGTGACTGAAGATGTTGCACCAACAGAAGAACAAGTACATACAGTGATTAATGAGGTAACTGATTCTAACAATACTAATGGTGGAGAGTCCTCTGGTAGTAAACCACCAGCAGCGAAGAAGCCAAAGATGACCGTTGAAGACCCCAACATTGCCATGGTGACAATGATCGGCCAAAGTTTAGGAAATCTTGCAACAGCCATAACAAATATGACGAAGGCCTTTAATTCTGATGGTGAGATTCCTGAGGAACTTTATGATACAATGATGAGTATCCCTGATTTTGATGTGGCACATCTTGATTACTACTATGCTTATTTATGTGACTATCCTCCGAAAGTAAGAGCCTTCTACAAGCTGCCACTGTCAAACAAAATGATATGGGTTGCAAGGTATATCAAGGAGTATCTTTGATGTTCTTTACATGTTAGGTAAATGTTAGTATTGGTCATAATATTTTGCTAACCATAAGAACTAAAACTATGGTGGTGAATGAACTAAAACTATGATGGTGTATGAACTGAAATTATGATGGTGTATGAACTGAAACTGTGGTTGCTGATTTTATTTTTAGGAAAAAGACTGATTTTATGATGTTTATTGTGATGATCATTTCTGTTTATGATTTTATTTTCAGCAAAAATAAATGTGTTAATTTTTTATGTATGTGAAATGGTGATGGGAGTACCAAACTAGAAAGGTCAGTGGAGTTGAGCTGAAAATGAGTTGGTCATGTGAAATGCTAAAATGAGCTGAAATTTTCTTATGTTATGTATTATTATAGGCCTAAAATAGATTTGCAGAATTTTGAAGCAAATTATCAAGCAAGAGAACTAGAGTGAGGAAGCTGACAATATCCCATCCTATTTAATCAACCAAACATGAACTTGTATCATCCCATACCATATCATACAAGCAACCAAACAAAATTATGTACCATCTCATACAAGCAACCAAACACCCTACTTGTACCATCTCATTCAGGGCCATACCATTCAGGTGAACCATCCCGTACATGTTCAACTTGATATAAGCAACCAAACACTACCTAATATAACAATCTAGTACCAGATGTGACTGTCCAGATTCGTTGCACTATAAAATTTCATATCCCATCCGGTTCTAGATTGCTATATTATAAGACGGAGGGAGTAGATGATAACATATTATCTTTAAATTTAATCAAAATTAGAGTAGTTTGAATTAAAATTCAAGCAACCTATAATATAAAATATAGTGATTACTAACAGTTCTTTTAAGTATAAATTTTGTAGAAATACAATTTCATACACGTAAAAGGGGAATTTGAGATTTCTCATAGTTTTTATTGGTTATATTTTTTACGGTGAAAATTCACACCTGGCAATTTTCTGTTTAATATGATATGTTCTGGCCCACGTGACAGTGGGAGACAACAAAATATTTTGGATAAATTTTGTGGCAAATCCTCCGTATTTCTCCGTCCCCTTCGTCCCACCTCCCACGAGAGCGCATTTCGTAATTTGAGAACCTCCTAAAACCCTAACTCATCCGCGCCGCCAAAGGCCCAAACTCGTCGGAGTCATGGCAACCGCCACCGCCGCCGCCACCGCCACCGCCACCGCCGTCGCCTCCCTCGACGAGGCCAAGGTCAAGGATGTTCTCCGCCAGGTTTGCAGTTCCTACCCCGTCTCCTACTCCTGCTGTTCTGGCCCCTTAGAGATTGGGGATTTTTTTGGGATCAAAGTTGCCCATCGTTCTCTGTCTTGTGTGCGCCAGGTGGAGTTCTACTTCAGCGACAGCAACCTTCCCCGCGATGCGTTCCTGCGGAAGACCGTAGAGGAGAGCGCCGATGGCTGTAAGGGTTCCTCTCGTCTCCTTTTGTTGATCGTGCTGTCTCTTGTGGCTCTGGACATCTGGTGCTAAGTCTGGTGTTGCTTTTGGGTGGGTTGGGATTGGGCAGTGGTGAGCTTGGCGCTCATCTGCTCTTTCGCGCGTATGAAGAAACACCTAGGCCTGGACGTGGAAGTGAAGCAGGAGACCATGCCAGAGGAGACGGTGCTGGCCGTCGCCGAGGTGCTGCGGCGTTCCACGGCCCTCCGTGTCACTGAGGACGGTAAGCGAGATATTTTCTTGCATACACGTGTGTTATCCAGTCGAAGTTCATGTTTTGGTGGTGAAGAAGCTTGAAATATATTTAATTTAGATTGCTCAGAGTGAAGTTTATAGTTCATACTATATTGTAAAGATCGATTGAATTTCAATGACATGGTTGTTCTCTCTTGTAACTATTGTTTGATAGGTAAGAAAGTTGGTAGAGCTATTGAGTTGTCAAAGCTAGATGAGATCATGGAGCAAGTGGATTCCAGGACAATTGCCGCATCACCATTTCCTTACAATGTTAAGCTGGAAGATGTTCAATCTTTCTTTGCCCTGCATGGCAAGGTATGTATGTCTATAGCATTGAGTAGCACAGCAAACATCACATATAGTCTGCATAACTGTTAAGAGATACAGAACTGATACATAGGACAATCAAGAACTTAAAGTTACCTAGGCTCATGACTAAAAGTTCATTAACACAGAAGTCTATTCATTTGAGCGGGAAATATTCTGTTAGATCCATGATGTTATACATGTTAGTAATGGAGAAGCTAGCTTGGTGAATTCAGCAATTGCCATAACAACACGGTATATATATGGAATTATGGATCTTGCAATCTGAATGCTGTCGATGATGCTATGCTGTACCTGAACTGTTTTCATCACAGGTGAACAGTGTGAGGCTACCTCGACATATTACTGAAAAAAGACACTTCTGTGGCACTGCTTTAGTCGAATTTGCAGAAGAAGAGGAAGCAGAAGCTGCCTTGAAGAATAATCTTGTTTTTGCCGGGGCAGATCTAGAAATAAAACCAAAGTAAGCCAATTGCCAGCTCAAGCTTCTTGTTTCCTACGATATAATTGATTAGTTATAGATCTATGCCTCCATGATTTGTGCAAATTCTTCATTTCTTCATTTTTAAGGTTTATCCTAGAGGAATTATCAGTTGTTGGTTGCAATTGCTTAGCTACTAGATGTTCTGTTGTTTCTTCATGATATTGATAACTTTACCAAAACCAGTTCCTCATTTCACATAGTTGAATCTATTTTTAACTGAATAGCATTCTGATAACCGCTATCCAATGCTGAAATAATGAAGGAAAGAGTTTGATGCTGAAAGAGAGGCTAAGAAAGAAGCTTATGAGAAGTTGCAGCCTAGTAGGAATGGCCATGATGAGGGGTAAATATTACTTACAAGTTACAACTTCTCAAATATTTGTTTTAAATTTCTTTGAGTTCAAGATAACTCAGATTCATAAATATTTGGTTATAGATATCCAAAAGGTCTAATTGTGGCCTTCAAGCTTAAGAGAATTCTAGTTGATGGTGGCATGACACAAAATGGTGGGGACAAAGTGGTTGACACTGATGATACGAAGAAGTCAGAAGGAGTGCATGAAGAGAACCCTGAGAACAGTGCTATCAGGGAAGAGTTGTCAGATGATGCTGAGAAGTTGAAAGAGGCAGCCACTGGGGCAATTGCTGAACCTGTTAACAAAGATGAAAGTCCTTCGGAAAATGCTGATGATCCTATTTCAAGGGAGAACATAAAAGAAGTTTTTGGCAAATTTGGCACAGTGCGGGTAATTTTTTTGATAATTGATGATGTTTTTGTTTTGATTTGGTTTTATTTGACCATTAGCAACCTCAGTTTGTGTATGGAGTGCATTGCATATTATGTCCAGAACTGATAGATTCCATATTTTATTTGGTCCCACTGTTTGTCGCAGATCTTGAGACTGTTATGAACTTATGACGCACAAAACTGAGCATGATTTGTTATTTTTTTATGAGAAGTACTCATTGGCTTCAATGGTGGAGTTATGTAGTTATATAAATCACAATAGCGTGCTAGTATGTTATATTTATTCAGGTTATTTTTGTAATATTCTGGAAATTTTATTAATGCTATTGCTAGGTTCAGTGTTGAGCAAATAAGCAAATAGCCTATGTGCTAATTGGATAATACCATGAATATAGTCAAACATGTTAGAGCTAAAGTGAGATGATCTATAGTTACTTTTAGTTCTTACCCTTACTGTCTTTTGTAAGCACATATTTGGCAGGACAGAGTACAGAAGGGACATAATGTTGTGTTGAAAAAACATTTTGCATGCATTTATGCAATTATGCCTCTGTTCTTTATAGTTTCTATAATTATACATAATTTCTTTGTCAGACAGCATCTGCTGATTCCGTACTGTTTTTTATTGTTTCATTTCTTCTTGAAGTATGTGGACTTCAGCATAGGGGATGATTCAGGATACATTCGGTTCGAGGATTCTAAGGCTGCTGAGAAGGCCCGTGCATTTGCAGCTCTTGCAGATGAAGGTGGTTTGATTATGAAGGGCCATCTTGTTACTTTGGAACCTGTGTCTGGTAAAAACTACAGCTTCTTTCAGTTAATCATTTTTCGATAGTTTTTATTGAATTCAACCATGAAAACTGATGTTTTTTATAGTATATCCTCTGGTGGTCTTGTGCCTGTATTTGATATGTGATGATATGAATGGCAATCCTGGTTGAGATGTATTATTTTCATGCAAATATGTGTGCGGCAGAATCAGCTTTTTGAATGATCCTGTTAATTCTACTAGATGCTTGACTTTCTCTTTATCAAATTGGGTCTAGATAAGTAGATAGAGCAGATTTGAACACCACGTTTTTTCACCACTAGTTTGATTGTCTATTGCTTCATTCATGCAGGTCAAGCTGAGAAGGATTATTGGAGTGCGATAAAGGGCGGTCAAGGAAAATATAGGGACAATAAAAGCAACAGAGGAAGGTATTACGTTTTTCACGTACCCTGATAGTGGCACAGAACGACTCTTTAAGCCTTAAGGCACACAAGAAACAACTGCACATTTGTTTGGAATTATACTATCATGGAAGTGGCAATAATGTTGGTATTTGCCATTAGGATTGTCACTTACTCATCCACTACAAAACTGCTATATACCCTCCATTTCGGATATACTAAAAAAGCTGCATTCATATCATTCAATGCAAAATGATGTACCAGTATACAGCATGTTTCATGCATCGATAAGCTCTTGAGCAAAAGATAATGCTGGCTGCTTTGTGTGAACTTTTTAGGGACTGGAAGAATAACAGGGGAGGGAAGCACTTTGGTGGAAAGCGGGGTCGCCGTTCAGACGGCCATGAAAGGGCTTCTAATAAAGCTCAAAAAGTCGATGCTGCTGCTTAGAGGTCTCATTTGCTGATACGCTTGTTCAGCGGCTCAGCGCTAGTGAGGAACGAAAATGTATGCTCCGTTTCTTGCTCCCACGACTTTGGAAGCAAACTTTTGGTGTTGGTTTATGTTTATTTCTTGTCGTGAGCTTTTGCTCTTTTCAAGTAAGAAACGGTGAACTGATCATGAGAGATTTGAACGGAAATTTTTGTTCGGCCAAAGCTTGGAATGGAACTCCTCACAAGCATCTGATCAAGGAAAAAAAGTCGACAACAATTAGTACGTAATTACGTGTTGTGGATGTTAGAGCATCAACTGTAGATGTCTCATCTCATATCTTAGAGTTGTCTTCACGGCTGTTTCGCGATCCGGTGAAATGTTGGATTCATTTTATTTTCCAGGAAATGTTCATCGAACGTTCGAAACCTGTTCACTGTTCAATTTCGTTTCGGGCTGTTTGTACAGTTGTGCCTTGTATGAATTCCTTTTAACAGGCTGGCCAATATACAGCCCAAGTGTACGGGTGATTTGACCAAAATACCAAACGGTAAAAAACTCTAAACTCTAAGGACTCGTTTGAAAAGTAATTTTACAGTATTTTCGTAGAAATTAATTCAATTTTCGTAAAAATCCTTTGAAATACCTTTATTTCAAAGGAGGTCTAAACCAAAAAAGTATTAAAGGGATTTGGATTTAGATTTTTTTTCAATATGGATTCGATTTTGTTTTTTTATACGGAAATATATATGACATCACTAGGACGGACATCTTATAGTGCAATTATAGTGCAATGACTCTGAACAATTATTGTTTACATTTATTGTACTGTAAAATTTTAAATTTAGTTTATAATATTATAGAACGGAAGGAGTATAAAAAATTATGATAGGCCCGCAGCTGATTTATTTAAATCCCTAACGCTGCCGACGTCATCCACACCAGAGCAGAGCAGCCAGATCTCCCTGGCCGTCTTCCTGACTCTCCACCTCCTCCGCAGTCTGCACCCCACCGGCAGCGATGGCGGCTTCTCCCGCGACGTCATCCTCGGCGGCGATGCTATCCTCATCCTTCTCGCGGCTACCCGACGCTCCTCTGCGCGCCCCGAGAGCCGCCACCGTCTCCTTCCTTTTCTCCCGTACGCGGCAGCTAGTTATCTCGCCCGCTGCTCCGTCGAACTCTTACTCGTCCTGATTTGTTCGATCTCTTTTTGTCTACTTCGCGCAGCACGGCCGGCCGCGCTGGCTGCAGGCGCTCGGGCTTCGCGGATTAGCCCCGTCGTGGCCGCCGCCGCCGCCGCCGGGGGGCACCAGCGGCTTATGGGTTCGCTGACCAACACCGAGGGGCTTAGGTTCGGAGTGGTGAGTCAGTGTCGTTTTCCACCCAAATTGTTAGCTTGTGTATGATCGTAAACTGTGGTTACTTAGAAGATTGTCATACTGGCGCGGTTCTACTGGATATTAGGCATTGCTCCAATCCAGTTGCTAACTGCTTACTCAGATGCTCTTTATTGTGGTGTTGCTGAAGTTGGATTCTGAATTTCTGTGCTGTATTGTTAAGTTGGTATCCCCGGGGGAACCCTTTTGATTCGTTTGCTTTGTGGATAAAGCTGGACCATTCGAGCGTTTGATCTGAAAAGATGTTGCTTTACTGTTTCTCAATACCATTTACACCCATTTGTCTAACTTTCGGGCCCCTTGTTATTGTCGAACAGGTTGTGGCACGGTTCAATGAGGTTGTCACCAACTTGCTACTTCAGGGAGCTCTAGAGACGTTCGAGCGATATAACGTCAAAAAGGAAAATATAACTGTAATGCATCTTTCTTGTTCTGGCCTCTGGGTAAATTTTCGTTTCGACGAAACTAGAGTAAATCTGCGGTGCATCCATGATAACTGTTAGCCTGCATACAAAATGTGGTGCATTCATGATGTTCAGGTAAAAGGTGCTTTTGTAGTTTTGTCATGAAGTATTTGCCCATGAGGCCATGACCATGCGTAGCAATCTTGTTGGATGACTTATCTACTTCGTTGGTTAACATGTTTCATTTCCATCCACATGTTCCTTTCTTATTTCAATGTGCATAATTGATATTCTGAAGTAAAAACGTAGTGCAGTTTTTCGAGGCCCACTAATTATTTTCTTTTTGTTCCATGCTTGACAATGTATGGGGATTATAATGACTATGTCAAGGGCATTGGCGTCTAGGGTAGCTGGCCCTCGACTACGTAGCTCGTAGTCTCTGGATGGGTCGGCGTGAGGAGTTTCCCCTTGCCGCACTTTGGTGGAGAACGGGGAAGATTGAGAGAAAGGGGGATAGATTAGAGATTAGATTGATTCTTGCTTGCCTTATTGTTGAATACTTGTGCCATTTATATAAGGCTTACAACCGAAACCGACTCGACTTACTATTGATCTAATCTACTATTTTTAAGGACTGCTAAAAATATCCTAACTGCAGAATATAATCTCTTGACTTAAACGCTAAGGACTCTTGATACTCTAGGACTCTATCTGTGGCGCCACTTGGACCTAGGCTGCGGCCTAGCTTGCCGCACATGACAGACTATGCATAGCTAGTGCATTTTATGGATTTGTGATTGCAAATAGCTCTTTTATGTATGTAATGAACTTTAGACATCTGGCATGCAAAGGTAGAGATTCACTAATACTAGCATGATATACATTTATGCAGACAGCTTTCTGTATGCAACCTTTGTTTCAGATCTGATGTATAAAGTGATCTACACAATATATAAATTCTGACTTCATCCATGAATAGAAATGCCTTCAATTTTGATTGCATAGTTGTATGTGTTTCTGAAATGTTTCAGAAACTTTTGGTACACATTGTTTCATTCTAATTCAGATGATTGTTTAGGTTGTAAGTGTTCCGGGCAGCTTTGAAATTCCTGTTGCGGCACAAAAGCTTGGGAAGTCTGGAAAGTTTGATGCAATTTTGTGCATTGGGGCTGTGGTAAGTTGTCTTTCTTTTCTGGTTTCACCTCCATATTACACGCTTGAATTTTTATTGGACAATCATTTTGCTTTTTTCTGTATTACCATATAGCATGGCTCCAAGGTAGTGGCCGGGTTCTTTTCCATACATATTACAATTACATATTTTTCTTATCTAATTCAGACACTATATGACCTGGTGAAGTGTGCCAAACAAGAAATTCTGAAATGTTTACGAAACCTGTATGTTTTACTAAGTGCCCTTTAAATAATGCCCTGTTAGGCCAAATCGTTTTTGTTTCACTTTTTTATTGATCCACAATCACATGTCTGATACATTGGACAAAATCCAATAAGGAGCTTTGTAACTAACATATCTTAGTCATGTGAATTTCATGGCCTGAGAGGAGGCATCTAACAATTAACACAGGTCTAGCAAACATTACTGGGCTACTAAGTATTTCCCCTTATTAATCCCATGCTGTTGTCATGATAATACCTACTTGGAAGTTGGATCTATTCTTTGTAAGCCCTTAGTCATCAGTAATGTCTGTGATTCAATTACAGAAGTCCTGTTTTATGCCAATTTGCAGATTAGAGGTGACACAACCCACTATGATGCTGTAGCAAACTCTGCTGCATCAGGTGTGCTGTCTGCTGGATTGTCCGCTGGTATGTTGCTTTCACCTCTTAGCCTCCTTGGGTATAATGCCTCTAGGAACCTGATTCTGCAAGTTTTTTCCCTTTAGCTGGGCTAATTCCCAGTGGAACTTATAGCAGATTATTTATTATTTTGTAATTGTGGTACAGGGATCCCTTGCATATTTGGTGTTCTGACCTGTGATGACATGGACCAGGTAATTTGTGATATGTTAACATGTATATTACGACAGTTTCTATTATTCTATATTGTATTTACTACTTTCGATTCTTCATGTTAACTAGTTAATCTGTTATCTGTACTTCAAAATAGTATTGTGAGAGGCATGACATTTTGGGAGTCTGTAACTCGGATGCTGATGTTCATTCTCCCAAGTCCTACACAAACTCTAATAGAAAATGTATCACTGATTTGGCATGCTATTATGCGATATTGTTACCATGAACGTTCTTAAAATGAACCTGAATTGGGCCAGCTTGGTTACACTAGTGATGCAAGAGTGTCATACATGCTTTCTGATAAAAGCTGTCATGCATATTGTACAAATCTTCCCTTGGTTGTTTGACCACGTTTGAGATGTCAAGGACTCTATATATCTTATACTTATCAACTAAAGTTTTTCTACTGAAAAAATAAATGAGAATTCAAATCTTTGCAGGCTCTAAATCGTGCTGGTGGCAAGGCTGGAAACAAGGGTGCTGAAGCCGCTCTAACTGCAGTGAGTACCTTTTCTTACCAAGTCAAATAAAACCTGGATTGAATTGATTCTCACCTTGACAAACTGTCTATCCTGTAGATCGAGATGGCCTCGTTGTTTCAGCATCACTTAGCCTGACGGTCCGGACGACTGATTTCGTCGGTACGGCAAGCTGCTCTCCTATCCGGTGCTACCGATGTTTTGGCTAATAGAGATTTCCGCCGTTGTCTAGCATCTGAGCTGTTGTCTCAAACTGGTTGATCAGGATGCTGGTTGTCTGAGCAGTAATGTTGATTACTTGCTAGACTCAAAGAGGTCTCACTAGCCGGTTAAGTTGTTCTCCTGTGTTCTCTCAGAAACATGAGGCCATGAATATTTGAATAAACGTCAGCATGTCACCCAAGTACTTTGGTTATGAATAAAAGCAGCATAAATACTTGTGTTCTTATGTTTGATAAGGGTAGTCTGAATCTTGTTGACTAGAATGGTTTTTTAGCATTAATTATATTGTCATGTCAACTAAAATTTAATGTGGTAAAGAATTTATTAAGGTAAAAGAGAAACATTATCTTATGCAAGAAATCAGTTCTAAGATAGATGATTGGATATAAATCTATTTTAAAGATATTATACAATAGTGTCTATAGCGGTCTACGAGTACTGCGTAAAAAAATTATAGTGCCTCCCGTCGTAGTCGAGAATGGTGGTACGTCCATCCTTGCGTGATCTCTCCATTGCAGATAAGGAATTTTAGGCGGCGATTCTACAGGCCGTGACAGGTTTTCACAAGCATCAGCATAAATCACGCGGTTTGTTGCCGTGGCACAAGAAAACCGTGCAACATAGTACTAAAGTAAAGCGACCCGGCAGCGACGAGACACAAAGCAGACAGCGCGCACACTTTTGGACGCGCCGATCCGACGAACAGCGTCACGACGCGGGGCGTGGGGCGCGGGGCGCGGGGTGGGCCGGGGGTGGGGTGGGGTTGTGTGTGTGGGCCGTGGGAGGGGGGTAACTGCGCTTCGTTAACCGGACACGTACAGTGACGACATCTGCGATTCACTCTGGAAAGTACTGCGGAGATATTCCAAGTTGTGGCAGCGATAGGCCCAACAGCCCGTAAACTATGCCACATTATGGCTCTGTCTAGAACCTTCTGCTAGCTGATAGACGTAGTTATTTTAAATTCTGAAATTTTTTAATATATATTAATCCACGATATAAACTGTAACCCAAAATATAAAACATCAGTTTTTCTAAATTTTTACTGCTTATCGTTTTTTAAATCTGAAGCTGGCAAATAGGTGACTCATCGGCGATTCGGCGTTAAGCTGTGAACGTGTTGCACGGTGTCGAGTACGGTGGTCCACGAGAATCTCCGCCTGTGCTCATCTAGCCACG
>KE370773.1:1346708-1365162 GCA_000418225.1 Zizania latifolia
GTACAGCTATTGGACGTTGAAATTGCAAGATGGCCAGATCCAACACGTTTTGGAGGCAGGGAGAGAGAATGGTTTTGATAAAATGTCATAATAAGTTAATTACTTATTACTCTTTCCGTTCTCTTTTGATCTATCTCTAACAAAAAAATAATTTAATTTTGATCTGTATATTACTCCATCAACTTATCAATACATTTATGACTATTTAGATTCTACGTGCATGCACAGCTATTAGTGACCAGCACACCACTTTATACATACCCAAAGAACTAGTACTACTTTTCATTAGATTTTTAGATGGCGTGGTAGGAGATGGAAAGACTCACAGATGCGGAGTTTGAAGATATTTTTTAGTCTTGATATCGGATCTTATACACATATCAAAATCAGACGGAGGGAGTATACGTCAATTGTTAAAATGTTATTCGAAATATTAAAAACACTATGATTTACATTTTTATCATTTTTCGTGTTTTCTTTTCTTTATCCTAAAATCATTGTGAAATGTTATTTTTATCCCTCCCCTCTTCTTTGTCTACAGCTCATCTCTCCCCACATCGCCCGCCAACAAGATAGGCTATAGAAAAAAGAGAGAAATGGTAAAATTGATATGTCACGTTAGTTTTAGGGGAAAAAATTAAAAAATAGCACATCAAGTGACAATTGTCATACGATAAAAAAATGATTTTTTATCGAAACAGATAAGCAACCCTCTCGTCCGCGTCTACGTGACGAACGTGCGTGCGGCGTGCCCGCGTTCACGTACGGATCCCCTCTCGTGTTTCCTATATAGCGCGCCGCAGCAGGCTCTCGAAGAAGGAAGGAACACAAGAGAGGAGGATAGGCCTGAGAATCGAGATGGCGGCGGAGGCGGCGAACAGGAGGATCGTGCTGAGGAACCACGTGACGGGGTTCCCCAAGGAGTCCGACATGGAGCTCGTCGCGACGGGCACCGCGCCGTCGAGGGTGCCCGAGGGCAGTGCCGGCGCCGTCCTCTTGAAGAACCTGTACCTGTCCTGCGACCCTTACATGCGCAGCCGCATGTCCAAGCACGAGGAGACCTCTTACGTTCCTGATTTCGTCGTCGGCGAGGTACGCGAGATGCCAGCGAACTTGATCTTCGATTTGATTTGTTTTCGAAAGGGGGGATTTGTTAGTTTCTTGATCTGATGGTCTTGATGCGTACTGTGATGTTTGTTACTAGGCGATCACCGGCTACGGCGTCGGCAAGGTTGTGGACTCGAGCCACCCGGGGTTCAAAGCCGGCGACTACGTGTGGGGGATGACGGGATGGGAGGATTACAGCCTCATCAAGGATCCCAGCAAGGCCCTATTCGTCATCCGCCATCCCGAGCTGCCGCTCTCCTACTACACCGGCCTCCTCGGTACTCACCGCCGGCACATCCGACGCGATCGATTAGCCACGCGAGCATCCATGGCAGTTGGCATTTATGTGTGTTGAATTTGATTTCAGGCATGGCAGGCTTCACGGCGTACGTCGGGTTCCACGAGATATGCGCGCCCAAGGAAGGCGAGAGGGTGTTCGTCTCCGCCGCGTCCGGCGCCGTCGGGCAGCTGGTGGGGCAGTTCGCCAAGCTCATGGGATGCTACGTGGTCGGAAGCGCCGGGTCCGACGACAAGGTTCGTTCGCGTCTCGCGCCCAACGAAGCAGAGCCCCTCTCTTCCTCTGTTTCGACACACTCCAGTCACTCCTCATGATCATGTGTCTGATCATCCAGGTCAAGTTGCTCACAGAGAAGTTCGGCTTCGACGACGCCTTCAACTACAAGAAGGAGAAGGACCTCAACGTGGCGCTGAAGAGGTGCTTCCCGGAGGGCATCGACGTCTACTTCGAGAACGTCGGCGGCGCGATGCTGGACGCCGTGCTGCTCAACATGCGGGTGCGCGGCCGCGTCGCCGCCTGCGGGATGATCTCCCAGTACAACCTGGACCTGCCGGACCCCGTGCACAACCTGATGGCCGTCGTCGCGAAGCGACTCCGGATCGAGGGGTTCATCGTGTCCGACCACTACGGCAGGTACAGGGAGTACGAGGAGACGGTGGCGCGGTACGTCAAGGAGGGGAAGATCGCGTACGTGGAGGACGTCGCCGAAGGGCTGGAGAACTCCCCCGCCGCTCTCATCGGCCTCTTCTCCGGCCGCAACGTCGGCAAGCAGGTGGTCGTCGTCGCTACGGAGTAACCGCGAGATGTGCGTGTTATACGTGTCAGTTTGCGTGGTTATGCATGGTGTAACATGGTACTACCGATGCCATGTCTTGACGTCGGACTGAATTTTGTACCGTAATTTTGAACATCTATCATAAATCTACTTTGATCTAGCCCTCGAATTCCGAAAAAAAATTGCCTGCAGGCAGCCACCCTGTAGCCCGCCCTTAGATTGCTGCCACGCGTCTCCACGATGTATCGTAGCGTCCCACATCAGCTTGGCTATTTTTTTACGAAAAGGAGCTGTGAGTCTGAGACTCGAGTTGGAGTTGGAGCGAGTCATGTCATTCGTGTGCAGCTGGCCCCCGGCCTATCACGCAAGCCCACGATCGGCACACGAGAGGTTTGGTGCTGGTGCAACATGCGGCCTAGCAACAAGATAGCTTATGTAATAGTTCCTCGTATTTGTATGGAGAACTATCTTAATTCTATTTTTTTAAAAAAATCAATCCTATAACAATATAACATTTTTATAATCTTAATTTTTATTTTTAAACAATATTATAGAGGATTAGAAAAGGGATCACTACTTTTGAGAGAAAGGAAGAATAATTTAAGGGATTATTTAGAATAGAGGATTATTTAAATATATATTGTTACAACATGATTTTTAAACACACCTAAATTTAAATTTAGTTTTTTTTAAAAAAACTAAATTTAAATTTATGTAACTGGTCATGACTCACGAGTGCATTGGAGATGGTCTGAGCTCCTCGGACCGCTCCCGAATAGATGATGTTCAGTTGGTTTTCGTCCCCAATCGCCAATCGGCAACATTTTCCAGCAGTTGTTGATTCGTTCCGCACACTCCACCCTCTCCCTCTGCCTCCTTCCCTCCCTGCAAACCGCGAGCGCCCTCCGCGGCTTCAGCTCCCCTCTCCTCCCGCGGAGCCCCTCGCCCGGATCCCACTCGCAAGCGTGACGCGACGGGTTCCACCGCGCGGCCGGCTGTGACACACCCACCGCCGTGACACTGATCCGCCGCCAGAGACCCGGTGAGCGCCCCCTACCTCTCTCTCTCAGCTGGCTTGTTTGACCGCGCCGCCATCGTCCCTTCTCCTCGCTTCTCGAGATGCGCCCTCCGTGCTCCATGGTACCTCTGTTGTTTCGTTTGGCTCGTGGCTGGTGAGTTGGCGGAGCAGATCGCGGCAAGTAAGCTAGTGGGCGCGGGACTGCGCTTGCGGAGCTTGTCTGGCGAATGGCGGTGGCCGGTGGGGGGCATTAGAAGATTTTTTTTGCTGGGGATTGTGTCTTTTGTTCGGGCGCCTTATCTCGCGCGCGGAATGATTTGGCCAGCCATGAATATTAGTCATTAGGCCCTGTCAGATATCTGAAATCCACATATGAAATGGTTAGATCAGATGGTTGGGATTGATGGGCACATTGACATTGTACAAGTTATACTGTTAATCAGCTGGTTCTAGTGACTCCAAACAAACATGTCTAGGCTAAATTGTTGTAACTTGAGTCGGATGCCTTTTTTGTGATGTCCGTCATAGATGCTCATAAGCGTTATAGGACATCCATTCTAAACACTTTTACAATGGATCATCCACTTTCATCTTGTCCTTGGGGTTGTTTTAATTATTTATCAAAGTTGGTGCTCTGTATTGGTAGCCATGATTACTGTTGAACCTTCTGCACAAGTTACTATTGCTGCGATCATTAATTCTAGTTTCATTCTGTGAATTACTTGGAAACTTTGATGCCATTGAGGACTTCCATACATGTGGAATATGCATTTCCTGGTTGAAGTATTTGTTTCTTAAGCTAATTATGGCTAGTGACTCTGCAGCAGTTAGACAATGCTAACTGACACAGACATAAAAATGCAAGGAATTTTGGAGCTATGATTGCTATTAGACAAGATTATGACACTACATTTTATTATTTGTAATTTGACAAACACTGTGTCAGATCCCATTCTCTTTGCACATAGATGCATTCTTTAGATGCAGCAATGCTCATAACTGTAGGTTTCTTGAGTTTCAGGGTTCTACCTGGAAAGGCATAACCCTGGCATTCTCTTGAGAAAAGGAAGAAGCAACCAAGAATGGCCTCGAGGGCGATCGTTAGGAGAAGGAAGTATGCTCTAGAGCATACTAATGTGCCTATTTTGTTACTACATTCATCTACTTCTACTTTTCGGCAAGAAAAATTTGGATACGATGTTGAGCAAAGCACTCTATCTCAAAACTCAGGGGAATGTAACTGTGAGAAAGCACAATTCGTTTTAAGGAAGCGACACCTTTTGGACCTTAGTAATGGGTTCCTGTGTCGCCCAACTCATGGGGCTTCACTGGCCTTTTATGAATCTAAAACACAGACTTTTAGTTTCCCCATGGGAGCTAGGTATTTCCTGCAATCAGTACACCATGCATCAAGCACTGCTGGGCATCCTAAAGCTGATATTCTCGATGAGCGGAGTGAGAACCAGAAACAGAAGCAGGGGACAAAGGAGGCATCCCCAGAAGAGTGTGATCAGGCGGTGGAAGGCTTGAGCACTGCAAAAGCTAAAGCTAAAGCTAAGCTGGTGCAGGAAGTACAAAAGTCTGACCAATCAATCATACAGAAATTTTGGGCAAGGCTTCTAGGTATTGGACCTGCTCTGCGTGTCATTGCTTCAATGAGCAGGTCTCAGTTCCCTCTAGTGTATTGATGTATTTGCAATTGCTGTATTACTCCTTTTTATGGGTTAACCATTTATTTTCATCTTTTTGATTTTTATTTATTCTGTAAATTTAAGTGCTGACTGGGCTGCAAAGTTAAAGCATTGGAAGGACGAGTTTGTTTCTACACTGCAGCATTATTGGTTGGGAACTAAGCTGCTGTGGGCAGATGTTAGAATTTCGTCAAGATTGTTGGTGAAACTTGCTGGTGGAAAGGGCCTTACGAGAAGAGAGAGGCAACAACTTACACGCACAACAGCAGATATGTTTAGGCTGGTACCTTTTGCTGTGTTCATCATTGTTCCCTTCATGGAATTCTTACTCCCGGTCTTCCTCAAGATGTTCCCAAACATGTTGCCATCCACCTTCCAGGACAAAATGAAGGAAGAGGTACTGACCTAGATATGTTATGTTTTCTTGCCACCATATTTGCTAAATACACACACATTGACTCAAGTCCACATTTCATTTTGCTATGTACAGGAGGCATTAAAAAGGAAGTTGAAAGTAAGGATGGAATATGCAAGGTTTTTACAAGATACTGCAAAGGAAATGGCCAAGGAAGTACAAACGTCACGTAGTGGAGAAATGAAACAGACAGCTGAAGATTTGGATGAATTTTTGAACAAGGTATCAGGTTCATACATGTTCAGTTTGCTGTTTCGAGGTAAATACATAGATCATTAAGTGCTTATTTTAATGTTTTCCTGCAACTAGGTTAGGAAAGGTGGACATGTCTCAAATGAAGAAATTCTGAGCTTTGCAAAGTTGTTTAATGATGAACTGACCTTGGATAACATGAACAGGTTGATGTTCCATTGAATATATAACTTAACCCTTGATTCTAACAGCTTTCTGATCAGTCTTTTTTTCCTTCAGAGCACGGCTGGTAAATATGTGTAAATATATGGGGATCCAACCTTTTGGTACAGATCACTACTTAACATTCATGCTTCGGAAGAAATTGCAAGAGTATGTTTGCCAGTTGCTTTCACATGTAGATGCTGTTATCAGATGTAGATGTCAGATAGTCAGATGATGAGAAAATAACATGATGGGTAATGTAGAATATATCTTGTATACAAATCTTTAGTTCAACTTGAGAATTAATTATGTTGCACCTTCCTCATTGAATTAGTTTTTGTCCTGGACATATTTAGTACTGATTTGGCCTTTTTAAATCTTAGAAGATCAGCTAATAATCTCCAGGATATCAAATAAAGATCCAAATTTGTCATGAACCAAATTCATGGTGGGATAAACACCACAGGAGGATAGCTGGACAACGTTGGCTGCTAGGGATGAGAGGAGAAACTTAGACTGGGATAATGAACATTAGAGAAAGATTAGACTAATTCTTCATTGCTTAATGAAATAGAGATACTATCCATTCTTATATAGATGGCATGACTTGACTCTCAAGAAGTTAATCTATAAAATCTAGGAAATAGATTACAACTCAATCTAATCTTATCTTTAAAATAAGAAACCTAATCTTATCTCTAAACTAACAATTCCTAAACTGATGCTACAGTACGGTGTGGGTACTGTTCACGCCATATATTGGCTAGGTTGTGGGCCTTGGCCTCCAAGCCCATGCCCATGACAAATTTTGAATGATTTTTGTAGTTCTCATTGCATCATCTGAAATTGAGAACAATGGGTCTAGAACATAATCTTCTTCAGTGTACCATTACTTGTAAAATAAACGTGACGTGATGAATCACGTGGAAACAGTTACTTGTACACCAGAATCAAACCTCATTCAAGTTTGAAGACCACATGGTGTTCTTATGCAAACATTTTTTTGGTAATTAGCCGTATTACAACTCTTTTATCTATCTTTGCAGAATTAAGAATGATGATAAGATGATCCAGGCTGAGGGTGTGGAGTCTCTTTCTGAAGAGGAGCTTCGACAAGCTTGTCGTGAACGTGGTCACCTTGGTTTATTGTCAACAGATGAGATGCAAAAACAGGTTCGTTGGCCTTGAAATTATTGAAGGGACATCCACGTTGTGGAGTAGATCATGGTACTAAATAAAACACATCAGATTCATATCGTTAAAGGTTTTTAAATGATTTTTATTATATTCTCACTTTTTAGTAGTTCCAGTATATTCCCTATTGTTTTGCTAATGAACTGACTGTTGATACATTTCACATGTTTTTTCATCTTGTTCCAGTAACCTATTGAACTTCTTTTACTAACTATAAATTGTAAGTGTGTTACCAGCAGCGAACCCAGAACAAAAACTACCAGGTGTCTGATACATACGAGTACTCTAATTATTGAGTAATATTATAATTAAAATAGCCTAAAGGAAATACACGTGCTACCTGGCCCTGGCGTCCTGTGCACCGGGCTAGCACACCGTAGGAACGCCCCCATGTGTTGCTATAATGGGTAGTGTTACTCTGCTAAGTGAGAAAAAGTCTACGATGCATCTTGCTCTGGACTTCTTATGCCAGTGCTTTGTTTACTAAATTGTGTTAATGTACATGAAAAAATTCCTAGCAATACTGTATAAGGTGCCTTTGGTTCACTCTAGTGATCTAGATGCATTACTTTGCAGGAACTTTATTGGTGTTTAAGCTATGTTAAATTAATATCAAACTACTGTAAGAATTTAAACAATTAATTTTATGTTCAGCTCAGGGACTGGTTGGATCTATCACTTAATCATTCTGTGCCATCATCTCTTCTTATACTATCAAGGTAATTCTGGTGATAGTTGATCTTGAGTTTTTGGTTCATCTGTTCAAGTTCTCAATTGTGTTTGAATTACTGCCAGAGCTTTTACTGTGTCTGGAATGATGAAGCCAGAGGAGGCTGTTGTAGCAACATTATCTTCTCTGCCAGATGAAGTTGTAGATACTGTTGGAACAGTACTTCCCTCTGAAGATTCTGTGTCTGATAGGAAGAGAAAATTGGAATTCCTGAAGATGCAGGAAGAACTTATCAAGGTACAGCAAATTTGAGTTTCAGAAATTCCATCTCTCTATGTAATGAAGCTGCCCTGGGTTAGGCCTGCCTGACACAGATATATGCTCTTACTGGTTGTATCACCAAGTTCCCAGCTGCAATAAAGTATCTTCCCTATTGGCAGTTTGGAAATTCACCTCAATTTAAATATAAATAAGTGAATTGAAGTTCAGCATTACAACCCATAACTTGTCCACTATGTGTATTGTTTTGCTTGAAATACAGAAACATGATAACTGATGTGGTAGCATCATATTTCTGCTCAAACCTTGCCAAGCACCCTCTTCATGTCTATGACACAGATCTACTGGATCTTGAGAATTATGGGCATAATTAAATTTTATAGTGGGAAAATAGTATTCTGTAGAAGAAAAACATGGATTAAAAATGGTGAGACCCCATCGTGCATAAAATTGCTGGTTGTATTGTTTAGGATTGTAATAAAATTTGATTATTGATGTGATTTGCTAACCAACTTGAAGATGCATTTTCCTCTCTGGCTTTCAATATTCTTTGGTTGGCCAAGCCCAATTATTATATGATTCACCTATGCAACTGTAGTTATTATTTGGCTAATGATTTGGCAGATTCTATAAGTTCTCTCAGTTCCACTGTTTGATGCTCCAACTATGTTGTCAATTATACATTGTTGTTAATGCTTCTGCATATCAAATAATACTTAGGAAGAGGAGAAAAGGCAAGAGAAAGAAGAGAAGGCAAAACTTGAGGAACCAAAGATTACCGAAGAGGATTTGGCTTTGAAGGAAATGACTGAGCCTACTACTAGGGAAGAAGAGGAACTAAAGAAAGCAAAAGTTGAGCATGACAGGAAGGAGCAGCTTTGTAATATCAGCCAAGCATTGGCTGTGCTCGCATCTGCTTCTGTATGATCCTAGCATTAATCTATATACCTTTCATTTCTAGCATAAGTTGCATTAAGTCATTAACATTCTGTTGTACCTTTTTTATCTTACTGCAGTCTGTTACCAAGGAACGTCAAGAGTTTCTGAAGCTTGTCAATAAGGAGGTATGAGTTGAAGTTGCACTGAATATGTATTTGCTTCAGTTTACATAACATAATATAAGATGGCTCCCACTCTTGTGGAACACAGATAGAACTATATAACACCATGCTGGAAAAGGAGGGTACAGAAGATGAAGAAGAAGCTAGGAGAGCATACATGGCTGCAAGGGAGGAATCAGACCATGCTGCAGAGGTAGCTGCAGGAGAAAAAGTCTCATCAGCACTGATAGAGAGGGTAAGGAATTCTTTTCTGCATTCAAACCACTACTTGACCTGTCTCTTTTAATATTACCTTGAAACATCCCTAACTTCAAGATAATCATGTGATAGTAATTGCAAATATACACCCAACTCCAGAGAGGGCGTGAGAGTAGAGGAATTGATTACTGGCATGGAAAAACACTGAGATAGGTAGAAATATGTGCTTGGTTAGTAATGAGCTTTGATAAATCAATTGCTTCTTACTTCTAATGTTCATCTTTGACAATTATGTCCACCACCATACAGAAATCTGTTCTTATTTTCCAAAATTAAATAATTGCTGAATTGATAACTAGACAAAATTAAATAAATTCTGAATCCGTAACTAGATTGAGATGTCAGACATAATGAACGAGCTTATTGTTATCAGTAAGTGATTATTACAATTTAGTACTAACTTGACCATGTTATGAGAATAGAAGTCTAGAAAAGGATATGGCTAAATTCAACTTTGCTCCTTATAAGAGGGGAGATATATGCTTTATACTAACTACTGTTCATCAGTCATCACTACCTTTAACTTTCTTTGCAAATTCTGGTCTATACTTAATGATCTGGAGTTGTTGTTTGAAGCACCCCAAAAAACTATTCTAACCTTATTGAGGCAAAAGGCAATTAGCAATCAATTATGTAGAATCTGTATTTTCACTGTTATCTTAGGCTCTCGGTTTCACCAACTGGGACATTGCTAATCAGCATATTCACTTTTCTTATTTTTGAACTCAAAATTTGGTGTTGCTTCATGTTTGTGTCTCAACTCTTCTAGCTTCTTTCTCTATGATGATGGCAGCATCACACATCTGCATGTCCTTGTTCTACATTTACTAATTTAAATATTTTTCTTAATTGACATAATTTCTCTCTTGTTCTATTGGATAGGTTCCGTGTGGAAAATGATTCAAACATGATGTGTATATTTTTGTTTGCTAGTCTGCTCTTTAATAACTAAGGGACTATTTGTTGTTGTACTATTTTGCTGCATTTCAGGTTGATGCTATGCTTCATAAGTTAGAGAAAGAGATTGATGATGTTGATGCACGAATTGGTAACCGCTGGCAGCTGCTTGATAGGTAAATTTCACCTGCATGCACGTAAGGTTGTCATGAATCACTTGTTACTACAAAGTTTCATGCTTTCATTGTCGTTAAATTTCTGGGGATACTTTGTGGTAGTAATTTTTTTGTAAAAAATCTTGAGGCTGGCAGGGAGATTGCTTGATTAGAACAGACAGCCAACTCAAGTTGGGACTTGGAACAATAAAGGGACATGTTAAGCCTATGGTCATTCACAAGTGATTGCAACTGAATTCAGCCATTTTTCTCTCCTGCCAGCATATGCATACCTTTGCTCTAAAAGAGTTGAATTCATATGGCTAAAGTCGTAATAGATTAATAGATCATTGTATGCCACTAACCAAGGAATGGTGTTGTGTGTCAAATTTGTCGGAATTTTTTCCTTGCTCACAAATAACCTGGTCTTGTACTCTTGTTGCAGTGACCGTGATGGCAAAGTGACCCCTGAAGAGGTAGCAGCAGCAGCAAATTATCTCAAAGACACCACAGGGAAGGATGGCGTCCAAGAGCTTATTAGCAATCTTTCTAAAGACAAAGGTCCCACTAGGCTTCTCTACCTACTGTGCTGAAACATAAATGTCCATATTCATCAATCTGCATTTCTAAGCCTTTTTTCTGCTTTTATGCCGAACAGAAGGGAAGATCCTCGTGGAAGACATTGTGAAGCTGGCATCACAAACGGGAGAAAGCAACGAGCATGAAGAAGCCCCACGACAATAGGTAGATAACTTTGATGGCTGTTCAAGTCAGCAGTCCATTCTTTCTCCCCCAGTAACAAAAGGCAGGACGGTCATTTTTTTTGTTGCGACTGGCTGCCGTGGAGAGGGTTGTGACCGTATCATTGCTTGCTATGAAACATGCATATAGTTAGCCATCAGTTCTGCCTAGGTGCGTGGCAACTGAAATTCCAACCAGTTGCCACCCAGTTGCCATGGTAATGGACATGCTGAATTGCCAGATGGGATAATAATCCGTGTCTTATCCAAATAATCTGAATAAAGGTATAGATGTTGAATAAGTATCTGTCTTAATCTATGCTATTTGAATCAGAATCGTGCTGGATTTCAGTGAAGAGTAGCCGAGTACGTAAAGGATTGCACCGAAAACTTTTGCTTTTAAAACATGAGACTCCCTGATGATGAGTCGAGAAAAAGAAAAGGAGAAATTCAAACATGGTGTATGGGTTATAAATGTTGGTACAACTCTAGCTCTTTAAAATCTCTAGAGTTTATATAGTAAAATAAAGTATTTTAAACTTTTGTTTTTATTTCAAAATAAAATCAAATTATTTAACTAAATAATCTCAATCTATCTATAATTTTAGATTTAGAATATTTTGGAGCTAAATTGATCACATCTAAAGTTTATATGTGGTAAAACAAAGTACTTTAAACTTTTATTTTTATCCAAAATAAAATCAGATTGTTTAACTAAATATTTTTAGTCTATCCACAGTCTAGTATTTTTTGAGCTAAATTTGATAAAAATTTTCAGTATTTTTGAGCTAAATTTGATAAAAAAATTCTAGATCTGAATATATACATATACAGTATAGGACACATACAAAAATCCAAATAATGCAAAAAGACCCTCGATTGGGCTTGCCTGGCCCAAGGCTATACAGGCGGCGTTATCAACCTCAAGGTCAATCTGAACCGTCCATCGTACATCCAACGGTATGCGCGCGTTTGTTTGACCCCAGCAGTGGAGTGGAGCCGTTTCCCATCGGGCCCATCATCCGGTTCATCCCCTCCGCCCCACCTCTTCGCCGGCCATTACCCCTCTTCCGGTTCCAATCTGGTCTAGGGCTGCGCGGCGCGAGGGGAGATCAGAGCTCGCGAGGAATCGAGGAGCGGGGGGAAGGCACGATGGGGAAGAACAATGCGTACAAGGCGATGCAGCGGGCGCGGATTGGGTCTTCCTCCGGCGCCCCGGGCGCCGCCGACTCCCCCGAAGACGGCATGGTCGGTCCCCTTCCTAGTCTCGCCTCCCTTCCCCCTATCCATCCCCTCTCAGATCTTGATTTTCCCTTCCTCCCCTAACTTTCCAAGTCTCAGACTTGGTGCCCACCTTGTCTCGATCGCTCGTTCCCACCTGCGACGACCTTATTGAGATCTGCGATAGGTGTAGGTTACATCGAGATGGAATCCTGCTGCTAGGAGGTAGTAGTAGTAGTTTTAGAAATCATGGTACTTTTACTAACGAGGGCCGTCGCAGACGGACGGTTCATTTCATTCTCCAGAGTGGCATGCGGCGCGATTGGCCAGCCTGAGCAAGACCCACACCGTCACGTGGGAGGAGTTCAAGAAGAAGCAGAAGGTACAGCCACGACTTGCTCGGTACTGTTAGTTTTAGTTTTGGCAAAATTAGTCAGCTGGCTTATTCTCTCGTTCTTCTTTTCGTGTGCGCAAACTGCAAACCATGGCAGTGCAGATGTACTCTTGTTGCTTCAACTTTGTGTTGTGCTGGTGGTTCTGATTATTATTTCCGTGTTTTAATGCACTGCGTGATGGTCTGATGAAGGCTGATCGCTAGATATCAAGCATGTGTACATTTCGTTATAACATGGTATATTCTAGATGGATTTGGAACATGATTACCTTCCTAGCACATGTAACAGGAAAAAAATCTGAATGATATAAGGGCATATTTATCAATCTAAGACTCTGTAGTTCATTGAAGAAGCTAATTCTTGTCTCATTTGATGCATTGACAACTTTTTTATCCCCATTCTTTTCTAGCTACAGCATTACACAATCATTTTTGTACCGCATAAACCTATCTCTAGGGAGTTCTCATAATTCCATCTTAGTTGATTTGATTGCTTGAATGGGCTAATGATATAAAATTTCATTTCTTTTATGATTATTGGTCATACGGTTATTATGGATGACACTTACTCTAATTCCAAACAGACCAACCTAAGCCCTTTTTAGTTTGTTCAGGATTGTTTTTTGCAAATGATTTGACCCAAAATGTTGTTGCAGATAATTCTAAGACTCTCTGTACTTATTCAGAGATTGATTTGTAATTACAGCTGTTTACCATCAGTACTTTACAGTAACTCATGCTGCTCTTGTGCCATAATAGGAAGATGAGCTAAAGAGGGGTGAGGTGGAAGCTGACAAAGATAAAATGATGAGAGAATATAGGGCTCAACTGGATGCTGAAAGGGCACAAAAGTTAGCTCATGGAAGAAATCACTCAAGGTCAAAATTATCGTCATCTCAGAAAGGTAGCTGTGTGACTTAGCAACCTGTCGATGATGTATTGCTGTATTGGATTAGTTTTTTTCGTCCAGTCACCTGTTTCCTACATCTGTTGTATTTGCCAAGTGATTCTGCTGACAAATAATTTTGGATACAGAAAGGAAGGATAAAGATGAAAAGAAACGGAGTAAAAAGAGGAGAAAGGTATACCCCTACAAATCAAACAACTATGGAATATTTCTGTTGTAGCTGCATCAGTTTTGATAAGATAGCGTGGATTGAGGTCAATTTTAGTCAGCCACATTGGTTCCCTACAAGAGATGGACTGATGGAATAAACCACTGCAAAAGGAATAAACCACTGCAAAACTATTTCTTACTATTTAATTAGTATCATGATTGTCAGAGCAATCACAAACATTCATCATTTCATCTACTTGCTTGCTGCCTTAAACTAAATTTTGCCCACTTCTGCATTCATTACAGCACAGAAGCTCATCAGATTCAAGTTCCAGTTCATCATCAGAATCATCAAGCGGTGATGATGAGGATAGGGGTTCGAGAAAGTCCAGACCACGGTCGAGATCGAAGAGAGCAAAGAAGGATAAGCACAGGTCAAGATCCAAACACAGAGTCTGTGATAATGAGGAAGGTCCTGTTCGGCTCTCTAAATTCTTTGGGAATACAAAGAAGTAGATGCTGAATACTGAGACGCCTGCAGCCTGACCTTGTTGCATAATCTGCTGAGCTATGAGCCTATGCTGGCTATGCATGGATGGTTGTAGACTGTATCGTTCAGATCTGATTACTGTCTGAATGTTGAGAAAAACCAGTTACTGTATTGCATCTCACGAATGTTAAACACTTTGACAGTTCAGTATTTGAATATGAATTCATTATAACATTGCAGTACTTAACAAGGTGGGTATGGTAGCACTTATGGCATCAAAAGTTTGAGCTGCCTTGTTCATTTCGAATTCAAATGTCATGTGAACTGTCTCTTTTTTGCTTCTCTGAAGACACCTGGGACAAAAAAAATGGGACTAACATGCTATTAGTGAGAAAAAGGAAGGTGGCCCCACATAAATTTGATTTTGATTTTGAATCTTGACTCACTACCACTATGAATTCAAATCTCACCGCACGGTTTTCAGCGATGGACATATTAAGTTGAACGTGACCTCTAATTACACCCATGGTTGTTGAATTTTTTTAAATAATCGTTTTATTAAGAATTACACTTTTGGGTTGACTTTTGAATTTTTTACAAAACTAGACCTATGTCGTTGTTTCATCGGGTAACAAGGGTAATGCTGACCAATGGTGTGATGATACGCAACTATCATCCAACTAAGGTTGATAGGGGTCCTGTCATCAACCCAATTGACTATAGACCCTTGTCGGCCATTCATTTGGTGATATGGATTCTGTCGCGAAAGGAACGGTCGATAGGGTTTCGTTTTAGTTTTTCAATAATTTTGTTTTTTTGTTGTCCTTTGGCAAAGAGTTTGGCCTTTGGAATTCAACTTAGATGATATTATAATTTATTTTAAATGATAATCATTGGCAAGTATGGTTAATCTTACAAAGTAAATACTACATATACATAAGTGAAAATATGTATTAGCATAATGGTAAATAAGAGTAAATAACATATCAAGTTAAGTAGTACACAAGATTCAACCTACGTTAATGCCCCTAGGACTAGCACACTACGGCCCATGCGCCCTTGTTTAGGGGCAACACCACGTGTAGCGTTGGGCTTTTGCTACCCGCATACAGAGTGAGTGAGTAAGTTTGGCATTTGGTGTTCCTTAATTAGCCTAGTTGCACCTATGTCTCGCGTGATGTGCTCTGCCTATGTGGCTGGTGACACTCCCTATAGTTGTAAAAGTCTCATCTCTGTTGATTACGCTAGCTATGACTAGAAGTTGACCAAATCGTCGTGAAATCCAAATGCCTAAGGATCCACTATGGTTCATAGGTTATAGGTAGCAGCGTCGACTAGAGCTAGGCTTGCATGAAAGTACTACATCTAAGGCACTGTAAAGGAAATATTGGTTATGCCATATGAAATCGAAATGTGAAAAGTGACACAGATGTTGTAAAGATATACGTGTGACTTGCATGGTGCACGCGACAGTCCTGTGAAAGACGAGCAGGGGATATACGTCGAGAACATACCTATGCCACTAGAGTAGGTTATTTGTCTAACCACCGTACCTAAACTATACTAACTAAATTACGATATACTAAACAACTAAAATAACTAAGTTATAAATTGTTGGACAACTAAATTAACTAAACTACGCTACAACTAAACTAACTAAATTAATCTACATAACTAAACTATATAAACTAAGCTATACTACAAAACTAGAAAGATTAAAAAACTTATCGAAAGTCAGAGATCCACAAACCCTTCTCTCCCTTCCCTCCACTTGTCCTCCTCCCTCTCATCTGTATGCTCTAGAATGTGAGGTGAAAAGTGAATTAATCTCTATTGACGGATGATTTTGACGGATGATTTGGCGACAAAGAGTATAGGATTCTCCTACCATCAAATCAACGGCCGATTTAAAAAATCAATAGTCAATAGGAGCTAAATCTAACCGTTGGGCTCCTATCAACTGATAGGAGGCCTTCCATAGCTCTGTCGCCAAACCAATTGTTAATTTAAAATAAATTGACCATTGGTTTAATGACATAGCTATAAAAGGCCATTTATCGGTTGACAACTTGACATGAGTCTAATGGTTAGATTTGGTTTCTATTGACAGTTGATTTAACGATAAGAGCAATATCACCAAACTATAATAGATCAACGAGGGTCTAGTTTTATAAAAAAATCGAAAGTCGACTCATAATTGCGACTCTTAATAAAAATAATTATTTAAAAAATTCCATGGTTGTCACGCTAGTCTCCACACTAGGTCCCAAGTTCAACCTGGGCTCAGACACACTGTCGTTGTTTTTTGTGTTTTTCCGAAACTGGGCTTAGGCACTATCATTGTATTCTTTTTTTTCACTCCCAGCAAGCTTAGAGCTTTACAGTAGCATAGCCCAGGCACTAAGTCCCAATGCAAAAGTAGCAGGAAGGCAAATGCATGTAGCTAGCGAATTTTCTGAGACGTTATATGCATCCTGGTATCATCGGCAATGCGGATATATGCATGCATAGGAGCATGGCAAGTTGTTACAAGTTAATATGGCAAAACGCACATCTTAGTATGAAATAAAGCTCAATCAATATATAATGTACATCTAAACAACGTATAGTTGATGGGCGATAACAATTGGATGCTCAAAGCTAACCCCAAGCAGTTTCAATAAGATTAACAAGGCAAATGGATGATCCAACCTATGCAAGAGGTAGCTGTAAAAGTTTGTACACCCATGCTATCAGCTACAAAGTACAATAATAGCCAATTGATCAACTATAAGCTACGGAGCAAAATCAATCGCCAGCTGATCGACTTGCTATGTGGACTCTTCTAATTCTTCTCCAAATCGTTCCAGCCTTGACACCTCTGCATCATAGTCACGGATCTGGGCATGGTTAATAGAACCATCATCTTCGCTCGCCTGGATTTGCTTCCCACCAAACCTGCACGGGAATAAATAAAAAATGACAAACTGCTAAGACAAATTCTCGACAATTTGTTATAATTCTAATGTAGGTAGAAAAAAGCAAGCATGAAACTTCCAACTTCCAAGAGCACCTCCTTTCATATTCAAAGCATTCTCATTCGAGGCAATTGGTTTAAAATTGATCTGAGACATTTGGCAAACTCAAGGTTTATGCACATCAAACATAAATCTATTTTACAGGAGCATCAACGCAACAGAGAACAAGGTGAGCTAACTCATTTTATGTTAAAAAAACCTACCATCTTCCATTCATCTTCTCTATGCATTTGGCACCATCTTTCCGGTCTTTGAATTTCACCAAAATAACACCCTGTGGATGATTTTCACAAACCTGCAAGCAGAAACATGTGCATGGAACATAAGTGGATAGTTGCTGGCAGTTCAGCTATGATATACAAAAGGCATTTAATAGGATCCATTTTTCCAGCCAAGTTTAACCTGGGGGAAAAGAAAATCCCAGCCAATCCAAATCTGGCCAGGTTCAACTCACGTGTTGTGAGGTTAGGCAAGTCCTACTGGCCTTGGAATTGTGAGAAAACAGAAACAGGTAACGGCAGCCCCAAAGGCTGAGTGGTTTAAGAACTGTAAGAGTGCATACATCTGCATGTGTCTGGGTATTTAGTTTGTTGCCCAGTCTTATCATGAATTGATGGCCCCATGAAATCCAAAATATCTGATCAATCAAAGGTAGATTACACACCTTAGCTACTCAGCATGCCTCAATCATCCGTTTCCTTTTTTCAGTCTTATTTGCTAATGCCCACTACTGGAGCGCTTATTACGCCAGTAGAGTTTTTAAGTAGGACAAAGATGCAATTACACTCTACCCATTTAGTCATAGTGCTGACTCCCAAAGAAGTTGCAGCCAGCAATTAATGTGCATTCCATATTGCTCCTGCGCATATCAGGACTAGATGTAAAATGGAAGCAGCTAAAAGGAAGTTTGGTAGGCATTTGGAGTTGAACTGCATTACAGTTATACATGCTAACATGCATGATGCATCTTGAACATGTTGCAAGTAAGTCCACACTAAACATCCAAACTGACTTATGTGTTGCAATTTTAATTATGATGGCAAAGGGAACAAGCAAAGGCAAAGTTAATAATTACCTTGACATTATCAACTGGACCAAATTTCATACATTCTTTTCTAACATCTGACTCAAGCTCAGGAAGAAGAGTTTCATCAGCCTGGAATAGTCGAGACTTTCTTCCTCAGTCCAAATAATAAAAAGGAAGTTGCTAGTTGCAGATAATGAAATCCGGGGGACCAAACCAAAACAATCTAGTGACTGCATGAAAAGAGCACACTTTTGCAATACGCCAAGCATACTTCAGCTACTTACTCGCAATTCA
>KE370773.1:1376645-1389264 GCA_000418225.1 Zizania latifolia
CCTGCACTGTCACCAACCCTCTCAGGCCGCCCCAGATCTGTGACCTGCACGGCTGCATCGTCATCAGCTCTCGTCGGCAGCCCCCGATCTGTGACCTGCACTGCGTAAGTATATCTAGACATATTTTGACTGGTTTCCTTGCATTTTATTAGCCCTTGGTCCTTAGATAATTACATACTCGATGAACTCAGCACTGAATGAGTGCCCACCAACTGTATATGTGGCCTAAAATAAATCAAAGTAAGGAAATATGGAAAGTAAAATTAATTTTGATTCCTAAACAGGGAAGATGTAGAGGTTTTAGAAATTTTTAAAAATCAGAAAGAGTTGTTGGAGAAATTTATTCACTTGCTATTGTGTTAGTCCTTAGATAACTCTTTGTAGGATTAATTTATTCATTTGTTGTTGACAATTAATGCTTTAGAGGTGTTGGAAATATTCGATGAACTCACTGCCAACAAAAAGATTTCAACTGTTTGGAGGACAAAAAACGAGTTGGATCGATATTTGGAAGAGGAAACACTTCCATGTGACCCGGGTGTGGAATTTGATATACTTGGTTGGTGGAAGGTTGCAGGAAGTCGCTATCCCACACTAAGGATGGTAGCTCGTGATATCTTGGCTATTCCAATAACTACCGTGGCCTCGGAGTCCGCCTTTAGCACTAGTGGAAGGGTTTTAAGTGAGCACCGTAGTCGTCTCACTCCAAAAATGTTGGAGGCATTAATGTGTAGCCAAAATTGGCTACGATATCAATTTGAAGGTATGATGATACGTGCAACCAAGATTGTATTTTGTATTTTTTTCATATGATATACAACTACTAATGCAAATATTATTCTTCATGTTCTAGGTGAAGATGAGGCGGATAGCTTTTGGTCATGTCTTCAAGACGTTGAGGAGGAGTTTAAAGATGGATCCTATTCCATACTAAATGATGATTCGGAATAATTTATGGCTTGTTGGATGTGTTTTCTATCGTGTTTGGACTTAGAACTATAATGTCTTGTATTATGTCATTTTGACTCATTGTGGTGATGTTGAACTTTAATGTGTTTGATGTTTTCGTGGCTTGCTAATTGTTGAATGAGGTGCTGAAAATACTAAATTTTAGTGGTGTAATATTGTGCTGAAATGTTGCACTATAGGTATGTTGAAATGTTGTTGTTTGCTATTTTATTGTTCGCGGGTACACGGGTATGCCCGCGGGTATACGGCGCCCGCGGGTACCGGGCACGGGCACGGGTTTTTACTCGTCGCGGGTAACGGATACGGGTTCGGGTATGGGTATTTTTCACGGGTACGGGTATGGGTACGCACTACCCATGCCCGTGATACCCGACTGCCATCCCTACTAACAAGACACGTGGTTTACAGTGTTCATATGATGTTTTATTTTGATACCCCTATGTAATCCCCTATATATTACCGTTACAGTCGGTTGTAAGTAGAGGATAATTCAGTATTATCTTGTTCACGTTGTGCCTATAAATACTCTCCCTTTGTTCAAATAAGGGGATCGAATACTTGAATTCATAGTCAATACAACGTAAGGTTTTTATTTGAATCGGAGACCTGAACCAGAAACCTAAATACTTTGTTAAACACAAGTCCTTCGAAATCGGTTGAACCTGTAGCGTAATTAGTAATTACACCAATATAATCAAATAAACACTTATTTTAAGTGTTGAATTATAAAATATTTTATAAAACTGTGATCCACGGTGGTTAGCCAGTACAATGAAATTAAGCGGAGGAACGGAAGTGACGTAAGTAGAGGGAGATCGGTGGCGAAGAGAAGGGGCGACCGGCGGGTCCAACGGCTGGGATCAACTAGGAACTGATGCGACCCGTGTGTTACCAAGTTGATCTAGACCGTCGATTGCACGGCATGACGGCAAAGCAGAAAGCCAGAAAGCGATCGAGCGGGTCACGGGGGGCAACTTGCGCTCGAAAGACTAACCTGGGCTCCGTCCTTGAGGGGAAATGGAAATTTAACTTTTTGACAGTATTTAAAGCCACTCTTTAAATGCCAATGTCTTCTTTATTCTTAATATTTGACACATGAAACAGAAACATTTATAGCTTATTATTTTTATTTTACTTAGCTACCAAATCAGTATGATAATATGCCATGGTAAAAAATCTATTGCCATAAAACAGACCATAACATAAGTCGATTAGCTATGGTAATCGGACAGTTTGTATCAAAAAACTGATCAGTTTTAAAAAATAAATCATAAAAAATAGAAACGTTAATAAAAATTAAAAAACAGAAATATTAAAAAATTGTGATATAATAATAAGAATATTTGGCATGATATTTGTTTTTTTGAATTAAATGGTAGATCATCACAAATTTAGTAATGTTATTTTTATGAAAAATATAAAACAAAAAACTAGACATGCTACTGGACCATGCCAGTTTGTTTTTGTTTTTTTTCGATCTTATGCTCCAAAACTATTCTAAATTTAAATATATCTGTAAAATTACCAAAAGTCATCATGATATAATTTTGGGGGGTTTTAAAATTTTAAATTCAAATGTGCTTGCTTAAGGTTAAAAAAGTCATTTTCTTTTGTTATGTCAGGTTATCGCGTGTTGATTTAGTGATCAATTAGAATAAAAATAAAAATATATAATTTTTTCTGTTTTATGTGGTTAATATGAAGAATAAAAAAGTGACATTTGAGAGTCGCTAGTGTAAAAAAGTTAATTTTCCCGTCCTCGTCGTCTCGATATTGACAGCTCCCTGAAGGCCTGAACCATACGTCTCGTCAGTTTGTCTGACCCGAAGCGGCGAAGCGGCGGCCGCGCGCGCGGCCGTAGGCCGTGGCGTCTATACATATCTCCTTGCCTCGGTTACAGCCGGACGGCCAGCGAGCCAGTCCCCCCACTGACACCAGCAGCGCCGGCCCGCGCCCGGCACGAACTCTCGACGCTATCACCTTCGGCCATCCCAAGCGGCGAGCCCCGAGCAGAGCAGAGCAGAGCAACCAAAAAAAATATCTTTCTTCGTCTCGCCTCTCGGCTCTTGCGCGCGCAGCAGCGGGCTCTCCATTGATGGACTACTCGAGCTCCAAGGATCTGTCTCCGGCAAGGTGACCGTCTTCGGCTGATCGAAGCGAAGTCGACCAGCTCAATCTCTGTCCTCGCGTCTCTCGCGTTCGACCTGACGGGGGTTTCTTTCGGTTTTGGTTTGGTTGGGCTGGGCGTGCAGGGCGTGGTGGTCGAGGGAGACGGTGGCCGTGGTGACCGGCGCGAACCGGGGCATCGGGCACGCGCTGGTGGCGCACCTCGCAGAGCACGGCCTCACCGTCGTGCTCACCGCTCGGGACGCCGAGCGAGGGGAGGCCGCCGCGGCGCCGCTACGGGAGCGGGGCCTCCCCGTCGTCTTCCGCCGCCTCGACGTCTCCGACGCCGACTCCGTCGCCGACTTCGCCGCCTGGCTCCGTGACACCGTCGGCGGCCTCGACATCCTGGTGAGTCAGTCGTGTCCCCCACCGCTCCCCCTCCGGCCATCACATCAAACCATCCTCTTCCTCTTCTTCGAGGTATCTGTCTGGACAAAATCAGGCTGACTCACAAACAGCAAAACTGGTATCTGTATCCATCGTTCCATCCCACTACACAGTTTATGCTCCCCATCGCTTAATCCCACACAGTGCCCTCGATCCACACGTATCTTGATCCGTAGCAGCAATCCTTCGGCTTCGCGTCAGCAAAACTCCCGATCGATCGATCTGTTCCACGCTGCATTATTGCTTCCCGCCATGCGTGCCCGCTGCCCGGCCCCAAGGCGAGGCGACCAACCGAATAAAAATGTTACGTCGCCGTCGCGTCGGGGAAAAGGAGAGGACAAAGCCGCCGTCATATGCAGATGCAGTGCAGGCGAGCGGTCGCGTTGGTTGCGCTGGGCCCTAGCCCTAGGCACGAGGCGGCGTCGCACCCGGCCTTCTTTCTTCTTCCTTCGTCCGGCGTCGAGGGGGCATGCCGCGGGACAGCTACACGGCCTGCAACCTGGTCCAGGGGGGCTGACTGCAGAGGGCAGTCGCCCCTCCGCACCATCCGATCGAGATCCGATGGGTGTTGGAGGGAGGCTTCACGCGTGATAGGACCCACCTCGAGCAGTCGGAGGGGGGCTCCGCCAGATCCGTGCTGGACGGCGTGGATCGACGACTGCAGAGGGCAGTCGGGTAGCGACGTTAGAGGAACCGGATCAGTTGCAACTTGGCCGCATGAACACCAAGGTGCAAGAGACACGAGAAGGGCATGAGTCTTCCCAGACGGACCAAAATCATTAAAAATACTTAAAATAGATGAATTAACAAATGATTAAATTTGTTAGAGTTCTAGATGATATTTAATCAAAACCAAAATTTTAGGTGACCAATGAACGAAGATCAAATTTTGGAGCGACAAATGATGAAATTTTCGGTGGTCAACTTGAGAGCTCAACGAACTCAGGGTTTTGATGGCTCGTGCCATACGGAAAATATTTTTATTTCATTATGTTAGTATTGATACTGTTCAATTACTCATTGATAACGTGCTTCTGATTGGCTCTGGCGGAAACACTTGTTTGAGTCTAGGCGATTAACAACTTGCAGTCACGTTGGCAGATTTCTTGTTATTAATTCTGCAAGCTGTTTAATTTTCTTCTAGCCAAGTCTATAAATCAGTTAATCAGGTTTGCCAATGTTTCTTAGTCAGGTACATCTACCTTTCAGCCGTTCAAAGTTCAAATCCATGCTTGCAGTGGTGTTTCTTAAGTTTATCTTTTCTTTTGGGATTATGGAAGGCATAGCTAAATCCTGGCCTCTCAGTCTCTGCTCTGCAACCTGAGTCCTGAGGCTATCATTAGAGCTGCTTCTATGCACATCACAATTTACTGAACTAGGAGTATGTTGCAGCTTACTGTCAGTCTTAAGACTGGCAACGAGAAGCACAATATTAAATAAGGAAAGCATGGTCATCAGGTTGTGACTTGTGAGAACCAAGGATGCTGTTCGGCTGTGTTGTCATGAACAGGTAGATTGGACCATGGTCAAGCTAGGTATCCTGTAATCTAGTGTGACCCAAATGGTGATCCATATTCCATATCTGAATGATCAATGATGGTATGGTCCATTCAAGTTGAGTTGGGACTTTCAGGGGTTTTTAGTTTGATCCGAATGATTTGCATTTGTTTGTTCATCCATCCAATCCACACCATCAAGTAATCAACTGATATCAGTAGGTTAGCTTTTGTAAAGTGCAGATGAGCCGTGAAAAATCGGAGAGTGATAGCCATAGTGCACCACATACAGTAGTGACTCATTAGTGCGGTTTACAGTTATAGCCCCCACCCACCAACATTAAAGGGTGCGATCAAAGTTGTTACCAGCTGAAGCCTGTTCAACAGCTCCACCCTGTTCTATGATGACTTGCTTTTTATGCTGACAATGATTTGCATCTTTGCATATTTTGTCGATGTAGGTGAACAATGCTGCTGTATCATTCAATGAAATCAACACCAATTCAGTGGAGCACGCCGAGACGGTTCTTAGAACGAACTTTTATGGGGCCAAGATGCTGACTGAAGCACTCCTGCCACTTTTCCGACGATCGCCAGCCACCAGCCGTATACTAAACATCAGCTCCCAGCTTGGCCTTCTCAATGTAAGTACTCAAATAACCCATATAATACATAGATAATCATGTTCATCTAGTATTACTTCCCTGTTCATATATCCTGTCACACCCAAAATACAGGGAGTAGTGTGTAAATTTGTTCGAAACTCTCCTGAAAAACCTAAGGTGTCCCATAGCATGCAAGGTGGCTAGAGAATACAAGCATTAGCCTTTTTGAATTTTGGTTCTTCGTTGTTGTCTATCTCATAGATCGTTGAATAGATAACAAAAAAAAGAGAAAATTAATTGATTATATTCTCTCGAGGAGAATAATTTTCGTAGCTTGTCATATTCGGAGACTTTTTTTTGATAAAGAATAGTTTCTGAAGAGTTTTCTGCCTCTCCAAAAGCTCAAACAATTAGGAAAAAAAATCCATATTTGTTATAGTACTTATATCCATGCATATATAATATATACTACATATGATTTAAAAAGTGTAGGTATGTTGAAACTTTGAGCCTGTAAATTAACAAGTACTGTTTTAGTACAGCTTCCCTGACTTCATTGTTGTTGGATCAAATCAAACTATGTTTAAAAACAGCGGTAATTTTGACATATTAAGAAGCAAGCTTGAACAAGTAGTAATCCAAACACAGTTAGTTAGAAAATGCAGACTGCGAAGTGTGAATGCATGAGGCCAGTGGTGGCCTGGTGGGCAACTGGACAAATGATAATTTTGAAGTTTATCGCATCACGAATGTGTTGGCTAATGCATTGTCCATGGCCCATCCACAAGTGCATGCCCAAATACATTGTATTTTTGAAGTCTTTTCTTTCATTATCGTTGACACAGCATAAACCAGAAGCCTCGGCCTGTTCTTCCAGCTAAAAAACTCCCAGTTTACAGAAGTTCTTCCGTTTAAAATAACTCTCAACTTCATTTCAATAGTCGGATAGAAGAAGGTGGCATGATGATTTTTATATGCAAGTTTCAAAACCACCTCAGCCTGCTATTTGTGTTTCTTGCACAGAGCTGAACTCTCTACCTTTTCCAGTGAATTAACTGCATGCGTTGTAAAATTAAGCGGCGTCGCTTTTGCTGTTACATGCATATGCTAGCATACGAAAAAGGGAAATTTTACAGATGTTGAAGAGGAACATAATTTTTAGCGTTTATTTTGATATCTCTTGAGGACTGTAAAATCACTCTATGAATAAAGCTAGATCTTATATCACAAAAGATCTGTATACATGGACCAAAGTCACCTGACGGCTGACGCCAAAAGAGTCTGAGGATAAGAGGTTCGAAAGCAATGGGAAAAGATCAAAAGATGGAGGATCTTTCTCGATACCTAGTTTATAGCGATGCAGTTGGTTACATTAGGGCGTCAGCAAGTCAGCAACGTCATTATTAAGCCGCTAAAGAAAGGCATAAACTTTGCAGCAGCATATCTAACGCGACGACTAATTTTGCAACGACAGGAGCTAGTGCATCCATCCACTGCCTGGAAGTGGAACCTAGCCTGCCACCAAAAGAGGGATCTAAGTGCATCCACTGCCTGGAAGTGGAACCTAGCCTGCCACCAAAAGAGGATCTTGGCGTGGAATTTAGTTTCTCCATCTGTTTTTGCAGCTAGTTTCTTGGTGTGGTTGATGACTTGATGGACCGTTTTTGTGCTGCAGAAAGTGAGCGACCCAGAGCTGAGGAGGCTGCTGCAGGACGAGGAGAGGCTGACGGAGGCGGAGGTGGAGAGGATGGTGTCGCTGTTCTTGGCGCAGGTGAGGGACGGGACGTGGACGCAGCAGGGCTGGCCCAAGGTGTGGACGGACTACTCGGTGTCCAAGCTTGCCCTGAACGCGTACGCACGGGTGCTGGCGCGGCGGCTGCAGGCGCGCGGGGAGCGCGTGAGCGTGAACTGCTTCTGCCCCGGGTTCACGCGGACCGACATGACCCGCGGCTGGGGCAAGCGCACCGCGGAGGAGGCCGCCGAGGTGGGCGCCCGCCTCGCGCTGCTCCCGCCGGGCGAGCTCCCCACCGGCACCTTCTTCAAGTGGTGCACCCCGCAGCTCTACTCCAAGCTCTAGCCTCGCCTCGCCTCGCCTCGCCGCGCCGCGCGAGGCGTCGCTGTTCTTGTGTCGTCTGGCTGTCTCCGCAAACGAGAGGCCGAAGGGTGCTTTGCTGGGACGTAATGTATTGCAATGGCCCATGTGCATGTTGTGCTTGGATGTGTAAGTTTGCAGCACGATATGATAAATTCAAGGGAAGATCCAAATGTTAGCGAAGCTAATGCGGTAGTGCGACTGCTTGATTCTCATTTGCTGGCTGAAGCTGTGCGTTTCCACCGTTCATTAGTTCGTTCTACTGCAATTCCCCCGCCGAGTATAAGCGCCACTCACAACTAATATAGGCACGGTTGTGGTGCTTGGGCTTTATAACACTGGAGAAAATGGTTTCTATGTAATAAAGTACCTTTTGTTACTAATCTATTATAAACGCTCTGTATGACACGTAATTAGATATTTTTAAATCATTGTTGATCATAACTTGACCGACAACTAATCATAACGAACAGATGGAGTATAAAAAACACATCAACCGAGTATATAAAACACACTCCCTACTGTTGGCACATGGATGTAAGCGCCAAGCGAGACTTGCCCAGCAGCGGCGGGGTGCAGGTAAAGATGGCAATGGCCAATGGGTATCCATGTTCCATAACCCAAACCTGATAGATAATTATCAAATTAGTCTATACTAGTCTAGTCATATGCCCGTGTTTTACAACAGAACCTTATTTTTAATAGTAAACACCTATTTAAAACATGACATTTATTTAAACGTGTTTAGTAATGTTAAGCTGATAAGAATTAATGTGATATATATTTATCCGAAACAAATTACACATTAACATTATTTAACATAGAACCATCTCTACTAATTAATTCAATTTCAAGAAAAAACATATTATGTTCCATTGCATCTAAACCTTAAATCTACAGTGTACCCGCCCACATCACAAAGCCGCCAGCTTCCTCAATTCTCTGCCTCTCATTTGACTGGTCAGGTTTGTGATCCCTTGAAGCTGCAATTGCTGCAAGGGCAGGTAGGGGAAACACTATGATTGACTAACACATGATAAGACTACTGTGAAATCCTAACCCAATCATGTAAAGAAGGATAGCAAATTTCTTTTCAGATAATTTAAGCATCCTGATGAACTGGACGTAGAGGAAGACACAGGACACTGACTGAAGTATGTTACACACATTGGACTTAGTTACCTACCATCACCGCCTCAACAAACAACTGCTCTAGAATCTCCAACATTAGCAACAAACAAGCGATCACCTACAAGAATGGCTGTTGAGGCAATTGAGCCAGCATCTCTAGTGTGACTACTATCTGCTTTCAGGAATTCCGAATCTGTGTGGTTGTACGTTTCAGCTGCAGGAAAGTATGGAGAGAAATCACAATCACCTTCTAGCTGGCCAGAATTATTTTTGTTCCACAGTAGTTAATGCATGAATCTTTAATGCCATACCGATAGCGGACTTGGTATTAGTGATGAACTTTGGATGCTTAATTAAATTGCTGAAAAGGTGCTGCTTGACATATTCTGCTGCCCGAGCTCCACCATGACCTACGTAGACAACCAAGTATATCACTTCTTCACTACTAAGTTTGATCATGGAAATTCTGACATATCAAAACACAAACAGTTCATAACATTTCTTGCCGAACTATACAATACCATCAAATACGCCAAATAGTCCAACAGTCTCTCCATCAACACCATCGATTCTCGTCTCATAGAAATCCTCCATTGAAGCCCTTTTCCCAGGACAACTTGCATATCCATAACTGAACCTGACATTTTCACTGTCACAGAAAAGAGAAGGGGGAACATTTTTGTTAATTGCATGCAGATATCAAAATCATGAAATCCAGTACACATCATTTCCTGTGAGCTGTGAAATCAAATGTGTTATCTTTATTAACTATCGGAATCTTCTGTTCTCAGATACAATAAAAGGAGAAGATTTCGCAGGAAGATTTATGTCAACAGCGCCAAACTGTTCCATAATAAAGAAAATCTAAATGGACAGGAACTTGTTTGCACGAATCGATTGCTTACATGATTGTTTGATAAATGCCATAGCATAATGATCTATGCTACATTTTTTGACACATTAACCGAATCAGATCGGAAGTTCTGCCGATCCCGACGACGGAACATGAAAACTGCAGGTATAAAAAGTTTCCATATTTCATACTATAACTTATAACACTGGATACACTCATCCATAAAAATCAGTTTGTACACAGTTGTGTAGAGTGTAGACAAGAAAAGGAAGATTCCCCTAACACCTCCTTCCACAGGAAATGGTAAGCTTTTCTCCTCTCCTTGAAACACAAAGCCATGGCCACAAGCCCTCATAGCAGCCAGGTGTTGGGAGACGAGTAGGCTAAGCTAACGCAGAATAAAATCGAGCAGATCTAACTCACAATCGCCACCGATGTCTCATGCCCTAGCGTGAATCAGGATGACGACTCGATATCTAGCCGCCCATCAGGGACAAGCCCCTACAGCACTACGAATAGCTCCACCTCTTAACCATGGATCTCCTCTATCTAATCTAGCAAGACAAACTCCAAGCCTCACAGAGAGAGAGAGAGAGAGAGCTAGAGTTCCTGACACCGAACCAATCGAAGATGCAAGCGACGGAACGAGAAATCAAGATCGAGAAGGGAACCTGAGCCCTCCACCACTGACCGACGACCCGTCCCCGGCGAACCACATCAAGGAGGCCACGTCCGCGCCCTCTAGCCACCAGCAAGACGACCGGCTCGGGGATATGAAGACGACGGAGAAGAACAGCCGCAGCGGTAGGAACAGGCGGGGCGAGGAGGGGTAGCGCGCGGGAGCTAATGGCGGTGGAGCCAAATTATCGGTGGCCGTTCCCCTCCTCCCCTGGTGATGGTCCTGCCCCTCCGCACGGCGCCGCCCGACCCCACCCCTCCGCATGGCGCCGCCTGACCCTGTCCCGCCCGACGATGCTCCACACAGCGCCGCCTGAATCCGCCCCGCCCGATGATGCTCACGGCGTCGCCTGAATCCACCCCGCCCGACGACGCTCCGAACGGCCCCGCCTGAATCCGCCCCGCTCGACGATGCTCCGCACGACGCCGCTACAAGCCACCGCCGCTCCCCGCGCTAGGGTTCGCGGGGCGAGGCATCGGTTTTATCGACAGGGAGGCACAGCTCAGTGCCGATCGTGGCGACGTGGGTGTGTGCGGCAGTTGCGGCGTTGAGCGCGTGGTGAGGAGGCAGGGGAGCGGTTGCGGCGGAGGTGAGTGGAGTGCGGACGGACGATTTTGAAGCCTGACTGGCTGAGCGCGTGGTGAGGAGGCAGGGGGAGTGGTTGCGACGGAGGAGAGGAGGCCACTGCGCACGGCGGAGGGGAATGGAGTGCGGACAGTGGACGGACGGCCATGACGGAGGGGGCTGCGCTGCCTGCGCAGCTCGGGCGGCAGGGGAGGGAGCGACGCGGAGGCGGCGCTGCGCAGCTCGGGCGGCACGGGAGGGAGCTAGGGTTGCGAGCGGGATGGGCCTCTGAAATGGGAGGCACGAAATGGGCCGACGTGCGCGCTGCGAGCGGAATGGGCCGACGGGAGGAGGGCGCTACGCGCGTGCGGAGGGGAGCTGCGCGCTGCGCGCGTGGAAGGTCGAGCGGACGGACGAAACTCTCGCTTTATAATATTAGAGATTACAGATGTGGATTAAATTGTCGACATGGCCCATGGTCTAATAATAGAAAAACAACACCTAATGAATATAGGGGTATGGATATAGTTTTGTTCTATCCAGTTCTACCACCCCATAGATACTCTGGTGTTTTGTGAGTCAATTCATTTGTAGACTAATCATATAGATAATTAAATTTATACATATGTTTTGGTCTGATCCATAACACTGCACAATCTTCTCTCATAGTACTCCTCACCGCCGCTAGCCACCCCAACCCCAAGTCGTCGTGTGATCGTCTTCATCTCCCTATCGACTGCTACCCACCAGAACCAGTGTGACTGTCACGCGCACGCTTCAATCGGTGCTCGGCGCTCGACCCTTAAGCGCGCTAGGTACACCACATAGAATGCGACCACATCTCGTGTCCGAACTTCACCGGCGTCGACGTGTTGCTGACGATGCTGAGCAAGTATGATGTCCCTCTGCCTAGCTGCCATTTCCCGTCGCTAGGAATTATGTTATCTCAATAGAAATTATGGGACGGGTTTAGGTTACTCACTAGGTCTATTTTACTTACTTGAGTATGGATTTTTTAAAAAAATTAGACCCACACGTGGTTGTGGACCCACACGAGTGGTGGATTTAAGGTGGTGAAACCTAGTAAATATAGATCCATTGTTAGACGCAGGGCGCAAATTTTTTAAAATAATATTTCTTTTCTTCGAAACTATAGTTTTAGGTGTGCTTTTTTAAAAATCATAAAAATTCACCCATGTCAACATTTGAAATATCGACAGGGGGCTGTCGATCGACCAAGCGTCAACATGTCACCTGACGGCACTTCAAATATTGACAGAATTCTTGTCGACCATCCAATGGTCAACAGTAGATAAAATTTTCCCTATCAACAAAGCATCTATCAACAGGCGATGCACCCATGGAGCCCACCCACACACGCGTGTCCACCTGTGTGGCGTGAAGCCCGTGAGTAGTGTCTAGTGACGACCACCTGCCTTACTTGTGCGCAGCGTCCGCATGCCTACGCGTGTGTCCGCCTGCCTGCCCACGCGCAGCATCCAACGACTCAAGGCTCACCCGTGCACGTGCGTCCGCTTAGGAATGCATGTTTCTTTTGTCGACTGTTGGTTGATCTGTAGGGAACCTTTATTCCTTCTTGATATTTAAAGTATCGATGGCTGATTTGTCGACATTTAGTTGATCAATAGATCTTCTATCAACACTTCAAATATCTAC
>KE370773.1:1395313-1429557 GCA_000418225.1 Zizania latifolia
TGCATGTATAATGAATTACGGTATAATTTAACAATTATTTACTCAATTAGAAAAATATTTTTACCGAATTGTATATGGAGATTTCGAAGCGGTATGCCCATTAGTAAAATCCAGAATCTATTGCTGTCTTCAGCTTATTATTGATTGAGTTTATTTTTGACGTCATAATACTTTTCGTGTTTATGGTATGTTTAACTTCGCACACCAGCGTCAAAGTTCTAGGTCTGCCGCTGGAAAAGGGTCGGATATAGTATTCTGTATGAGTCAATTAGGATTGGGAAAAGATAACGAGTAGAAGGTTTTATGGATCTGTGTGCATAATCAACCAAGTTGGATACATGGTTCATACTGCAGAGGAAGCGAACAGCTGAGCTGATTAATCAAGATCTGGGTGACCAAACCTAACAACCATTTCATAATAGCTTGTGATGTTTTTATATTGAGGTCATGTCTCCTGTCATCTTCCGAAAAGCTAGTAAAGGTTTATAACTAACACTGATCATTTTTTTCCTTTTGTACTGATAATATATTTGCTCCAAATCCTCCAATATATCTGTTTGTGCCAGTGTTCTCAATTCATACAAGTACACCTTTCCTTCACATTGCACGTTTTGCTTGGCAAGTTGGCATGTGTTTTCTTTGCTTTTAATACCCCCTCTCCTCGTAATGTAAAAATATCTTTGGTAATTGGTTATGGCACTACCTAGATCCATAAAAATTGGTTTTGGTTTGAGCTGGTGCAGCATGTTGGTTAATTTGGCATTATCATAATGATAATTTTTAAAACTAAAAATTTGTTTAACTCTATGTGTGTTATCTTCATGTATTTCAGCTGGCTCCACATTTGGTCTTATGATGTTATCACACTCGGAGCATGATATTGTGCTCAATGGTGCTACACTTTTGAAATCGGTAGCTTGGGGCATTTCATTTTGGAAAATTTTATGATCCTTAAGGAGATATAATAGATACTATAATTTTAGCGTAAATTTTGATATGGAAAAATTTGCTACAGGATATCTAAAAATAGTGGTATTTGCTGATGGACATCGTAAAAACGTGACTTTGTTAGAGAATATCTCAAAATTATAAATATTTGCTGCGGGACACCGTCACCATTATTTTAATATTTTCTGGAGATAAATTTTTTAAAATGCCCAAAATGCCCAGCCAGAGCACAGAGAGGAAAAAGAGAGAGTAAAGGGCATTTTGGGCATTTCAAAAATTTTATCTCCAGAAAATACTAAAATAATGGTGGCGATGTCCTGCAACAAATATTAGTAATTTTGGGATGTCCTCTGGTAAAGCCACATTTTTACGATGTCCATCAGCAAATACCACTGTTTTTAGATGTCCTGTAGCAAATTTTGCCTTTTGATATCTGTCGGTGTCTTAAGTACTAAGAGATACAAAAATTAACACTAAAATTATTGGTACCTCTTGATATCTCCTCAAGTATTGTAAAATCACTCATAGATTACTTTGGATGTCATAACACCCATAGGATTATACGACAGAAATAGATACGATCTTTTCTTGTTATTTTAGTTGGTCATCACTTAGGGGAAGCTCGGGGGTGAACTTATTGGTTGTGTGCTTAACAACAGAGGCTGGAGATGTAATAAAAAATGATTCATAGTGTTGGTGAGATGCTTCAAACCAATCGAGACGATCGAAAGAATGCAAAGTAATTAAAATATGATCTTGGGATAATTTTATCGCCGAAGGGAAGGGAGGGAGGGAGCCATGATGATGGCCATGTTGGATCGGAGGTGTAAAACGGGGGTGGCCGGAGAAAGGGCCGAGGGCAAAAAGGCAAGAGGAAAGCGGCCATGATCGCTTAGACCTAAGCTCGCGCGCCAGCTGATGCGCGCTTTAGCTGGCTAGCTAGGCCGCTAAAGAAGATCATAATCATGTAGCTGATGAGCTAGCTTTAGCTTTAGCTTAGGCAATAGTGTATTTGTGCCGTGTCACTCGCTTGCTTGCTCGCACTCTAGTCTCTTAGCTAAGCTCCGGCGCCCTACACATGCATGCATGTCGCAAAAGCAGGCAGCACAGCGTGGAATGGATCATGGATGCTGTTGGATGATCAGTTCCTGATCCTGGATGGACCACTGCAGAGACTGATCGATCGGCGACTTTGTTCTCTGCAGGCTAGCTTGCTAGCTAGACGAAAATTCTGCAGCTGAAACTTGAAATTAAATAAAGATCTTTTTAGTTTTGTCTAGGGCTTATAAATGCTATGTACTGCGAGTACCGGATATGATTAAGGCTTGCTGGTTTCCTTAGGAGGTTAGGATCTTCTTCTCTCCGTGGAGAGATTTAATTTAGGGCGTGTTGGCGTGGATATAGATTTTTTGATAAACATTTTAGATTTAGATTATGTCCAAAAATATTTCTGGATTTTAAATCAAAATCACTTGTAAAATCACTATCAATAGTTTTAGCTCTAGATTTTCTTGAAATAAACTAGAATCGATGTGAAACGTTCTTTTAAGTGATTCTCCCTTACAGTATAAAAAAAGAAATATTTCTGATTCGAAACACTTTTAAAAAAAAACACCATTTAGACATGATTCTAGTGATTGTATCAAGAAACCAAAACATTTATTGCATGTAAACGGGGCATTAGTACCAGGCTAGATTCAATTATAGTACTCCTACATTGTAACTGCATGTCTGCATTTCGTATTAGAACGGAACAGGAAGATCCTGGCGTATATGCCTCCCGTTACTCCCGCTGTCCCGCATGATTGCTTTGCTTGATACTCACATCGGGCCGGCCATGGCGATGGACCGCCGGCGGGCCAGCCTCTTCTGGTCGATGTGTTCTTTCAATGCCTGATGCCGTAATGGACCCCGGGACTGTCCGGGGTCCAAGCGAGACGGAGAGCAAGCTACAGAGAGCTTTGGCCGGCCGGGCAACTTCTGGTCAAAAGACAGGCCGGTCGGCGACCAACAAGGCCACCGTGGCGTCAGCCTTCCCTGCCGCCTCCGAATGATGAGGAGGATATGGCCTCCTCTCCCTCCTCCTCAGCTCAGCCTCGAAGCTGAAACCGAGAGTTTTTTTAAATTATATTTGTGGATGATCTTTTTTAAAAAATTTATAAAATTAAATTTATGCCGACAGTTAGTTTAGCGAGGAAGATCTTATCACCATTTTAACGGTCAATAGGACTAATCCAACAATTGATATTGATTAAAATATGATCATTGGTTTATGTCAACCATTTGTTTAGCTACAGGAGGCACTCAACTGCTCTGTCACTAAACATAGTGGGATGTTTTGTGTCTCATGGATTGGTTTGGCGACAACGCTTTATCATCAAACCAATGGTTAACGTTCGATGACAGTGTCTTATCGCTAAATTAACGGTTGATAGAGATCTAGTTTTATAATTTTTCTAAAAACTAAAAAATAATTTTGAATAAAATGTATTTAAAAAAATCAGGGGCAGGTAGAGAGAGTTCGGCCCAATGGAGACAGTCCTTTTGTAGTTCCTCTTCACGGCCCATGGAGAGTGGACGCGAAGGTCGCCTCGCTGGTTTCGATCGTTGTCGCGTTGATGTCGAGTTGTTCACACAGACGGCAATGGCTAAGCTGTTCCTGTCGGTTGGACTTTTAGCTCAGTTCAGCACAAAGTGGTAGCTTTCGTATCATCAACAAGTCACCAGCTATAGCCTGCTCCAGCTGCGTTTGGGGCAACCAAATCCTAAAATGACAAGCTATCGCCTATCGGTCCTGTCAAGTGCCACTTTGTTTTTTTTGGAGATTTGAGTGCGTACAGAATTGACTCGGAATCGCTTCGTTCCGACAGAGTTAGTATGTAGGAGTGAGTACACCAGGAAGGGGTACCCGCGGCCAAAGAAAATACTTTCATTCTATACTAATTTTATAGTTGTTGATATATTATAAAAAAATAATGATTAAAATTCTATATTAAAGACCATGCCAAAAACTTATTCGCTTTATATTTCTGAACATTTCTGAAAGGAAAAAGTAGCATATAGAAATTACAAGAGGAAGATGGAAGAAACAATTGGTGACAGTTGGAACCGGAAGCTCCGAAACATCCATGATCATGAATAACAGAGGGCCAAGGCTATGATTCACAGGCACTGTACATCATCAAGACAACGGATTATTATCGAGTTCGACTATGGGAATAGGAAAGTGATTTTTCACCCCTTGAGGGGATGTCTCCTCATTTTTGTATACCACCTAGATTGCCACGAAAAAAATTGAAAAAATTGTCAAGATAGATCGATATATGACTTGTCAGTCCACAAGTATACAAGTTAAAATTCTCTATATATACAAGTTAAAAAAAAAGTACAAATATTATTGTCAACGGTTCACAATCATATTTGTTATTTGTTTCAACTTGGATATATCAAATTTAAACTTGTATACTTATGAAGTGAAATGTCACATTTTGATCTATCTTGTAAAAAAAATCAAATTGTGTATGACTCTTTGGATAGTATGCAAAAACGAGAGAACATCCCTATCATACAGAATACAGACCCTGGTTGGCTATTGCTACAGCAAAACTGTAGTACTGTGATATGTTACAGTTGAGGATGACAGGAGCCCAGGATTTCTTAAGTTCTTACCCACCCTATCATGAGCTATGTGCTTCTAACAGCAAACAAGTGCTGCTTCCCGAGCTGCTGACGAAACAAGGGAGATCTCGTACCTGGAGTTTAACGTTGCGCGAGCCTATGGAGTCGAGGACATCGATGCACTCCAGGAGATCTGAATCGTTTGCCAAGATGACCCATTCGTCCTCGTCGTCCTTGTACTTGAGCTGGAATGCCCCGGTTGACAGCTTAAATCTCTTTGCTATTTCTTCCAGTAGGTTATACCAGCCCATGGATGGCAAGAACTTGAACCGCACAGTGTCTCCATTGTAGGTAGCCTTAACTGTTAGTGCAAGACTGGTTTTATCTTTAAGAGCGCATCTTGGGATGTGTTTGAAGGTGGGGTGGCTTGACGCACTGTCGCTAGATGAGTCCGTCATACCAGAGGTAGAAGGATGTGTGTGCTCCTTGACTTCATGATTGTCAGTCATATCAACATCTGCTTGTTGTGTAGATGGTGAGTTTCTTCCAACTATTTGATCTCGGGTGCTGACGGCACTTGGGTGGACAGATCCAGAAGGATTGCAATCTGTTCCTTGGAGATGCAAAGCACTAAAAGCACCAGTGGGATACAATGGACCTTGTGTGCCTTCCGAAATACTTGTCTGCATGTGAAATTCATCACCATTATTTTTCTTCACATCAGATATCTGCAATCGGTGACTTTGTCTTTGCGATCCAACAGGCAAAGGATACCCTTCAGATTTTGGGCCAGATTTTTCATCCACAGTTTTTCCAACTGATGGAGTTGGCGAAGCATCACAATAAGGGGGTGGCAATTTTTCTGGCTGAGAATCTGCTGGAACAAGAGATCCAGTAGCAGGATCATACTGCAAGGATCTGTCCACACCATGAACAGAGTTTATGACAGTTTGAATCTTCTTTAGTGAACGGTTAACCTTATTTATCTTGCGAGATGGCCATCGTGAAATTCCATGCTGACGGCATATTCGTTTCAAAGTTGTTGGACAAACTGCAACAGTATTTAAGGGAGGCGTCAGCAGAAAGTCGGCCGTTTAATTATACCTCATTCACATAACCTAGATGAAACAACACAGTAAAGATCCACTGGAAATTCATTTTATAAGAAGACAAACAAGAGGCTCACCACCAAGGCTCTTTGCAGCATCCTTTAGGCTCCCAGAGAAGTACTTACGAAGAACATCCAAGCTAATATTCTTCTCAGATGTACTGCGCTTTTTCTCTGCAAATAGCATGGAACTAGACTGTACCTGCAGTGCAAAATAAGGTCGCTCAACAAGTGGATACAATATTCCAGGTCCTCTGAACAGCTCAATATTAAATTTATGCATCAAGGTTAACTATGGGTTGCGGATTTAACCCCATCCCAGTATAACTATGCAAACAAAGCTCAGTATTGTGGCTTTTAGTATTATGTATCCAAGGGAAGTGATTGACTAAATTTAACAATGGATATGCTCCTTTACAAAATTATGACGGATCTTGTGCCACTAGCATATTCAAAAAAGGGAGTTACTACTATCTTACTGCTGTGGAAGCCTTTTCCTCTAATAATTAATAAATCTGAAGTAGATATACTAATCTGATATCTCAATCTCATTAATTAATCTGACTTTGATGGCATTATTCAATAGGAAAGAGGTAAAAATAAAATAATCCAATTTAATTTTCAGTAATGACCATGATTACCGAGACACAATTATTCTTAATATTTACAGAACCAGCGATTTCTGCAAAAACCTTTGAAGCATGTCCAGTTCAGTCATGTTCATTATGATTCTTCATGTTTAGTGGTGAAATTTAACCTGAACACTCTCTGAAAAGAGTTTAAACTCAAGATATGGTACTTTGTTTCTTACTAAATCAGGATCAAGATGACTGCATAGCATGGCATATTGACATGTAACATGTTTAAGTAAAAGTTAGTAGAACACCTGCTCAGCCAGATCAGGTTCCATGCTTTCTGGCTTGTCGACCAAAGATATATCCTGAAATACTGCTTCTGTGATTGGTTGATCACCATGTGAAGAACTTTCTGTGTGTCCAGTTGGCAAGCAACTTTCATTAGTTTTCTTAAACACAGCTGTAGTACAAGCACTAACTCTATCAACCTCTGCTTCATAAACTGTTCGCAAACTTTTGCACATTCTTTGCATTGTACTGGAGAGGTTATTCAACAACATCTGTTGTTCTCCACTGCCTCTGCAGTTGACTGGGAGAAATAACTCCAGTATGTAGTCATCATTGCCGGTGTATGTGCTCCTTAGACGGATGGCTACAGCAGCATGCAGGCCAAACTTACGTGCATGATGTGCAAGAGGGTAATCCTCAATACTGTATTCTCTTATATTAGGTGAGAAAAATGGCAGATTGGATTTGAGTGCTCGTCCTGCAATACCCTGCCCTTTCTCAAGATGACGTTCAGCACATGCGTGAAGAAAACCTTGCATCTTTGGATCGTTAACATAACATGCAGATTCATGGATCTGTAGTACTGCTTTCCCTGATTGTGAATGACTGGTGTTATCCTTTCCAACAACATAACCACCATCAATGCCATTTGATGTCAGAACCCATGTAAGGGCCAGTGGAAGCATATGTGCATGGCAGATAGCTCTTAGAACATCTAAAATCTCAGTGAAGGCAAATTTCTGGTTTTCCGTATAAAACTGCAAAGAAACAAATAGTACAAACATCAAACGACAATAGAAAAATTCTAAAATGAGAATTTGCATTTGGTGTCCGTGGTGTGCAAGAGAAATTGTCACGGTATAACAGTGTCAGAACACAAAAGTAAAGAATGGCACCTTCTGATTGCTAGGATTTTTTGTAGCCTTCAAGTTAACTGCCTGCAGACGAGTAATGGCTTAAGTATCAAATGTAGGTAACAAATGAAATACTAGATCATTAAAGAAATATTATCCATCATTAATCATTGATAAGGATAGAAATGAACCCACAACTTCACATTATTATTCTCAGCTCAGTGAATTAATATGTATGTAAAGAAAGGGAAGGATAAGCCTTTTTGTTGACAATACCAGATGATATATTAGAGCCTTTTTGTTGACAATACCAGATGATATATTAGCAAATGGTGAATGATGGCTAGATTAAATCAATGCCATAAAGGATACTGACGTTACCACAGTGGAAACTATGCAACTATAGAGGGTGTTTGGATGAGGGAGAATTTTGTGGTAGTTCAAATCCTAAGGAATTACTAGAAATACCCCTTATCTAAACATGTCTTCTTGGTTGTCTTTATCAATACAAAAAGAGATGAAATGTTTGGGTAATGTGAAAAATCTCTGAAAAAATTGATAAGCAATCTGCTGCTTAGAACACTGGATATCTGGAATTGGAAAACTTGCATCTAACTTTTAGTATACTCTTTTTTTCATGACATCCACAAATGAAACAAGGGAATAGCATCTCCATCTAGTATTTGTACTTTGCCATGATGTTAATCGAAGGCGCTAATAATGGCGATGTATAAAACACTGCAGGTTACAACATGAAGTATACATGGGATAGGATTAGCAATGGTGGCTATCATGGGTACTCAAAATTCACTTATTTAATTTATGAAAGTGGAAATCTTCTGATATAACATCAGCAAGTTAGAACTTGCCTGCAAGGCATTGCAAACACTATCCATCTCTGCACTGAAATCAGGCTTCTCCTTTTTTGTAACAAGCTCAAGCACCGCGCAGCAAGAACCCTTGCTGGGGTCATAAATTGGCATTGCAAGTGATCCACGTATGTCATGACGAAGAGCATGATCCCTCCTCAAGTATTCTGGCCTATTATAGTAGAGAACACTAGAGGTCCATTCTGCCACCCCTGAGATGAAGACCCTCCCTGGAAGCCCTGGTTGTAGGCCAGGCTCCTCCTTCGCTGAAAACACAAAGTGCCTGGATACTTCTCGGTACCCTGCAAGAACCTGGTCAAGTAGAAAAGGTTGCTCACATGTACTCAAGAGAACATGACCCTCCTGCTCAATAGGCATCCAGACTTGGGCAAGAACACCACTCCCCATTGATTCCCTGAACAAGGACAAAGCCATGAGCATCCTGTCAGCAAGTGAATTGCCCACAACAGACCTTGGAACCATGCTACTCCCTTGAAGGGCACCATCTTCTGAACCAAGCTCGCCTGAACTCTTGTCCGTTCTCTCTGCTTCAGCTGGATTCACTGAAGTTATTTGAGAAGGTGCTTGCACTGTTTCTCCTGGCCCAGAATAGGTGTCAAGCGGCATATCTTCACTCATACCAGCAGCACATGGCAACGATCCCAAGGATGACCATGTAGCAAACATCCGATGTGCCGCCGGATCATTTAGCAGCGAGAACAGTTGGTCTGCCACCGATGGGCTGCACATCTCCGAGTAACAATCGAAGTTCATGACTGCAGCGTCATAAGGATCATCTGAAGGTCCTACAGTGCTGCCATTGCAACCAGCATGGTTGGATGGCGTAGGGATATCCATGGCTTTGCTCCAGTCGCACACTTCAGGATACTTATCCACTCTTACAATGCCAACATCAATTTGGATCAACTGTATTCTGCTCTGGACAAGAAGCAGAGAGAGCACTTCGTTCTGCCAAAACAGAATTTTTGTGCAACACGGGGATTAGTTAAGGCAGTATCTGCACAGGGGACAGCTTTTTCTTCCGACTCTACTGCTCACAGAGGGATTAGTCCTACTCTTCATTCTTCAGGACTGGTAGATCACCTGTTCAACAATCAGCACAGGAACTCAAAAGGTCAAGCCTTTGGAGGAAAGGTAAAAGGCGTAAAGCATCGACAAAGCGGCAAATTTCTTCGCGAGGGTGCTCCTTTTGACGCAGGAGAGGGCATGAAAGGGAAGCTCAAAACAACGGCGAAGAGCCTACAATTGAGCAGGGTTCTGCTAGAAGCAACTCCTTGATCCCAAAAGAGAGAGAGGATATTTTCATCTTAAACGAAGAACTTCAAACTAAGATCTGAGGCGATCAAATGAAATCAAATTTGACAACACCCACCCCCCAGTCCCCCAAACCAGTCGCCGACGGGAACATCCGCACCAAATCCATTCCTATCGATCAAAATCCCCCTTGAAAATAAAACTCCACCTCTCAGCAAGCAAGAGCGGCGCAGAACCATACCTATGTCCTCTCGGTTCAATCGCCAGACCGTGCGTTAGCCTCCGAGCTCCAGCTCCGAAACGGAGGGAACGAGGCAGCAACGTCGCCTCCTCGATTGGGGGCAGCCACCACAAGAGGGGAAAGCCGGGATACGGCGGCGCAGATGTGAGAAAGCGGCGGGGGGAACGAATCGAAGGGCAACAATGCACCGGTGGGAGGCCACAGGTAAGGGAGAGGGACAAGGAGAGAGAAGGAAATTCCGGGCTCAACGATTCCCAACTCCCGGGCCTCGTGTGTCTTTTATTAGGGCGATTTGCAATTTTGACCAATATAAAAGTGGAATTTGTTTTTTTTTTACCTTCTACGTATGTATAAGAGATGGTCTCTAGATTAAGTTATTATAGCCCCGTTCGGTACAACTCTAGAATTAGATTTGTTTAGAATTGGTCAGACTTAGCTTCAAGAAATTCTAAATTTGAAGCTGTAAATAGATTGAGGGTATTAGTTGAACAATTTAGTTTTTATTTTGAACTACAAATAAAAGTTTAAACTATTTTATTATACCGTATAAACTTCAGATCCAACATGAATCTTGGAGTTGGAGTTGTACCAAACATATCCTATATAAGAAAATTTTGATCATGTACTCTCCGTTTAGATAGGAATTGATAATTTATCTTTCTGACACATATGTCATCGACATGAGATGACCTCACATGTCAGTGAGATGTGAAGAGTAAATTCTCAATTTCTTATATAAAGGGAGGATATATAATCCAATCTTCCATTATATAAAGGGGTAGAGTAAAAATAGAAAATTCAGATAAAGGTACAATAAATCCCTTTTTATTCTAGACGGGATAGAGTAAAAATGCAAAATCCAATCAATTTAGGACAAAATGCAATTAATTTCTTTTATTCTAGACGGGTAGACGCAGCAGATGATTATTTAGTTCTTTTTCACTAAATAAGTTGACGCGGCCGTACGTATCGCGCTATCGCAAGCGAGGGAGTGAATGAATCGTGTGCTATAAGTCCGTGCAACTTGAGTTAATTAACGATTAGCAAGCACTCTCGAGTATTTAATTCGACGCAACTTGAGTTAATTAACGATTAGCAAGCACTCTCGAGTATTTAATTCGACGCAACTTGAGTTAATTAACGATTAGCAAGCACTCTTGAGTATTTAATGTGATGCAACTTTCTAATCTCTCTTTTTTTAGTTTTTTTCTTGGATAAGCGTTATATATGTGCGCAGCGCATTGCCTGTCTACGTAGTACCTAATGCCCAGGTTTGACAAAACATAGTCATCGCTCATCCTATTTCCACGGGTTAGTTTGTTTGTTATTAAGTATTTCATTCGTCTATAGATATAAATATTTCTAACAATTTTAAAATAAATTGAGTGAGATTAAGATATATTAAATGAGATGATAATTTGTTTCTATCCCAAATTAATACGGCTAACACACCTGGGAATCAGCCCAATCTAGAATTCTGCGTTACCATAAATGTCTGCACAGCCGCAGATCTAAAAGGGGCGGCGAATCCATCGTGGATATCCGTATTCACGTACAAATTAAATATAAATGGTAAATAGAAATATCTGAATTTATTTAACAAATATGGATATAGAAACAGATATCTGAATTTCTGCTGAATGTGAATATGAAAATGATACATCCGTATCCATTTTAGGATTTTACACAGATCAGACTGTTATGGACTCAGGATGACATGTCATCACTATATTAATACGTGTGGTTTATTTTTTATGTATTATAAAACACTTAAGTTAGCGAGGGTTTTTTAGCAGTACAAGACAATAGGATGATTAAATTATTGTTTCTTTTTATTTACAAATAGTTGTTTTGAATTTGAGCAAATTCTTGAAATAGTTGAGAAAATGGTTTTGTCTGTACACTTTATGGTCATACAAGCAGTAGAGTATCAGCTATAGATGTGCATACTTTGAGTATTTGATATTGTACATTATTGTTGCTCCAAACGTATATTATTGAAGTGTAAAATGAAAAAATAATTACCGTATATATTTCTATTACGTTGCTGAAGTGAAAATATTATGTTGATTGATTGATTATGTTCAATTCACAAAATTTTAATTGATTATATTTGTGGCGCATGTTATATGTACCATTCATAAAATTTTCGTTGATTAATCGAATTTGATCAATTAAAGTCTAGACGGATTTCACACTTTTCATTTTTTATATTCATTTTAAGTTAAACTTAGTAAACATCCGGATTCAAATTCGAATTATATTCGAACTATTTATTTTGTATTCGTATTCAAAAATATCCGGATCCGTATTTGAATCCAAAATAAAATATAGTAAATAGTGATATCCGGATTCAATTCCATGCTTATTCGATCCGAATCCACCAATATTGCCATAAAAATTCAATTGATAAAGCCGTATTCTTGTCCAGGGGCGGAGACCAGTAGAGGCAACTAAAAAACAAAGTGTTTATCTTATATTAATCATATATGTAAGTTTAATATATGTATCCCTAGCTTAAAAAATAGTCTATAAAACTCTATGTAGAATATGAATGATTAAATGGCACAGCCCATTTTATTTTTCACTAGTTCTGTCCCTATTCTTCAATTCGTGGTGCTTGATAAGAAGACGAAGGTAACTGTTGCTTTCATGGCAATATAGGTATATGGCCCTTCGTCAGGAAGGTGATCCCTTAATTTCTTCCTCTCCTTTGTGTGGTTTGAGAAAATTGATAATTTACCACTCTAAAGTTTGCCATTCTTCTATTTTTAATTCATTTCTTCTTTTTTCTCCATGAGAAAAGACTAATAGGCCATTCTCACTGCAACCTTTAATTTTAGATTGACGCAGTCTTGTTCCTGGGCACCGACATTTCTTAGATGACTAGTGTACACCTAGAATACAGAAGACACCTTTCAGATGTTTTTTGTTTCACGTATAACCAGATGTACGCTAGCCATTTAAGGTTTGCCGGTGCCCAGGAACAAGACTGCATCGATGTGAAATTGAAGGATGCAGTGAGAAGTGCATATTAGTCTTTTTCCCATAGAGAGAAAAAGAAGAAATGAATTAAAAAATAGAAGAATGGCAAAAAAAAACAAGTATGTTAAAGTTTAGGATGGCATTTAATTGAAGCAGGAGTTTAGAGCGGCAAATTATCGAAGCCCAAACTTTAGAGTGGTAAATTATCAATTTTCTACTTAAAATCCTTTGTGAACATGAAAACATTTGGATTCCTTTCTATTCACAGGAGCCGGCACAGAGGACAAGTTCTAGTAGGCCAAGAGACACTTTGGTGACAAAAGCTATGGCTGTTAACAGAGACACTAGTAAAGCATTATTCTTGATTTCAAGCGCTCTCTCCAGCAATTGTTGCTTCTTGGCCTAGAGAAGATGCAGGTAAAACCATCTGGATTCCACAGGATAATGCATGAACACATGCTCCAGCAGATGGTGATCGAATAAGCATTTCCTATGCCCAATCAGATGTAGATATACATTCGTTCACCCGTCATGAATGTGCTTGAATTCAGGGTTTTTTTTGCCGGTGCCTCCGTGCCTCGATCCAACGGTGGAGTCAACAAGCTAGTTGGCTGCGGATCGGATCACGTAGATCCAGCGGTAGCAGCGGCAGCAAGGCCACGTACGCCTGCATGCATGGGAGGCATGTGTGCTTTGCTCTCGATCGACCGGCTCATCAGCTCGAGCGGTGCATGCATGGACTCTTGGAGTTTCTTGCCGACCAATATTTCCAAGAAGTTGGCTGCGGATCACGTAGATCCTACGTACGGTAGCAGCTAGCGGCAGCAAGGCCAGAGCGCCTGCATGGGAGGCACGCGTACTTTGCTCTATCGACCGATGCATGCATGGACTCTTGGAGTTTATTGCCGTCCAGCCTCTTTGCGTTTTAACTAACGGTGATGTGTTTGGGTCACAAGGTGAGGTATACATTTAAAAAAGTTTTAAAAAAAACAGAAGGAGATTTGCTGAATATATTATATTAGGTTAAGATATACAAGAGGGTACAAGAAGAGGGAAGGGAGGAGGAGGTATAGGGGGTTCAGGAGAGAGAGAGGGTATTTAGAAAGGGAGAGAGGCTAAGCAGGAGGCTCCTGCTTGAGACCAAGCTCTTGCTTCCTCTTTGATTTTTTGAAGGATCTCCGTGGGTCCGCTCTTCATGTTTCGGAAAACTCTAGCATTTCGCTCCTTTCAAATATTCCACGTGATAAGGATGACTAATGTAGAGACAGTTTTCTTCAGAAGTCCTGTTCTAGAGACGAAATTAGTCCACTAGAGGGTGATGGAGGCATTAGGAGGAGATAGGCCTTGGAAGGTTTTGAGGGAGGTTAAGCCCGACCAATCCGCTACTCCTGACCAAAGCCGCTTGGAGAATCTACAGTTAGCAAAAAGATGTTGCGCTGATTTTGGCTCCTGCTTGCATAGGACGCAAGATGGCTGGTGTGGTCAACCTCTGTTGTTTTGTCAGAGTAGCTTGTAGATCTACAGTAGAACGATTCTATAAATCTTAACAATAGAAAATAATAATTATATACCTCAATTAACAATGAATATAATAAGATTGCATGGACCGATGAAGAGATAGAACAGTATAAACCGTAAAGTTGTAGAATCTAAGAATAGACAACTTTCACTTTGTATCGTTAAAAATCTGCTATTGTTGAAAAAATGATCTTATCTAATATTTGTTTGTTTTAGATGGAAAAAACTAAGTTAGACACACCCACGTATCATATGCAATCATATATGATGCGAGCTGCACTATGGGAAATAGGGGGTTTGCCGAGTGCCCTAAGCGGCGTACTCCGAACTGGCGGTTTTCCGAGTGTGGCACTTGGGCAAGGGTTTGCCGAATGTCCGTTAGTGGCACTCGACAAATGTCTTTTTTCTCCTGTCATCGTCACGCGCCGTCATCCTTCGGAGCTGGCAGTTTTTTCGTCGCTTTTTGCCGAGTGTCAAAGTTTACTAAGTGTATTATTAGATTGTTCAGCGAGTGTTTTTGTTTACCGAGTGTATTCCTTGCCTTTCGTCGAGTGACAGAGATTTGCTTAGTGCATTTAGCTGGCACTCGGTGAACAACCCTCTTTGCCGAGTGTCCGAGAGAATGTACTCGGTAAGCCCTTAGGCACTCGGCGAAGATTTAGACAGAAAAAATGAATATTTAAATCAGAAGTTGGTTGAGTTGATGCTCTATGGTTGCACCCCCTCTGTGGTTTATATTGGATAGACTCAAAAAATTATCATGAAAACTTCGTGGCCTAGTGGATAAACTCATTTCCAATAAAACTCAAGTTGTGAGTTCGATCTCCAACAGAGCAGAATATGTAGAGACGTTATACATGTTTTTTATAAAAGCGTCTCTATGTTTGTTGAGACGTAATTTTCATGTCTCTAACAACATCTTAAATAATGTAGGTACGCTTTTGAAAGCGTCTCTAAAATTTTGAGACGGTCCATATGGAGACGATCCTATGACGCTTTGTAAAAGCATCTCTGTTCTCTGTGAAAGACGAAACAAAACGTCTCTATTCGATAAATAAGATGTCTCCATAGGAATGTTTTGTTGTAGTATATGTCCCCTTTCGGGTAATACAATGCAGTTAGTGTTTATTGCATCTGCATGCCTCCTCTTCGAGCATCAGTGAGTGACTGAGTGGGTTTTGCAGGAAGGCATTCGCGGCTTCAACAACAAAATGGCAGGACCGTAGAAGCGCATATAGATTTTTAAGTTTTTTTGAAAAATATTTAAAGTCACATTTTCTTATCTTTATCGGGTCAGATCCATTTCCCCCTCTTCCTCTTTTCTTTTTTCCTTAGTCTCCACTCTCAAATTCTAATTATCTCTTAATAGATGTCCCAACAGAGATCAAAATTTTGAATTGGCACTATTTCAATTATACCAAACCCATTCTCGGGCCATTTCCATTAAGGCCTTAGCCCCATTCTCTCCGTCATGGTCGTTTTCACTTTTCCGCCAACCAACCCATCTCCTCGCTCACCCCTTTCCATATTTTGGCCTTTGGCCCAATTCTCATTGTGACCCTATTTCTTTCAGGTTTGTTTTCCACTTTTGCTCGCCCTGCCAATCTTTTCTTTCTTTCCCTCCCTCCCTTTTCCTAGCCCAACCCGGCCCAGCCAAGCCTAGCCAGCCGACCAAGATGGTCTCCCCTATTTACCCCTCTGTCTCCCTTTCCCTTGCTTGTCATGCACGCGCCACCATTCTTGACCACCGATTGATTGACTAAGCAATCCACGCCATCTAGCGATATGCCTACTCAAGCTACCTCCTTGGCATACAAACCGCCTCGACCGTGTCTTGATGTCATCTCTATGCTTGGTTGCGCCATGTAGTAGCACCACCGCTTAAGTTATCTGACTGCATACTGCCTCCAACTCGTCACCTTCACATGGCCGTTTGGTGGCACCCAAAGCACTCTAGACCACCTCGAGCTGGCCCAATTGTCTCGACCGAAGCTCTTAACGAACCCCATGGTGTTTCCTAATCCACTAGTTGTGCCGCTTCATCATTGAGGACACTACCGTCGTGCCAAGGCCACTACCCTGAGTTTTGCCTCCACATTAAGCCACCGCTTCGTACTACCCCGACCCCAACCAAGCTCCCTCTATATTCCCCCCACTACTGTGGAGCTCTTCGATGTATTGACTTCACTAAAAATCCATCGGATCGTCACATATCATGACCGTCACCACCATCTCTATCTTATTGTCACTATCCCAACCCGTTATAGCTCACGATCAACTAATCCTCAAAGCTATTATAGTCGGCTATAAACTCCTTGTGCATTGTTTAGATTGGGCATCTGGGATGAGACCCAAGAGGGACGAAAGAGGGAAGGAGGACATTCATGGTGCAACGTACAAGCTCATAAAAATCATTGTATAGATACATGCTCTAACTAGAATAAAAAATTATAAGTCAGGTCAAGCTAAACTGTATATATCATGACTAGTCTTTGATGGGAGATGGACATCTTTTCACTTGTATCTTCATCTAGGTATTGTACACGTTTCCAGAGGCGCGGTTCAATTTCGATGAAAAATAGCCAAACTTAGTTTTCGCAAAACAAATTATTTGGACATGACTCTATTTTATTCCCGAAATTAAAAAAACAACATAACAACTCAAAAATGCCAAATGTCACATCCATTTTTTTTTTCAACCCTTTTCCTTTTTAGAAAAATGAGCCTTCCTTTTGATGTTTATCAGAATGCTTATTTTCAAAGTAGATAACTAGATATTTTGGTCTGTTTTTGAAATAAAATAAAAACAAGTTAAAAATGAAATGCTCCTTAATTCTACTATTAAGTACACCCACAGCAACAATTAGGAGCAACTAAAAATCCCCCAAAAGAAAGGGAAAGCGCCTCGTACGGCCGTACCTTGTGAACCTACAGCAATAATCCCCAAATAATCCCCCAAATCGATCAAAAAGATCCCGAAAAAGAAAAAAGTTTTTTTTATTCTCCCATCCACTCGTCGCGGGAAGAAGAGAGAGGCTTTCCCGGTGGTCGGAAGGCAGAAGCAGCGAGCAAACTCCCGGAAGGGGGCACCAACATTCGCGCCAATTGGTAGCCATGGGCGCGAACGGCCACCCGCCGCCGGCGAGCGCCGCGGCGCAGAACGGGTCCCACTCCAGCTGCGGCGGCGGGGGAGGCGGAGGGGGAGCAAACCCTAGCCCCGGCGGCACGGCGTCGGCGCTCCGGCACGACCCGGGCTTGGCGCGGGAGTGGTCGTCGGAGGAGCAGGCCACCCTCGACGAGCTGCTCATCAAGTAAGTCGCGGGTTTTGCTCGGTCACGCTTGTTTGGGAGTTCGGCAATTCGGATTAGGTGGAGCGTCTTGGGTCCTGATTTGTGAGTCCTGGTTACAATTGCTTTGATAATGCCGAGTAATTAAGATTTATTACTGTATATGAGTAGATTATTAGGTACCAGGGGCACAATTTAGGGTTTCAACTATGCAAACTTATTTCTTCTAAGTTTCTCATGTGAATTATTCTTCCTGTAATACTACTAGGACTAGGAGTACTCTTTTGGACAAGTTGATAATGTTGCGAGACTTTTTTCTGCTCTTTATCCCTGTCTATTTAGATTTGCTTTATTCTGTTATGCTGTAGATTATGTGAACTCTCGGTAGTAGCATAATGTGTAGTACTCCTATCACTATCGTAAAAGGTACTCCTATCACAAGGCACTGACACATCTGTTTGCCATCAAGATGATGATAGTAGCATAAATGTTTCGTTTGAGCTTGTAAAGACATTATTTTGGCTACCTTGTGAAGGGTACCATGGGTCATTTAGCTGTGCAGGCCTTTGTTTTTGCTCTGTATAATTCTATTGATGTTACTTGATATTTGCTTTCAGGTATGCATCTGATGCACCTGTCATTAGATATGCAAAAATAGCCATGAAGTTGCCAGACAAAACAGTTCGAGATGTTGCCTTGCGGTGCAGATGGATGAACGTGAGTAACATAGAGCATGCACCTTCAGCATTCCTATTATCATAGTGCCTGGTTTCATTACCCTTTTTCAGTAATGATTTGATGATACACATTTGATCTGCAGAAAAAGGAAAGTGGAAAGAGAAAGAAAGAGGACCATAGCTCCACGAAGAAAAGCAAAGATAAAAAGGTTTTACAAAATCTGATTTTCATTACTGTCGTATTTTTTCTGGAAAATCGATGCTGACTTGCTGTAATAAATTCATTTATATCAGAACATGGTTATACGTAGTCTGGAAAGTCACTGAAGAATTAAAATCCTCCAAATTATCTAGCATGTTATGTAGTGATATTTTCTGAATTGAAGATGTCAGAATCATCTATTTTAAAAAATCACATATTAGATCACTAGTTTTGTTTGATAGTCATAGTCCTCAACCAATTACTATGCACCACAATGGCATATGTGAATTTAATCTGGTTCAACTATATCATCCATATTATAAATGTATTCTCTTGGAGCAAGTTTATTTCGTTGCTTTGATGTCTGAGTAGAGGTAGGGCATTGCTATGAGCTAGAATGAAACTCAAAAATATGGTTTCCATTGTTTGAGATGTAAGTTTGGTAACCATATATTTAAGCTTTAAGATGGCATTTGCAAGATTCGCCATATTTTAAGTGAGTACCACTGGTTTGTAACTCCAGCTCGGACCTTGCTATATTGATCTGTACCCCCAAAACCCAAGAAATGTGGCATTTAGTTTATGTGTGAGAGAATTTATAATTTCATACTATTGTCTGGACTTGATACATTTTTAGTAGTTCTGTACTTCGTTTTGAGAATTTACATTTCTGCACTTGGAAATTGGAACCATGTTCAGTTATCTTTATTTTCTGCAGCTGCTATATGAATAACATGGTTTTTTTTATATTTATGTGAAATCATATAGACGCTGGTTTTCGACTTCTTTTTAATGTGACAACTCATCAAGAGAAAAAAGTTTCTTATCCATAAGATTTATCTTTTAGTTCTGTTGTTTGAGCAAGTGTGTAGCTAATGCAATCCGTTTTGATAATCTTTACACTGACAGCCACTTGTTGCTGCAGGAAAAGGTTTCAGATTCTTCATCAAAACAACCTGTCCATATAGCTGGACGACCTAATGTTCCTCCATACCCCGTTCCAGCTCTGCCTGTTGATGATGACGAAATTTCTTCCAAAGGTAAGTCACAATAATATTCACCAAATTGTTTCACAGTTAGTACCATATGTTTTATTGAACTTTTACTTTGGTCCATATTTTAATTATTGCAATGTAGGAATGCACATGTTTCATAAAATTCTTTTTGTGTTTCTTTTGGGATTTATCTAGAAAAATACTTGATTGCTATTCCTTAGAGTGAAATGCACCCAATTCGAAGTCCATAAATACTGTTACTGTTGACATTGATGGCCTAGATATCGAGCTGCTGAGTTCTTCACTTTCTCTTTCTGCAGCAATTGGAGGTCCAACAGGAGAACTCCTTGAAACTAATGCCCAGGTTTTGAGTCAAATCTCAACTAACCTTAGCACCATGCAGGTATTTTTTTTAAATCTCAAGATGGCTTCTGTTGATGATTTACACCACATGAATATTTGTCTCATCAATATATTTCAAGATCCTTAGTTGTTCTTTGATTTTCTTATTACATATAGCATTGCTATTTTTACTCACTTGTACTTTATTCTTCTTGCAGATACAGGATAACATCTCTCTACTGTGCCAAACTCGAGATAATATACTCAGGGTCTTGAAAGAGTACGCTTTGAATTCTTTGTTCTGTTAAATTTGTGAAATTTTGAAATGGTTGCATGCCATCTGTCCAAGTCTTCTTTGCTATTGTTTGCTAATTCGTTTAGTTGTTTATACCTTTAAGTAGCCACAAGATGCGGGTTTTTCCTTGTTTCAATGCATGTAATGAAAGGAGAATGTTGTATTATTTTGTCATGGGTAATGAATAAGTTTGGAAGGATGATTCTCTTCACACTTCTGCTGTACTGGGAGTGAACAGAAAAAACATTCTTTCATTCAATTTTCCACACCAAAAGTTCTTACCACTAGATGCATCATGGATATCTGATGTAGATTTGCTGTTAGTCATTGTAACAGGACAGTCAAATCTGTTAGGTCTTGATCTTGGAAATGTACATATACACTTCCAAGGTTGTATCACAATTCCAAATACACGAGATGTCCCATTAATGTATTCTCGAACTATCTGTTCTTCAGTCTGAAAAGGCAGAAACTAATGCTTGCACACTCAGTACAAATACTTTATTCTATTTAGTCTCTATTTTATTCATTTCACACATTTTCAGGTCCAAATTTGTTCAACTGCTCTAGAATTTAGTTCTGTTTCTCACGCAACATTCTTGCAGGATAAATGATGCTTCGGATATCATGAAGCAGATGCCACCGCTACCAGTGAAGATAAACGAGGAGCTCGTCAACTCAATGCTCCCCAGGCCAACTGTACCTATGTAGTAGTGATAGTGAATAAACATATGTCCTCCGTAGTCTCAAGAGCCTTTAGAATAGACAGCTAAAATAAAAATGCCAGCCTTGTTCTGTTCGTTCATTCTGTAGCTCCTGTCGTCCCTCCCATCGTTTCCTTTACATGTTCCGTCCAGCTGCTGATCTTCGAACTGTTCCCCAAATCAGGGCATCAGGCGGTTGTAACATGTCCCAAGCTACCATGGGCTGCTTCTACAACAGTGTCGCCTTCGAACTCTGGCATGTTTTGTAATCTATAGCTGTTAGCCTGGTAGTATGATGGAACGTGAACCCTTAGCTTGAATTATTCCGTGCCGTTCTCTCTTAAGTGAGACAGGGGGTGCATTGTTTGGTTGGTGCCGTACTATCGTAGTTTTCTTCTACACCATCTCAGATAATTTCATCAGATGCCTGTCTTTTTAATGAAATACCTGAATTTGCTACATGCACATACCCTAGGAGGGCAAAACACAAACACAGATATATGATCATGGTTGAGATTGTAATAGGTTGAGATTGTAATAGGAGAAAAAACTACTCCTTTTTCATAATAATACAACATAGGATCAGATTTAATATAACATAGTACAATAAATTTAGATAATGTTATTGTCTAGATTTGTTGTATCAAATCTAGTCTTAGGTACCAATATTATAGGATATAGGCTTTTGACTATTCTGACGGGTGCTTAGGGCTTGCTTCTGTTTAGGATTATAATAATCTATCTTATTTTTATAAGCTGAATTAAACATATCGACTTATTATCATTATTATCCTATATAAATTATAATAATCTAACAAACTGATTTAATCTAGTTTATTTCTATAAAGATATTAAAATGAAAACAATAGGGCTAATCGTCCCTATGATACAAAAATAATGGTAAATTCTGTGCACGTTGAGCTAGATAAGCTCAGTGAGTGGGAACTCCGAACTCGGAACTCTTCCAGAATATTCGGAGGTCTCAAGCCCACTGCCCACCATGTCCAGGGGCCCAGTACAGGCACCGGGCCCCTACTAAGCGCGCATCTCGACCAGATCGGAGGCCCACCTAACGGCGAAGCCACTCGTGCTCCTCCACCTCGCTCGCATCCTCTTCTCATCTTTTTTTTTCTCCGGAGAGTCAATGGCTCGGTCAAAGCTCGACGAGAGCATGTCTTCCTCCCCCTAAGCACCCATGTCTAGTCCTCGCCCCATCCGCCGCTAGCCCCCCGCCTCCGCCTCGTTTCCCGGTCCGGACCGCCTCCCAGGCGCCCGCATTACCCTCCCCGGCGCTAGATCTCCCGGTCCCATGGACCCGGCCGCCTCCACCTCCGCCGCGGCGGAGTCGTCCTCCGCGCGCGACGTCGCCGCGATGCTGGACTCGCCGCCGCGCCGCGGTGCGAGGCACCGACGCGCGCAGTCGGAGATCCTCCTCGGGGCGGTGCTCCCTGATGACATCACCTTCGACGCGGACCTCGGCGTCGTCGGGGAGGTCGGCGGAGACGACTACGAGGAGGAGGAGGAGGATGACGACGAAGAGGAGGTGCCTGGCGGAAGCCGGATGTTCGAGATGTTCCTCGAGGTCGGGGGCAAGCTCTCCGCTGAGCCGCCGGAGCCCGCGCCGCACCCGCCGCTGCCACCGCCCCCCGCGCGCCCGCGGCACCAGCACAGCATGTCGATGGATGGCTCCACGTCCCTGGTGTCCTCCGCTGCGGGTGTGGCAGGGGGGATGGGCGCGGACGCTAAGAAGGCCATCTCCGACGCCAAGCTCGCGGAGCTCGCCCTCGTTGACCCCAAGCGCGCCAAGAGGTGAGATAGACTAGCCTGAGAACCCCTTGGTTCGGCTGTTTAGCCTTTTTGTCACCTTTGTAGTATTTTCGGATGATAAGAGTTGGGGAATAGGATAGCGGCGTTTGACAGGGACAGATTAACTGACTTAGTGTGTCACTAGCTAATTCTGAGGACAGCAAACTCAGGACTAAGTGTGTTTCTGTGTGAAAGGGAAGAAAGTTGTGGAATATGTTAAGAGGATGAATCATACTTTGAAATGAGACTGTACTGCTCTTATGGTCTATGGGTAAAACGGACTACGGTAGTAAATCTGTCTCTGTCACTGATGAAAGACAGTTTGGATCTGAGGAGGTTCAGTGAAGTGTAGTAGTCTATATTTGACAAATCTAACAAGAAGTATCTACTAGTCATTTACTTGTCTTACTTTTAAATCTAGGATGTGATATATGCACTTTCTATGTGCTTATGGTGATGTATGTGTGCTCGTCATATCTGGCAGTAAGAACAGAGTATCCCTTTGCCCTAGATGGTTCTTCACTAGCACATCGTATGATATCTTCAGATGTGAATATGTGATGTCGACATGTTGTTTTCAGTAGAAATTATATATGTGTTTAGTATGCATTCCTTTTCTTAGAGGGAGGCCACAGGAGAGTAAATAGCTTTAGCGGTAATTTACAACCTTTTATCAGCAGTAAATTTGTCACAACTTACTTTGCACTCCATGCCAGTTTTATATCTTCAAATAATTTATGTGTTTGATAGATTGCCACACTTATTCAGATTGTGTTTGACTTAGGTTATTTTGTTTTACTGATTATTTTGTTTCACATTTAAGGTGATCTTATTGGTTGCTTGCACTTTTTGGGGTTAGTACTTCAATTAATTCTCTTGACTTTTACTTCATTGAAACATTTTAGGATCTTGGCGAATCGCCAGTCAGCCGCTAGGTCAAAAGAAAGAAAGATGCGCTACATTGCAGAGCTTGAGAGAAAAGTACAGACTCTCCAAACAGAAGCAACTACGCTATCAACACAGTTGTCCATGTTACAGGTTCTTCCTTTTTTTCTTTGCTTATCTCAAACTTTGTCTATGCATGATTTAGATGTTCTATACTGGGGTTTTGCAGTTGTGCTGTACTAGACAAATACCACTCGTTTGACATGCAGCCAAGACAAATATAAGTTTTTAGGTTGACATGCCTGTGCTTTCATGTTTATTTTGGGGCATTTAGTCAGAAAGTTTTACTGATGTCATGTTTGTTGACAACGTTAGCAATTCTATCTGGTAGTCTGCCTATTTTATCTGCATTAGGATAAGGCTGTAGGCTATTTTAAATGCCAATGTTTGATAGTGCAGTTTGTTTGGGGAATTCCAATAAGTGGTAGTCATTTTTGGTAGCTCCACAAGCTTTTGACATCTGATTTATTATTACCAGCTACAAGTATGCTTTTTGTACCCTATAGATTGATGATGTTAATACGTTGCAGATTATGTTTTTAAATAACTCACTTTTCAGTTTTCCATGAGTCTAACCTCAATTATCTGTATCTGTTTAATACAGAGAGATACAACTGGTTTAACAAGTGAAAATAGTGATTTGAAGCTTCGGGTGCAAACAATGGAGCAACAGGTCAGGCTACAGGATGGTAAGGTTTTTGTATCACAAGATTCTAAGTTAATAAACATATATTTGGCAAAGAGGGAACTAGGGAAGTGTCTTATTTTCACACTAATGTGATATTATATGTAACGTTCCGCCTTGGATAGACCATCTATCCAAACTTGATATCCTTTCAACATGGCGGTAGTTCATCACAAACCTGCTTTATTATAAGGATATTAAAGTAGTCTTACAAAAGCTGACTATGGGGCATACCCCACAACAATCACTCAAACAAAAGTCTAGCGGAAGCATTACATCACAACATCCAATACTACTTGGGGACTAGGTCTAAAACCCTATGCTTCATGATACTCTTGGTCTTCAGCGAAATCCTCCATGGTTGGATCCTCTTCAAAAGCTCCTTGTTATCCTTCATAGTTTGAAGGTAGTTTTGAGGCAAGAGTGAGTACGTCGGTACTTAACAAGTCTTTTGGAAGTTACTTAATATGAAGTTTGCCAAAGGAACCTCTATCTTTAATGAAAGAAAAAGATAGTTTTCTTTTGGGACATCAGAATAGAACCCGTAGTTCTATTCTTTTGGATCGCTTTGCAACAAATTGTCTCAATCTTTTCTCAACATTTCTATCCCTAGAGCAAGTCTACCACCAAGCAACTTTTCCCTATCTCATTGTTTCAACAGAGCAAGCCTATCACCAAGTACCTCCTTTGGTCTTATCTTTCTTATTTATTTATCCACCTAAGGTTCATTCTTACACCACTCGCTATTGAGCTATAGTGCTAAACAAGTCCCTAAGTCACATAGATTTGTTCCTAATTACTTAGGTTAGTCGTACGCCACATAGACATGCTCTGGTAACGATTCTTATACCATCAATAGTTTTGCCTGTTGTACATTTTCCCATGACCATGGGCACGATTGTTCGAACAATTCAAGAGTCAAGATAAACTTCTGCATAAGAGGTATGCTTTACCCACACAACACAAATTTACTACCGTAGTCCCGCTACCTGTCAGCATAAGAGGTTCGTGACAAGGCCTTTTCAAAGGAAACCTAGGATAACTCGTGGCTACCTAGACGGGTCCTAGACTAGACAACAGGAGGCACCAACCAACATGTACCTTGGATATCCCGTGGGTGCACCACTCCAAACCCCCATTTCTCCTCAAATCAACATTTAACTTTTAATAAAAACTCGTGTCACCCCTGTAATTCCACGTCCATCGGCAACCAAGTGATCCTAAACCCACTAATTACTTAGCTAGGAACATCCCATAATGCTTGTGCAGTCGCATTATTATATGTAAGGTGTCATTCCCTAAGGAATCGATTCTAATGGGGCAAGCGAAGACATGCTGCATAGGTGGCAACAACCCATGGCTAAGTTTGCAAATCTTTTTTTTTCTTTTCAACATTTTTTGCACTTGGTGCCAATTCCCAAAACATTTCACAAACACCCATTTTCCTCATATGATTCATTATTTTATGTGAACATGTATGCAGTGTATGTGGATATGATTGTAGATCAGTGTTCTTAAGGCGTCGCCTAGGCATCTAGGCGCGATGTTGAGCTAGGCATCACCATCGCCTTGGGTCGAGCGCATATGGTGCCCGTCTCAAGCTGTTGGGCGTCACCTAGGCGTGATTTGGCATCAGCTGGACACTTAGCGGCCTAAGTGGATGCCTTTCTACTAATTCGGAACTTAATTTGAAAGCCATATTTCGACCCGGACGTTTTTGGGATGCTTCTAATAACCAACTAATGGTTGGCACCAATGGTGGCTTGGCATAGTGGCACACGGGAAACAGAGCGTGGGAGGGAAAATAGCTAGGAACAACGCGCGGGAGGGAAAAGATGAGAGAATAAAGGAAAGAAAGGGGAAAGAGGGAAAACAGAGGGAGTCTTTTGCACAGCACGCAAGCGGCGACGACGGTCTAGATCCGGCAGTGGTGGCAGAGGTCTAGACGATCGGATCCGGCAGGCAGTGGTAGAGGTCTGGACCTGGCAGGCGACGGCGGAGGTCTAGACCCAGCAGGCAGTGGTGGATGTCCGCGCCCCTGGCCCGGCGAGGCAGCGGCGGAGGTCCATGCCCATGGCTCAACGAGGTGGCGAGTTGGCGACTCGACAAGGGCCTGAAGTCAACAGCGACTGACGTCCTCACTCCTCATCGACTTGTTTTCTGTTTCTCGGCTTGCTTCAGGGCTTCAGGTATTTAGGTCTTTAAATAAAATATATTAGTGGCTATCACTCTCAAAGAATGGATTCTCTACCCTGGGTATTAGTATAATCCTCATTGTGTATAGTAACAAGAGATGATTAGAAGAGAAGAGAGGTCAGATCATTGGCATTTGGCAACACCAAGTATATGTGTCATTGTGTAAAAACAACAGTATCCTTGGGGGATACCCGAGGACTAGATTTATGTAGGTGTAGGGGGAAGACTATGATCGAAATCCAATGGTTGCCTCACAAAGAGAGACAGGAGATTTTAGACAGGTTCAGGTCTCCCGGAGAATAATAGCCCTAATCTTGTGTGTTTGTATGCGCGATTAGAAAGCGACGGTGTATGTCTATCAAAAGACCTCCCCATAAGAGGTGCCCCCCAATCCCTTTATATGCTATAGGGATCGGGGGTTACCGTTTAGGGTTTAATCGGCCCCATTAATCCCTTTTTAATTGGTTTAATCACCTGGGATCGTGGGCCAATAATTACAGCGGTTATTCGCTATATTGATTTGACTGTTACTTCCTGAAGTTTTATTGCCATTGATTGCGTGGACTGATTGTTGAACGGACTCCCGAGTGCATGTGGTCGGGCGTCCTCTCGAGTGCTGGTGGTCGGGCGTCCTCCCGAATCCTTGTGGTCGGCATCCCTTCCAAGTTGTAATTAATGCACTGTCCTTCCGACCCCGTTTTTTGTCTGATTACCATAAATGCACTCGGAGAGTACCCCGGGGTTATATCCCCGACAATATGCTACATTGCTACTAAAATCTATAGCAATTATATGTTAGGATGTGTGTATGACGTCGTCTTGCCATGCGCCTAACTTGCCTAGGCGGCTGAAAGGGGGTAGGTCACCGCACCTCGCCTTACTGCCTTAAGAACATTGTTGCTAATAGATTTTGTATATAAAAATATTACAAACAACATGGCAATCCAAAGTTTACAAGGAATTATAGCACACAATTTTCAAGGAAATATATGTTCAGCAATTTTAGGTTTAGTTCGTTGAGTCGCTTGGCGGCCGACATCATTTTATGTGTATGTGTGCGTGTTTCCTAATTATGCAATTTGTACATAAATTAAATTTGACAATTTGGGGTTATTTTGGCACTAAACAGCAAAGTGACAAAAGAACCAAACTTTCGCGATTAGTTTTTATTAAATATGTTTACCACAATCCCAAAAATAGGGATGTTACATTATATAACTGTAAATCACTTGAGCCTATGAAATATTTCTAGTTATTCTCATATGGCTGCAGTGAAATATTATAGTGTGGTATATTCTTCGGTTTTGTCCTGATCTTTTCTTCAACTTCTTATCTAGATATCCAAGTGGTATTATTGGTTTCACTACGCTTTTTTGTCATGTTATATTAGGGGGAAAACCTTTTTTTGCTGATTTATATTAACCCTTTGACTATGTTAGAGTGGAAAAAATCAGTAAACTAGATAAATGTTCTTTGAAGAAGTAATGTTAATTGATGCAAATTAAGGTTTAGGATAGCATCTTACATACAATTAAGGTTTTGGAAGTACCATGGAACTTTGGCCTGTATTAATTTTCCCAATCACGTTTTGGATTGTAACTGTTCCTTGTTTACATGTAGCACTGAACGACAGGTTAAGAGATGAGATTCAGCAGCTGAAGATGGCAACAGGTCAGGTTAATGCCAACAGCGGCAAAGCAGGAAACTTTGGCCTGTCCTCATACGGGGGCGCCAATCCACAAGGTTACCAGCGCAGTCACACCCAATTACAATCTCTTCTGGCAGCTCAACAGCTGCAGCAGCTACAGATCCACTCCCAGCACCAGCAGATGCATCTTCAGCAGCAGCATCTTAGCGCGGTCCAGCAGCAGCTTCTGCAGGAGGCGCTGCCATTGCCAGGAGATCTGAAGATGAAGGGAATTGCCGCTGCATCCCATGCACAGAACGCGGGTGCCTCTGACAGCCGCGCTCTGAGGAGCGAGCCATGAGAGCAGGCATAGGCTCATGTCAGTTGTCAGTGACAGTAATAATAACATGTATCTGAGTGAGTGACTCACCCATAGGCTAGCGCAGTATCTAGGTAATATTTCAGACTATCTAGAACGCTTGGATGCCTGCACTGCAGCCCGTAGAATGTAGATCTCCGTTCAGTTGTAAGTTGTAGAACTGATGAGACAAACTGAGTAATTCACCAGGCCGAATGTTCCGTCCGTAGTCTCCATGGACTATCATGTGCACGTCATGCAATCTGGCGTGTGTTTGATTCCAGGGTGAGGTGGGATGGATGAATTTATCCTTGGGATGAAAATCCATCAAACAAGATGTTTATTATAACTATCTTGTTTTTTGGTTGGAGAATCATTTCTAGATCCTCTTAGATTCGTCGAGTTCCTCTCTCTTTGTGCCGGTGGCTTCACCAACGCTCGCCTTTTTCTCTGTTAGTGGCTTTGCCAAGCTCTTCCCTCTGAAGAGTGGTGACTTCAGACCATAGTTTTATGAAAAACAGTAAGCCACGTAGAATTTAAGCCATCCCTGCTTCCATCCTTGCTTCAACGGAGAGCGGTGGGAGGCTAATTATCGGAACTGGCGGCGAAGGAAACAGAGCAAGAAGTAGATGGAGAGATAAGCTATGGATCCATGTGTGGTCAAGGAGAAGGGGGTGACGGATCTAGGCCAAACTGGTGCATCGCGTACTTGGCCGAGGTCAAGGGGAAAGCGGCGACGGCGGTGGGAGCGGAGGCGACGGTGGCGGGAGCGTGGGTGACGATGGCAGGAACGAAGGCAGAGGGCGATGGCGGCGAGAGTAGGGCTATCGCTCACCAACATGCTAATCAAGATGTAGCTCTGATGCTGCAACAATTTTTCAGGCCGAAACTCTCGTCGCCTCTGCAAGCAACGCCTGCTTGTTCAGAATCACCGTTCAAGCTGAATTGGAGGCTTCGTTCCAACGTGACAAGCTGAGACCACAAGCTAACATGGATCATTGTAATCGCCCTTCTATGCCGGTTGCTCTACCACAGCTGTGCCGCAGTCCACCGCGTGGATCTCTTGAGCATGCTAGGATAGTTGCGTTTGACTCTTTTTTGGACCAAGTCATTTCAAATCTACAGAAAATATTCCTTAATCTGAGATGTTTTATCGTTCTCTAACCAAACTCCTAGAAAATTAGGATAGAATGGTTGCACGCACTCTAAGAATCAATGTATAATCAGGCATCAGGTATGTCTCTCTACAGGACTATCAATGTATAATCAGGCATCAGGTATGTCTCTCTACTCTCTGCATTACTCCAGCTGCAGGCAATAGGTAAAGAACTCGGCGTACGGCGCCACTATTACATGCCGCTTTCTGGTCAAGAACAGAACCAACCAACACGTGAAGCCAGGCAGAGGCGGGCCAGTCTCTGAGCAGCTTCTGTAGCTGGATCAGCAAAACAATGCCACTGATTTCGTATTTAACCGATCAATGCACATGAAACGGGAAGCGAATGGGTGAACACACCACCCACCAGAAGGGTACAAAGCACCACGTACGACAACGACACCACGCACTAATGTACAGACACGAGCCGGAGCGTCCAGCTAGGCGGAGAAAGAGCAGCAGTCCAGCCCCGGCCTCATGCATATCCTATACCACCCCTCAAATGACAAAGAATTCAACAACCAATTAAACACAATCCTCTCGAAATGAACTGTCCAACCAACCGTGTGAGAGCTAGAAAACAATCGAATTGCTATGTTGGTGTATGTTCCTGTTCCTCTTCTATACGCCCAGTACTTGAGTTGCTCGATCAGAACGACTCTCTACGCGTCGCCGGTGCGTGGACGGATTGGTCAGTCAGTCAGTCGTCGTCCGAGTAGCACCTGTTCACCTCGAAGGCAGCGACGGCGATGACCCAGACGGCGACGAAGACGCCGTAGGAGACGATGTAGGCGCTGACCTCCTGCGCGATGTGGAGGCCGAGGAAGATGTTGCCGATGGCGAGCAGGATCGCCGCGCGCCCGATGTTGTGGTGGTACCAGTTCCAGAACCGCCTCACCTTGGACGTCTTGTCCGGCCGCGCCAGGAACGCCATCACCTGCATCCGCGTCCAGCCGATCGATCAATGTCACGAACTTACAATGTGTGTGCAATTGTGCATGCGTCGAGGCCTCAAAATCCTCACTAGGGTATAAACAATTCGGCCATGGCGGATCCGCGGATGCATGGAGATTGAACTAGTTAGCTCAAGATTCAAGAACATGCCGAGCTACACTATTCGTACCTGGAGCGAGGCCATGGCCAGGATGGCGATGCCGAGCGCCCGGTGCACGTCGACGTTCTTCAGCCCATCCTCGTTGAGGCGGAAGCCGAGGACGACCGCCGCGATGCCTCCGAGGAAGGCGACCACCTGGATGGCCATGTGGGCGTATAACCAGTATGGGTCCACCCGCCGGAAGTAGCGCGCTGCCATCATGCCGAGCGGCATCAGCACGCCCCACCCCATCATCGCCAGCAGCCCGTGCTTCCTCTCCGGCGGGAACCCGCCGCTGCCGGAGCCGCCGGAGCTCGAGGTCAACCCTGAAAAAGGAACCGGCAAAAATCCTCTGTTTCATCGATCTCCACCGCCGGAGAATGTTTGCGAGTTTGTTCGTCGAAATGTGCAATCTTTGTACCAGAAGTGTAGTTGAAGGAGTGGGAGTGCATGGTCCGGTGCATCGGGAGGGTGAAGTCGGCGGACGGCAGGTTGCCCTCGGGGCCGACGGCGTAGATCAGGTACGGCTGCGGCCGGTCAGTGCTGATCTGGAAGGCGAGGTAGAGCCGGCCGGAGTGCGACACGACGACGGACTTGTTCCTGAACAGCGTGAGGCGGCCCTTGTCCGGGAAGCACTCGTCGTCGCTCTTGCCGGCGAGGTAGTACTGCTTCACGGTGCCCTTCCCGCCCGACGACCACCCGACCAGTGCACTGCTACCGACCATCAGCCCCTTGCCGGAGAACCCGACCGCCACGTACGAGCCCTTGTCCGGCGCCGAGAGGATGAAGCTCCATTGGCTGTCGCCGGTGTTCTTGTACTGGTGCGACACGAGCAATTTGGATCAGATCACTTTAGCTTACCGTTAATTACTCCGCGATGCAAAATGCAAATTAATTGCAGATCATCCAGGCAACACTGATTAACTAATTGCAGCACCACACTGTAATTAATTAACTAAAAAGCTTCCATTTTTCAGCAGGCTAGCCTGCACTCTGCAGCTGTGCAGTGGCAGTGACATCTAAAGTCCAACATCTCCATGAGACGAACGCTGACACGAGCAGTAAAAACTCCAAGAAATTAAGGCTGCGAAATCCAGCAGCATACTGCATCATACCCTCAGGACGAAGTCCTCCTGCTTCCAGACGGTCAGGCAGCGGAAGGCGGAGGAGTTGAAGGGGACAAGATGCGCGACGGCGACACCATCGCTGCTGCACGAGTTGGACTGCTGGTGGCTCACCGCGAAGCACAAGCCCACAAGGCAGAGCAGCTGGAGCAGACGGCGCACTGACGAAGAACCAGCAGCCCCCATTGGCGTGCCAGCCACCTACTGATCTCCTGCTTGCCTGCCTCCTCCTCCTCTTCTTCCTCCTCCTGTGGCTTTCCTGGATTCGGGCTTGAATGCCGGCTACTAGCTCGGACAAGATTGGTGGCGCTTGGAAGGTAAGAAATGGCCAAGAAATGTGAGCCGCGGGGGACTGGCGCTTGGATGCTGCTGCTGCCCTTCGATCGAATCCGAATCCCCCCAATCGAATACTGTCCCAGCGTGTGTGTATATATATCCTCAAGTGGACACCGCCCGTACCTTGTGTGCCATGTTAGAGCTGGCGGTTTACCTAGGGATCCATGGCGCACATGCATGGCAGCAATCCATCCAGGGCAATTTGCAATGGCCTCTTCCACTTGTGATTAGAATAACAAAACAGATGTGCAGTTTGGAGTTGCAGCCCACCGCAACCCACTTTCTTGCCAAATGTTCTTGGAAACCTGCATCTGCATCATCAGGCATTTGATTACGATTTTTAACTCTGGAACAAAACGCTGGGGTCTCCCCCTGTTTCATTCAGAAACCGAATCTATTTATGCGATCCAGATTCAGAAATATTAAAATTTATTATGCATTTTCTATTCTAACCTTCTAAATTTACTAGTGACGAAATGTGAAGTATTATATTTGTGTGTTAAGAGGAATAAAATTGGACTTAAATGGATGATAGTAGTGGGTAATTTCCACACAACCCTATGAGCCAGTCTAAAAACTTCATTCCTAGAGCACTCCTAAACCCTAAATCTCTTGATGTGTTCCACAAAAAACATCATGGATCCTGATTTTTGACGGATCTAGAAACCGAGAGTTAAATATGTTTGATTAGAAATTCGTAGAATAAAGCTGTAAAACATGAAGCCAAGCAGTCTCAAACACACCCTAAATACTAGGACCTCCCAAAGAAGCAAGGATCAAAAAACTATTTTTTTTACTTTGAAGCAAAACGGTATGGACGAAAAAGGAGCCGCTCCATGCAAAGTTCATAATGGAATTGTGCACTCAAACACGCAGAAACTCTCAAGTTGTTACGTGTTCCACAGGGGTAAACCAGACACGGCCCATGCTTACATGTGCCTTCCAATCCGAATCCAATCAGGAAGGGGGGACCAGTCGGCCGTTGCTTGTGAGTGCACACGCCATTGTGGAACACCCCCGCCCAGCCCATCAACTGGCAGTGGCAGCGCATGAGTTGATGCACTTGTCCTCTACGTAGAGATGCCCTAATGCCACATCACGCATGAGTTGAGCTTGAGCTAGCTGCAGCCAGCCAGAGACAAACATGACAAACAATGCGAAATTAGAAACCTATGTGAACTACGCGCATACGTACGTACGCACGCAGCATCGGCGAGAGCAAACGCCGCCTGAGCTGCCACGGCGAAGAGGGAAACGCCGGCCGCGATCACCAGTCCACCTGTGGTGGGGGCGGCGGAGTGGTCGCTGTGCTGTGCCTGTGCGTGCACGGGGGTGAGGGAGGTGTGGAAAAGGGACGGAAGGGGTGGCCGAAAAAACCGATGATTTGTCACTCTTATAACATTATTATGTTGTTATGATAATAATATAAGATATAATCTTAATTAAAATTATTTTTTATCGGTGATAAATTATCAAATTTTTTCATCTAGATCTGTGATTATTGTGTGGCCCGGAGAACAGCTAATGGGATTAAATCAATGATTTATCAGTCTTATAACACCTCTTAATTATGTTATTATTATTTTTGAAAGAAGCTTAATTATGTTATTATCATATGACAATGATATAAGATATCATCTAAATTAATAACATGTAGATCAGAATAAAAACAAAATTAAAAACAAAATCATTTTTATTAGTGATAAATTATCAAACTTCTTCGTCTAAACCAGTGACTAATGTGTGGCCCGGAGAACAGCTCATGGGATTAAAGAAAGATGCCAAGTGCACATGGCGATCGATCGGCGTCGAGCCGTGCGTCCGGCGGCGCCAATCTTGTGTGCTTGTTGTACAGGCTGCATGCAGTACTCCGTGAGAGAGCTAGCTGGAAGCCGGCCTGAATCTTCGCCCACCATTCTCAGGATCTTCCTGTGATCAGTTCAGTCGAGGGTATTTTTTCAGTCTAACTTTTACACATTTTTGTAAGTTTTTTAAGTCGAATTTTAAATTTTAAACTACTTTATGGAAAATGTTTTTCGCCGGGCTACTTGTGGAAAATGTGACAACTTCAACAATGATCTACCTATCTTAGGGCTAGTTTGGTAATTCAAAATCTCGGCTCATTTTATTTGGATGG
>KE370773.1:1437314-1449979 GCA_000418225.1 Zizania latifolia
TGGCCTTGAAGGCCCAGGAGTAGGAGTCCCAGCCGGAGCTGGTGTACACGGTCTGGATCGGGAGCACGCCGAACTCTGGAGTGACGGACACGTTCAGCTTCTCGGCCTGGGCGCAGGTGCGCGCCGCGCTGAAGGTGATGGAGTAGTACGCGTGCCGCGTCACGGTGAGCCTCTGCTGGATGGTGGCGTCGTTGCCCAGCCGCACGGCGCGCGCGCCCTCCGGCACCGCCAGGATCATGTCCGGCTCCCTGTGCCCGGACTCGATGTACTCCACGAACCCCGAGATCTCCCAGTTCGGAATGGAGTAGCGCCCCGACACCACCGTGCCGTTCAGCTGGGACTTGTCCGGCCCGGCCTCGAAGTTGCCGTTTGGTAGCAGACCTGCAACCAGAGACGGTCAAGTGCGACGTATCAAGCTCACAGAACAAAATGTATATGTCGATCTGATTGTACATGCACACAACAGTTATGGCACAAGTTTGTAGTCTAAACATGGCAAAACCTGAAGCAGTTTGTGACATCTCACTCACCATCGGTGACGACAGAATCCGCCCGAGCAGGCAGCAGCATGCCGACGAGCAAGAGCAGCGCCACGACGCGAGGCGGGCTCCCTCTCCCCGTCATCTCGAGCCCCCTTATCAATATGACGAGGTGTCCCTGCAGACTGCAGCTGCTTCCTACTCTTTCAAGCTTCATGTGGCTTTTCCACTTATAGGCTGGCCGGGCATCAGGCATGGCAACGCCGGCGACTCCGGCGCGCGGTCCGGTGCGTCGTGGGGCACGACCGCACGAGACGGAGAGCAAACAGGCGGCTCGCGCTCGGTTTTGAGACGAGCCGAATTAAAACTGCAGTTGCAAGCAAAGAATCCAGCGAGTACTACTCATATGGCACTCTGTTTCGTTCGCATCGGCATCGGCGGCGCCAGTGAAAGATTCGGCTCCAGTTTCACGGCCAGTGTGATCATGTGGCGGTCCTCGGGGCACGGCCACTGTCAGTGGCGGAGCGAGAAACTTATTCTAGGATCAATTACAATTTACAATGTGAACATGATGATCTTTCCTGGAGTATTAGTCAGTAACATAATGTTAGACAATGCATCTTGATAGTACCATAGAGTGTTCACAGTTAGAATTTGTAATAATATAGATAAATTGATGTTTTTTAATTTTTAAATTCTAGCTTTTTTTAGATTTCTGTGACTACTGATTCTCGTAATTTAGATTTAGAATCTAGACTGTTGAGAGAGATCAGCTTCTAAGTGTAACCGTAGACCGCAGTCGTCAAAAGCTCCCCAAAAGACCATACGTTAGTCTGTTTGTTTAAGTTTATAAAAATAAACTGAATTGTTATAATTTTAAACTGAAATAAATAAGTCCTAAAACTAGTTCATTTGACGCAGCTGCTTGTTAGCATATTGTTTACTGGACGTGCACTCTGCTAGCTAGAGCCCAGAACGTTAGTAGCGCACTGCCCACCTGTAAACATGTTATGTCGAAATAGCAAATGTATCCCATTACTGTCAATATGTCAAATAAATTAGTAAATGCAGATCTATACACGTTTTCCAATGAAGAGAGTCTCTAGTTTAAACCTCACTCGTCATGAGCCAATATTGAATGCCACGATTACGATAGTGGATGTTACAGAAGCAGCCGGCGGTGACTGTGGCTGGCAACGAGCGTGGCGTCGTCGACGACGGGGCCACAGAGCGTGCCGTCGGGTTTCGTGGTGTAGGCCATGCTGACGAACACCACCCGCGTTCGCTTCTCCGTCGCCGCGAACTCGAGCGACGCGCGGCTGTGGCCACCGGTGCCGTGCGACTCGTACGGCGCCGTCACGCTCCCGTGCGACGTGTACGCCTGGACGGACAGGGACCCCGCGCACCCGTCGCCGGCGTCCCCGACCGAGAACTCCAGCCTGTACGACTGGCCGGGCACGGTGCTCACTTCCTGCACCAGCGCGGCCTCCACGCCGGCCACCAGCTCCACCGCGCGTGCTCCGCCGGGCACCGCGTAGTGCGCCGCGTCCACGTACTTGACGGACTTGGTGTCTGCCAGGATCGTCCACGGGGACAGCGGCGAGTAGTCGTCCTCGTCCATCGGCGGCACCATCACGCCCCATGAAGTGTTGGGGAAAATGTACGGCCCCTCCTCAAAGCCGCCATTTTTAAGCAAGTTGACTACAAGGTTCATTTCACGTACTGAGTTATGGAGGCTTCAATTTTGGATAGGTTAACGTCGATCGATCTTACCGTTGATGCGCTGAGGACATTGGAGGATCTTGATGGCAAACGCGTCGATGAGTGGGCCGCAGGCGGCGTCCTCGGTGACACCGGGGTTGTGGACGATGAGCGACACGGCGCTATGCTTCGCCCTGAAGGCCCAGGAGTAGGAGTCCCAGCCGCTGCTGGTGTACACGGTCTGGATGGGGACCTCGCCGATGTCCGGGGTGACCGTGACGTTCAGCAGCTCAGCCTGGGCGCAGGTGCGCGCGGCGCTGAAGGTGATGGAGTAGTGCTCTCCCCGCACCAGAGTGAGCCCCTGCTGGATGGAGGCCTCGTTGCCCAGCCGCACGGCGTACGCCCCCTCCGGCACCGGCAGCAGCATGTCCCCCTGCTGCTGCCCCGACCGGATGTACTCCACGAAACCGGAGATCTCCCAGTGCGGTATCGCGTAACGCCCCGTCACCCTCGTGCCGTTCATCTGCGACTTGTCCGGCGCCTCCTCGAAGTTGCCATTCGGCAGCAGGCCTGAACACAGCAAGCACAAGCAGCACGCATGGCATGTCAGCAAACTGTGTTCAATCGTCTAAATCGTGGTTATTTGCACTTTTTGGAGGATCTTACCATCCATGATGGCAGAAGCCGATCGAGCAGCAGCAGCAACGCTGAGTAGCAGCAAGAGCAGACCGACGCAGCGGGTGCTCTGCATCATCTCTGTTTTCCTTCTCACCAGATATCTTCTCCGGGACAAGAAGTGCAACTCTGATACTCAGATGTAAAGAAGTTGCGGCGGGATTGGGATTTGGAATGCAAACAGGTAGTTCTGCGTCACAGTGCTGTTTTGCCACTCGTAGTTATAGAGGAGGCGTTCTCAGAGAGGATCCACATGGGGGGTGGACTACGGAGCACCGAGCACTGGCAAGTTGGCCACTGCGGTTCCGGCGGGAAGCCGAGTGAAACGCGCGCCGGATCTCGGGGCCGCCAGGATCGAGGAGGTTGGCAGCGCAGGGCATCTCTCGGTGACTTGCGAAAGGACCTTGCTCGGTGCGTTGGCGACTGGGGAAGGTGCGCCTGCGTTTGGCTGGGAGGTCACATGGCCATTCTTCCTCTCGTTCGCATGGCCACCGGCCATTTGAAAACTTCGCCGTTCCCAGCATCGGTGACTGCAGTTACACCGCTGCACGACGCCCGACGCGGCGCTTCCCGTCGTTTGGCCTACGAGCGGGCAGTTTTTATTGGAATAATAAATTTTTATTGAAAAATAATCAGTCTAATTCTCGGTTGCAACAGGTTCGGCAAAGAGCATGACTCCTGCTGCCAATGGGTATTCCGATAGTGGACTGGTGCCTGAAATTGTTAAAATTAATGGGAACAAAGAATCCTCTATATGTCCATAGACAATTTATCCTTAGTTTATGGCTTAAAAATCACAGCTATTTAGAACACAAAATTTAGAGCTTCTTTAAAATGCACGATTCTGAAAACACATAAATAGAAAAAACGTAGAAATACATTGACTTGTATTATAAAATGCTAAAAGTTTTCAAAATACATGAATACTAGAGATGATGTCCTTAGATGGTGTTGATAGCAGAAATTGGGCCGACACACTAAAGATTGTTAGGCCACGAGGCTGGGCCGATGGGCCACCAAAAGAAGTTCAACAGGTGAAGTCGATACGCACGCGACGTGGGTTCGGACTTGGTAGAGATTTTATCTTTAATTATTAGATAATAAGTTAGTTTAGATTCTGTGTCAAACACGGATTAGTTGTTTTCTCGGCTATAAATAGTTAAGCCCGAGGCTATTATAAAACGTTCAGTCAACCAACCAATCAACTCTCGACGCATCGTCAACTTTTATGTATATAGCATTAGGGCGATTCTCTAGCAGGATCAGACTGCATCGGTTAAGTCCGATCTTTGATCACGTTGGGGATAGCCTTTTTGATAAACTGATTGATCTATTCTTAGCTTTCTCGGTTAGATCTGATAGTATGATTAGATCGAGTAGGTTTGCTAGTTATCGGTGTAATGCATTGTTCTTATTCTTGTATTATGCTTCATGGTTCAGATCAATGTATTTGTCAATCACGTCGGTCTAGTAGGTTATTTTAGATCAAACCGTATGCCGATCATTAGTGTGATGCTATCTCGGTTGGGTCCGATCCATTACATTGGCGAGAAGTATACGGGACAATCTGATCTGATATGTTCGTACGACGTACATCGGAGTTTTAGCCGTTGAGTTGCCTGTTATCTTGCCATTCAGGCTTAGTTTTGTTCACAATATTCTTAGCATGATGTCTTTACGCTGCATCGGTTGAGTTTGAACCGTAGAGATTGACTTGTCGAGTTAACTGATTCAAGCCGATTGGTAATGTTTTACCGATGAAAAACATTAGATAATTATTATTGAAAGACTGGTATATCACTATCTATATATTCATACGATGCATCATAGTTATTCTGCATGCTATTGGGGCCGATGCTGATGGGCCGTCGTCGATAGCGTTAGAACAACTCATGTTTGCTTCCTTGTCAATTGTAGCTAAAATTGATTGGCACGCTCTGTACACCTCTAGATTTTTAGTTCCTGCACTGAGGCTAAGCAGACTCTTTCAGACTTTCGAGTGTGAAGATTAAAAGATCCATATGTGATTAATGGTTTATAAGAATTAAAACATTAAAATTACGAAGAAAATCACATGTCGAAGAGAGAGTATAGAGAGAAAAATATTATAGTGACACTAAAAACAGAGTATATCTCCATTTTTATTAATTAAAATGTCGAAATCATTAAATATGAAAATACATAGTGGAGATTCTAAACTAATCACAACTTGGAACAATAAATAAAATAAATTATTGTTCTTTTAAATTTCAAAACAAAACTTACATAAAACTAAATAATTTTTTAGTAGCTAACATATTAAACATATGATCAAAAATTTAATATTTATGATATTGATAATTAGAGGCCATGCTACGCATGTATTGGCTTAAATTTGGTCAGTTGCCCTGTGACTGGTAATTGGTTAGTCGTGGGGGGATCAGCGCCTCCCTTGCCAACGTGGCCGTTGAGTGCGCCTCCAGACTTCAGACTCCAGAGTGGCCGCAGCGCCACCGCATTCTACACGTCTGGCTTCCAACCGGCGACGGCGCACCGCAACTCCTGTGTCTGAGATGGGGATTAGCGGGGGCATGACTGAACTACGGCAAGGGCTCAGTCGAAAGGCAGGTGGAAGCTGGGTCCTCGGCGCCCCTATTGCAGCCCCCGGCGACGCTGGCATGGTCCGACGGCTCCAAGGCGCGGCGGTGGCTCGTGCGGCGGCACGGGATGTCATGGCCATCTCCCCTCTCCCATGACGCGCTCCTGGAGGAGCTACGGTCCGAATCTAACAGCTCCGCAAGCCTGGGCGCGTCGACCGACGGTTAGGACGTTAGCGCCTGGATCCGGCGGCCTCCGCACGCCTGGGCTCATCGGCCGGTGGCGTCGCTGGATCCGGCGGCCTCCGCTCCATGGCGCAATGGTCACTAGCGCGGCGCGCTGGGCCCCAGACCCAGCGACCGTCACCTGCGCGGCTCCGGTCTGGCCTCCGCACGGCGGACGGTGGCCAGTCTCTTCCGACACGGCGTGGTTCCAGGCGGCGGCTAATAAGGGCGCAGTTCCGGCGCGTCGGCCTTCGATCCGGCGGCGCAGTGATGACTGATGCGGCCAGGCAGCCTTCGGGATGGGAAGTTCTTGGCTTCTTCCACGCTCCAACACTCAATTCCGCGGTTCAAGGATGAAGCGTAAAATTTGGTGCGGGCGGGCCGCACCAAATCTCTCGTGGGGACCCATCCCAGATTACCGCCGCGTTGCTCCTGTTTCAATCTGATGGTGAAGAACTACTGTAGCGGAAAGGGAGAGACTGGCCTGCCGCTAGAGCTGGAGCCGCCGCAGACCGCCGCCCGTCGCCGCCGTCGCTGGAGTTGCCGCTTCCGTCACCGCCGAAGCTGCCGCCAACACCCGAGGGTCCATCGCCGCCGGATTTGCCGCTTTCGTCGCCGCCGAAGCTGCCGCCAACATTGAGGGTCTGCCGCTGCCAACGTCGCTGGAGGGGCCTTTGCCCAAAACTGTTTCGGGATTGTGCGGCGGCGGCGGCAGGCCAGCCTCTCTCTCTCCGCTGCAGTCATCCTTTATCGTCAGATTGAAACAGGAGCAACGTTGCGGTAATTCGGGATGGGTCCCATGAGAGATTTGGTGCGGCCAAATTTTTTTCCCTCCTATCGCCGATCGATCGACTGATCCTGCCACGTGCACGTATCTCTTCTCAATTAGCTACGGAAGTCTTCGTCTTTCTGAACCTGATCATCGCCATTGATTGTTGAATACGAAGGCCGCCATAAATTCTCACATGCGCAGATGCGCTGGCTCTGTGATTCAGAATTCAGATATATAACCGCGCGCAGTACGTATACGTGCTATTGGATAATGGCATCGTCTAGTGGGGCAGGAGAAATCACCGGAAAGAACGACTTCCCTGCAGCCGCGGCAAGCTCTAGACAGCAGCCTAGGGCATGGTACATGTTGGGAGATTTTTTTTTAAGATAACGTGTGATGAACCACGTACCCGTTGGCACAGGGCAACAGAAAAATTGCGATGGTCAATTCGTCTACCGTGGCACGTCCACAGTCCACTTACGCCGGACCGATGCCGTCGGCAAGATGCAAGCTGCTCTCGCGCCCTATATAAGCCGGCAGCGCATGCGCCATGCTATTGTATCAAACATCATATCATCTCTCGATCCCACATGCAGTCCCACACACGCTAAGCTAGAGCGGTAGCATAACAAAAAAAACATATCCATTATCCAACAATGGCGGCGAGCTCGCCGACGCCGATAATAATGATGTCGTTCCTGGCTCTTGGGTTAGTACCGCTCCTCATTTCCAGCGCCGCCGCGCAGAGTGGCGTGTCGGTGGAGAGCGTGGTCACTGAGGCGTTCTTCAACGGGATCAAGTCCAAGGCCCAGAACAGTTGCGCCGGCAAGAACTTCTACACTCGCCAATCTTTCCTCACTGCAGCCCGTGCCTACTCGGGCTTCGCCAAGGGCGGCTCCAGCGACGATGCCAAGCGAGAGATCGCCGCCTTCTTTGCCCACGTCACACACGAAACCGATAGTAAGCAGATAGGAACATAACATTTCTACGTTCCTCGAGAAGGAACCATGCACGATTCATGTACGTTAATTAGATTGACGACGATAAGAATGGCAGGTATGTGCTACATCGACGAGATAAACGGAGCGAGCAAGAGCTACTGCAAGGACAACATGCAGTGGCCGTGCCAGCCGGGGAAGCAATACTACGGCCGAGGGCCGCTTGTAGATCTCGTGGAACTACAACTACGGGCCGGCGGGGATGGACATCGGGTTCGACGGGCTGAGGAACCCGGAGAAGGTGGCGCAGGACGCGATGGTGTCGTTCAAGACGGCGCTCTGGTTCTGGATGAAAAACGTGCACCAGGTGATGCAGCAGGGTTTCGGCGCCACCATCAGGGCCATCAACGGCGACGAGTGCAACGGCAACAGATCCGACGTCGTTAACAACAGGGTCAGGTACTACAAGGACTATTGCAACCAGTTCGGCGTCAACCCGGGGAACAACCTCTCCTGCTAGAAGCTAGAAACTGCTCCTGCTCGTACGTGCGGCCGCATCTATCCATGCGCGCTCATGCATGCACGCAGCAAGTGGCTCGATAGTGAAGAAAAAAAATAAGGGACTCGCACGTTCGGCGTGCACACGTACGAATGCAGGGTACTATGCGACTGACGTGATCATGTCCGGAGTTCAATATTTACCAATAAAGCAAATAAAATGCTGGGATTCGCAGATAGTAAACGTGTGACGTGCCGGGCTCACACGCTTGATTTGCTATTTTGCTTGCTGCCTGGCCGAGTGGCCGTCATATATATACTGTCAACTGCTACAGCTTTGTAAGTGTTGACTATTGACGGATTAATTAATCATTTCTCTAACCAGAGTGTGCTTTCAAGTTTTTCTAACGCAATGCAAAATAATTCCTTTAAGCGTCTGTCGCTGGCTTTAGGTTTAAGTGTGGTCATAATATTAGACATAATAGATAATTTAATATATAGACATATATTCTTCATAACGCCTAAAAACTAAAACTAGTAGACCTAACTATGTATCTTAATACAGGTACTATTAATTTAATATTATAATTTAGCATTACTTCTCTCTCATCGTGCTTTGAATTTAGAGCAGAAACCGTCTCATGTAAAACTAGTTTTCTCATCTTTCCTCATTTAATAAATTATCATGTTATCTTTTATCCTATGCAACATAATATTTAATGCTAGGTATCCTAGTTTGAGCATTAGAACTGCACTTAACTTATTATCTCAATTACACACTAGTACTACTAATTTAATATAATAGTTCAATACCACTTCTCTCTTATCATGATTTGACTATTAATTTAATATTGTTTCTCTCTCATCACAATTTAGATATTAGTTAGAAAGTATATCTCATATAACATCTAATTTTCTCTTTTTCTTATTCAATATTTTATTACATCATCTCTAAACAATCATAGGCAGCTACTCTAACTGGGCCTTCATTGACAGCATGTCTCGCCGTCCACATTGTCGCCGATTGTGGGCTCCCGTTTATATGGAACGAGGTCACTGAGGCCCACTATACGAAGGTGCACATTTTCTCTCGGATTTAGATTTGTATGGTACTCTCTCCATCCAAAAATCTTCTACCTATTACTTTTTACATCAAGACCAAAATAAAGTAAACTCATTATGATGCATTAAATAGTACTACTATTACATTAAATCTCCTATGTATTCATACTGACGTATTAAATAGTATTACTACTGCATGCATGAAAAACCACATGGTTGTCACCATAAACGATGCTCGTTCAATGTTTGTATAGAAAAACTACAAATATGTATAATATTTTTGGAAAAAATTAAAAATGCAATAGGTAGAAGATTTTTGGATGGAGGGGTAATTAATTTATGGGCTTTCAAGTGAATCTGAAGGTTCCTTTTTATTTTTTTTCTCTGAAGAACAGAACAGAGTGTGAATTCATCTGGACAGTTTTGTAGTTCATGAGACCTCGCTGCTGCATGCGATGTGATTGTCTGCCCGTCAGTTAGGTGCAGGTGACAACTTGAATGCTGCATCTGATGCATCATAACTGCAAACAGCACCAGCTCTTTTGAATCAGTGTAGCAAAAAATGTACCTGTAGAGCTGCGATCAACTGTAAGAATTGTGAATTTGTGGTTATACGTGTTGTCCAGCTCCTCATGTTGGTTTAGCCTGTTTAGCTATCTACAGAGATTTATGGTGCAACTACCTCTCAAACTGCAATGTCTTATTGTTGTCGAGGTGACTGCGTAACAAACTTTCTGATGGAGAGCAAGAGCTCATTTAGAACACAGTTATTTTACGGGATTTGTATATAATTTAGTTTAAATTCTTTAAAAATCCTATAAAATTCATCGGTTCTGGAGGTCTAACTTGTCATCACATTGTGTCTTGTCTCTATACTATTCTTTTAGGGTGTGTTTGGTTGAGCTGTATATTCTGAAAAAGCTGACGTGAGCTGTGAGCTATAAAAAAGTTGTTGTAAGTTGTGAGCTGTGGAAAAGCTAAGAAACTGTTTGGTTAGAATAGCTATGAATTTCTGTTTTGGTACCTCCTAATATTTGGTTACATTATTAATATGTAAATTTGCATGTAAATTATTGTAATCATGGAATTGTAATGTTTATACTAAAATTATACATTTTTGAATTACATTAAAACGATACATTTTACCTTTTCAAATTTTACATGAACCGGTATGTTGTAATGACATGGTGGATAATTTTTGTTCAAAGTTAAACTGAGAAGCTGTGAAAGTTGATGAACCCTAGCCTTCAGTTTATAATAAAAAAACTGCAGCTTTTAAAAAAGCTGATTGGTCATTAGACCTATTTGATTTAGCTTCTAGCTTCCTGGTCAAGAAGCTGGTTGGAAAAGCTGAACCAACCACAGCCTTAGTTTGAAAATATAAGTGTTTCTATGTTGTTTACCAGAGGTTAAGGATGGTATTAAAAGACTATGATGTCCCCGTTAAACGACGAATGATTGTGGGCGGAAGGGCGATTTCCACAAGATAGAAAAAATGAATAACAGATGGCAGATATGACAATTGTACTTTAAAAATGCTTATATTGTTGTACAAATTTTGAACATTATATTTTAGAACGGAGTACGGTTTTACCGATGAGATGAATAATCCAATCCAATTGGCTAAAACCTGAAGTCGATGACACACTAGGGTTTATTTGACATGTACTCTAATCAGGACAAACTTAACAGTTCCAGTTATTCCATAATCAATTGGGAAAGGAAAGAATCAAACTGTACTAGGCTTCTAATTAACCAAACTAGCTAGTGATAAACAACAGTCAACAGATCAGGAGGATATCTTCGGACGAAGCGTGATTCCCGGAGGAATGATCCGGCCGAAAGCAATGAGCCTCAGGATGAACACAAAGCTAAGCACATGGGGATCGATCAGATCACCCAGATATGGGTCAAACAAAGCATTCCAGTTGCGTTATTTGCGTAGGATTTGCGACACAATTCGCGGCGCAGACGCAGAGATTAGTACGCTTGATTGATTGGTTACTCGCATTCAGCCGATCGAGTTAAGCAGTACGTATCACTTGTGTACAGCCGTTGGGCCTTGGTGCTTGGTTGTTTGATCGGTGGCTCTGCAGTCTGCCTGCCTCAGCTGCTCTGCTATTTATCGCCGCTCTGGAAACCGTTGACATATGCAGCCAGGCAGATACGCTGAATGTGCAGGTGACCGTTTCAAGCATGCAAGATCAAAGATCGCCAACTAGACGAAGCACCGAGTAAACAATTGGTCAGTCATACCGCTAATAACACCGAGTAGCGTACTGCGTCGCAGAGAGTTTAATTTTGCCAGGATATCATTGGAAAAACAGCGTGAGGAATGCTTCTTTAAAAAAACAGCGAGAGGAACAGAAATTACCAGAAAAATAAAAGGTAGACAATGAATTATGCAAAAACTAAGTGTGCGCCGGTTATTTAATAGCTCAAACAAATAAGTTTAATACTAAACATTAATAAATGACTTTAAACAATTCGACAATTTTTATATAGTTTTTAATAAAAATGATATCATTTAGAAGATTTGAACGTATTTCATAATCCACGGTCAATGTTAGTTTTAAACGGGGCCTGTCTCACCGCCTGAGCCGCCATGTGACGGAGCAGATAAAATGATGAAAAAAAATCTCCTTCGTTAGTGACTGCGACTGCGACTCGTTCAAGGCGGTGGAAGCGCGTGGACCCCGTCGGGCTCCGGCCCAGGGCGTGGTGTGGACGAACCGTCGCTTCGTGTGGACTCATGCATGGATGGCGCCTTGGCGGCAGGCCCACCGCTCACGCCGCGGCGCGCGGAAAAGGATCAGAAAACGGTTCGCGTCGCCGTCGCCGTGGAGGCGCGCCAGTGCGCCGACGGCGACTCCCCCCGGCGCGGGGCAGCACAAAGCACCACAGCCTATATACACATCAGTATGCCAGTGTGCAGTAGAACTACAAACAGACCTCTATTCTCTGGTGCCTGTAGATGACGGCGATGCTGGGAGTTGGCACGGCAACCAGTGCGACGTCACAGTTGTTGCACTGCTCAATCATGTGAGCTGATCGAACGAGCTGCATCCGCCGGCCCGAGATAGCTAGAGATGATACGTGAAATCGGACGAAGCGAAAATAGTAAGACCTGTTGATCTAAGTATCTAACCATCTAATCGCCCGTGGTTCTCGATTTGTCGTTTCTTGGATTAAGTAGCTCGTTTTTATTATTTTGCAAACTACTTCCTCTAGTTTTAAAAAATAAGTCATTTTAGATATTATTTCAGATACGAAGAATAATTAGTTAGTATGTATTTTTTTATTTATCTATATTAAATACATTGCGGAAGTAAAGACAGCGTGAAAGACGAAAAGAAATTAGTATACCATCAGAAGTATAGACGTTCAAAATACACAATAAAATATAAAACAATTTGTTTTAGATAACTTTAGATATAAGTCTAAAACGACTTGTTTCATTGAACTGGTGGGAGTAGTTTATATGTGTGTGTATGTATGTGTTAAGTTTACTTGTCTGGGTAGTGCTGTCTCGTAAAATTGCAAGGTGTATACTAAATAGTCCGATCGATTAAGTTAAGATGAACATTGTGATTTCCATGCTCAATTATTATCTTTACATTGGTTTTCAGGCAGTTGTTCTTCTCCTTGGTGACCTGCGGACTGTTTTCTTCATGAATATCTGAACCTGGTTTTTCTAGTGTGTTCAGTTTAGTCAAATCAAGGAACATTAATTCTTTTC
>KE370773.1:1453301-1526566 GCA_000418225.1 Zizania latifolia
TGCGTATGTATGGTGTTGATACGTACGTGTCAGTGGACAGTAGTCGCCGCGAGAGAGAGCCTCGGTTGGCGCGCGTCCTTTCTGTATAGCTGGCTCCTGGCTGTGCTGATCGTCTAGCTAACGTCGGAGACCCGATTAATTAGACCGGACGACCCGACGTAGTACGTGCTTAGTTAAGCTCAAGAAGATTGATTAATTAGCTAGCCTGGAGTCGTTATGCCTGGGCTGCTAATTGCATCGCCACGTATTAGGGTCGCCATGGTCGGTCAATAACCAGCTTAAATTGCAGCTGATTCATGTACGAAGTCGTAGCTATCCATCAGGCTGCCTGACCGGGTGACATGAACTCTGAAGGAGTTTGAAGAGGTTTTTCAGGTGAAGAGCTGGTCGGGGAGTAAAATGCATGTGTGTTGTGTGCATCGGTGTGGAGATCGACTCGACTCGACGCGTGCGTGCTGCTAGTTGACAAATTCCTCAATCACGCCTTCCGCTGCTACCAGCATGCATGCATCACCAAACAGACGAGCTTTTCTGTGTTTTGTCCTTTCCATACCCATTTTTTTCACGCCTATCCCGTTTGTTCAGAATTCAGACGGACCCAGAAAAACAAAAAAAAAAAAACTAGTAGTACTGCAATACGTGGTGAAGAAGCTGGATTCACTCATTCAGATGCACACAAGTAGATTACCTTTTATCAAACATTTTTACCTTTTATCAAGCTTAAATAAAAATATATTAAAATTTATAAAGTTAGAGTTTTTTTGTCGGACCGGCAAAATACCAGTTAAATTTTATTAAGATTAGGAGAAGAATATAAAAGTTAGTCAACCTAATAGATTGAAAAAAACATGTTATCAAATCAAACTGACTAGTTAAAAAACCAGCAAAGCTATAAAGATGCATCAGGTCATTCACAAAGTTTTCACTTAATAGCACTTTGTAGACAAGGAGTAATAACAATTAGCTATTCTGCTGTGACTAGTATTGAGTATAGTAATTAAGCAGTGCAGCTGGAAGAGTGTCTATTCCTCTAGTACAGGGTAGTCAATGGACCTGTTGTCTGAATCCCTGGAGTGGTGCACAAATGGAAGGAAGCAGGCACACTAATGTCGCTTGCTCGCTAGCCTGATCGATAGCTGGCACCTTGTTGTCTTCCCCGCCAAAGGATGGGACCCCCCCACCCCCAACTGCATGCTATGTGGTTGTTCGTCGTCACAAGCCACAGTATACACACGTACACATCATGCTGCCCTGTAGTACGATAGGTTACGGATCATTCGATTCTCGGTGGATTATCGGCTTACGAATCATTCCATATTTCCATTCTCCGTTTCGGTGAATCCAGATTATCATTGGAAATATATCTTTATAATTTTTATGGTTTGAAAATATGTTATAGCTGTGTCACTGACAACTAGAGGTTACCACAATAATTAGTGGTATTATTTAAATTCTTAAAATTTTAATGGTTTTCCCATTATGGCTCACATTTCAAACTATAATTTCTTCAAAAACTTTTTATATAAAATTATCGAAATTTGTTTATTTGTGCCCTCAAATTATGTAGTCAAAGAGTCAGATCGTCTACTATCTATCCACACTTTCAAATAAGGTTTATGCCATCAACTTTGTTACTCTCTCTATTATATATTATTAGTCATTTGTTTTTTTAAAATCAAACTTTTCAAATTTTGACCGATTTTATAAAAAAGTACAAACAATTAAAATATCAAATTAGTTTTATTAATTCAACTATGAAATATGTCTTAATGTTACATTTATTTGATATTATAAATGTCAATATATTTTTATTTAAACTTGTTTAAAGTTAGAGAAGTTTGACTTTAAAAATATCAAACGACTTACAATATGAAACAGATAGTACTACTTGTTTGCAAGTGTTATTAGCCTTCTTTTTTTACACACAAGATAATAATGCTTATGTGATATGGTATAGACAGCCATACATGGTTAGAGGATAATCTACAGATTCTATTAACAGCACATGGAGTAGCCAGTATTTTCTTAGGTTTAACCTAATAAGTAATAAGGTGGCTTTTGAGTAATTCAGAAGGTTCTTTTTACTCATCACACGCTGTGCTTTATGTGCACAGTTGCACCAAAGGACAGGACACAAGTGCCTGGATTCTGAAACCATTATCTCCTTGTGTCCTGCAAGTGTTTGGAAGCCACACATTTCTAATATCGTCGAATCGTTGGTAGATAAGGGTTCCATTCGATTACTGCTTTGATCCAATCTGTTGTTTAATAATTTCAGCTCAACCTTGGGTAATTAAGGCACTAATACATTATACGGAACAGATGCATTTGCCCTACCCAACCTATCACATTGCAGTCGATTCTAACCAGCAGCTGGCTGGATAAGTACCAACTGGCAGCATTGGAAGCAAACAAACTTCTCAATTAGCAACTCAACACTTGAACAGTATTTAAACTGATTAAAGATTACACAGCTGCTGAGAGAATACTAGAATACTAGGCCACCAGCTCTTGTCCAAGAGGAACTAATCAAACTGAATTTTCTTTCCCTGTTTGTGTTAATTCTGTAGAATACAGTTTGTGCAGGAAGGGAAAAAGTGGGTTTGAGAGTTGAGACTCATCATATATACCTTTGACTTTGTCTTGTCACATAAATCCATCTGTTCTTGATACTTTGTTTGTCTAAGGCCAGCCTTTGAACAGAGTGACAGTGATTTCCATGAAACTGACTTTGTGAGTTGTGAACCAACCACTGCACTTGCAAAAGTCAGCTTTTCTACCCGAGACGTCTGAAACAAAGTACGTCGAAGCAAGCTGAAAGTCACCTCACCTAGTTACCTATACTTTGCACCTGATTTTCAACAGGAAAAAAGGACACGGAGACCGAGAGCAGAAGAAGAAGATGATGATGACTGAAGTCGCCGATCACAGAAAAAGGAGCCATACTGAAAGCTACTTCAGCGGGAAAGCAGTCACCAGCAGCTCGGAGGAGTTCGGGAGCATGAGCATGACATCGAAGAAGCCAAGGAATTCAAGCCCAAGAGGAGCTCCCGTATCCCCAAAGGCATGTCGTTCAAGTCTAAATTTCACTCTTTTTTTTTATTGTGTAATTCTGAGTGAGGTTTCTTGGTTTGCAATTGAGCAGGAGAAGAAGGACAAGATTGGTGAGAGAGTGGCTGCACTGCAGCAGCTAGTGTCACCGTTTGGAAAGGTATTTACTTTACAGTTCTGCAAATGCTACCCCTCGTCTTTGCGAATCAACTCATGACTCATCGTAATTAGAAGCTTGAGCTTATTTTGTTCTGCAAATTCTCTCGCTTGGCAGACGGACACAGCTTCTGTTCTTCAGGAGGCCTCAGGGTACATCAAGTTCCTGCACCAGCAGCTCGAGGTCCTTTTTCTCGCTTGCTGCCTGCACGGCTGCACATCGCATTTTTCTTGTGATCTTTAACCTGCGCAGTGCTCACTCTTCGTTTCTGTAGCTCACACAATGCTCGGTATGTTTTGGCAGGTTCTTAGCTCCCCTTACATCCGTGCTCCGCCGGTGCCTGGCGCTGCGCCTGAGGTGAGCTACAGTTTTCTGCTCTGAAAGTTCATCGAAATGCTGGACTCTGGTAAAAAAACAAGCCCATGAATCTGTAACAAGACGCATGTCGCTCAGTCGCTCACTGTGATCCAGGATCCCAGCCACTACAGCCTGAGGAACCGTGGCCTCTGCCTTGTTCCGGTGGAACTGACGCTGCCGCTGACGCAGAGCAACGGCGCCGACCTGTGGGCGCCGGCAAACACGACCAGGCGCAGGTGAAGGGAGGAGGCCGCAGGAGGTAGGAGAAGGAGAGTACTTTGTCTTGGGCGGTGTAGAATTCCAAAAGTCTGACCCGATTCAATCTCCGAACAAAGCAAAACTGCAAGTCTGCAACCGTCTTTCCCTCTCAGATCTCAGCTTGTAATATAGCGACCCTGCCTGCAGTCTGCAGGGCAGTTGAGACTCTGAGAGTATTACTGAGTCCGTGTTAGCGCCGGACATGTGTTATCATACATAGTGGGGTAGTAGTAGTACCCTATGTGGTATCCAAAGCAGGCAAGCAGCCATTTGCTGCCAGAAACCGAAGCATCAGGTTAATATCAGTTCGTGCTCGTAGAATGTTTGGATTGAGATCGTGGCGTCAGTCAGAGAGCAGACAGCGGATTCACCTGTCCGTTAGAATCTGACAGTGTGGAGTGAGACTTTGTGATGGTTGAGGTCTATCAAGGATGGGGCTTTGCGAGAACCAAGATGAGTTTCGCACCGGATCTTAGCGGAACAGCAGATCTCCGGTCAGAGGAGCCGGTTCCAGAATATTGAGCCCTGTATTAGTTTTGCGAGCTACTTTTACCCGAGGTACGAAGGTTTTTTAGTAGAAAAAACGTGCAATTCCTGCATGGGAAGAGGAAAAACTACGTTACTACGGCAACACTACTGCACTGTGAGCCCAGCCTGACTGCCTGAGCCTCCTTGATCCAAGCCTAGGTTTCCTTGACCCCATTTAGACTCCATAAAAAATCATGAAAAATCTTGAGCCTACGTGACCCCGTTTAGATTCCATTAGAAAATATAAAAAATTAGAGTTTAGGGCTAATTTAAGTAGTTCATCCGTAGGTTTATATATTTTCGCGCTTCGCATGTGCAAAGGAACAAGTTCTAGTACTAAATACCGATCCTACAAAAACGGCATGAGCTTAGGGCATTCCTAACCTATAGAAACTATAGATAGTTTCTTAAGGAGAAAAAGTGTGTTTTAGACTTAACCATTTCTATAGTAGTTTCTATACAGAGAAAAAATTAATATTTTATTCATACACCATAAGAAAAATGTTTACATGACACTATATTTAATGCTATGAAAACTACTCTAAAGTCTCAATGGTGTAGGAATGGTTTCTTAGCACGTTGGTATGTGCGCCGATTGGTTTCTAGATAAAGAAACTATTTTTATCTCTTTCCTTATTAACTCTTCTGTCACCTAAGTAAAATGTTTGATAACACTATATTTAATACTATGGAAACTATCCTAGTCAACGGGTTGGGAGTGCCCTTATCGGTGGCCCAAAACTAAGCCGACAAGTCACAAAGTTAGACGATTATATAAAAAAAGCTTGAGGAGCCAAGTCGAGCTTATGTATAGGATCTCGAGCTTTGTTGAGCCGAGCCCAAATAGTTAATAATATGTCCGATAGTGTATTTAGTTTCTTAACATTAATTACAATGCCATGTCAGTCAAAATGTTAAAATCTGATGTGACAAAGAAATTATCAACATGAGAGAGAGAAACGATGTATCATATAAGAAACTAGTTCTACATAATATCCAAGAAAGAAAAAAGAAGATTGAAAGAAAAAAGAGAGAATATAGGTGATTACATACAAATTCATTTTGAAAAAACTATAAATGTAGCCTCTATAAGTAATGTCTAAAAGAAAAAAAAAAGTAAGACACTGTCCATAAACATTATAGATCGAGAATGTCCACTGCTTGTGGAGTCTTGCAATAAAAGCACATACAGTATTCAAACTAGACCAAAACAATAAAAGGATTTGAGTTCAATCATGGAAGATAAACTATGAAATGGTCACACTGAGGTGGCGGCCCAGGAACGGCTCGTCAGTCACTATGCCAGCTACACTACCGCCGTGTCCGGATCACCACGATTTGGCCCAGGCCATTCGGCGACCTCTAGTTGAAGCAGACCCAAGGTGGAAATAAAAAAAAATCTCAGATAGTACTAATTAGCACGCACTCGTTCTGACGAGGGTCATTAGACGTGCTGTTCAACCAAACCGAGTCGAACGCGGAGCGAGTTAAGCTGTATATTCTAAAAATAAAAAATAAAGTTACTGTAAACGGTGAAAAAATTATTGTGAGCCATAAGATGTATAAAAGCTATAAAATTGTTTGATATCAAACAGAAAAAAAGAAATAAATCGGTATATCACTAATGAATAACATAAATAATAATTATCATCTATCTTTGAGCTGAGAAACCGTAAAATCTAAGATAAAAATAACTTTTATTTTATATGTGAAAAATCTGATACGCCTTGAAAATCCGGATTGGTGGATGAGCTTCTAACTTTTAAAAAACTGGTTAAAAAAGTTAAATTAAATACACCCTTTATTTCTGGTACGGTCGTACTGCACCACCACAGTTATGGAGGCCGGAGGGCGACCGAACGAACCTAATTGGATGTGTTATGGCCTCTGTACTGTTGTAAGGGATAGATGTAAGCAAGCAACGGAGGCCACAATTTTGATCAGTGTAAGAGAGACAACCTATTTGTATATGGTTCATGATGGCAGGCAAGAGTTTCGAGCTACATTTTGGAAGCTTCAAACGAGTCTTATGGTGAATTATTTGAGAACATCCTATCAAGTCGCCGGGAGAAACAGTAACCTGGGTACATGATGTTCGGCGCATGTCATATTCCCCTGTAGACGGATATGGTGGGCAACGAAGAATACTATTACTATGTATCGTACTGTCGAGGTTTTCTACTCACAATTTGATCGGAACTTACTACATATGATCCCCTACTTTCATGGTATATAAGGAGTGCGGTGGTTATTAAAAAAGAACGAGAATATCCCACAAAAGAGATTGGGATATTTTAATAGATCTTTAAAAGATAATAGAGATGTTATGCTAAATCCATCCATTATCTCTGATCAACTAGTATAGATGTATACACACTATTATAATAAACTAGATATACATGTACTCATATAACATATAACATATATCCCTAAATATAACGTATCAGATATCTCACCTTAATTGAAAATATAAATATAAATCTATATAAATTCTTGTTCTGTTACGTGTGTCATGCTTATTCTTTAATTCTACCAGCTGCCCGTAGTTTAAAAGAATACCCCTAAAGGCCTAAACCATGGATAGGTGTGATTTTTTCTTTTGTGGTTCTCGTCGGAATGGTCGGATGCAAACTACAGCCTGTCCCGGAATGGCGCCGGACGTTCGCCGGACCGTGTGTGAAGCGTCAACCTCTGTCCATCAATGCGGCAAGAGTGGTGGGCAGGTGGGTGGTGCCCATGTCAAAAATGCTCGGCCACCACGAGTCCCCAGTAATATCTCGGTCCCTGGAACAAAACCAACCCGTATCATTCAGCAGCAGTTATGCTACTGTACCAGCGAGCAACCAGCTCCACGAAAAATGGCGACCAGGAACCAATGAACCATGATGAAGGTCAGGAGCCAATGAACCTGGCCTTCTTTTCTGTCGTGAGGCGGCCACAACATCCACTGTGCCTGTCCCGTTTTATTCTGATTCTCCTGCCTTACCAGTAACATATATTTTTGCACTGTAGAAATGTACTACGTGGCAGCGACGTCGTCTCAGCTCAGCCTCCTCTCTCGTCGGTGTCCAAAAATCGCGGCACCGAGGTATGGCTGGAATTCAACCTTGGGCGTAGCGAGATCACCGCGACAGGTGTTTGCGAGGCAGAACGTGAAATATCGGCGTTCCGTCACCGCTCCGCCGGTCCGCCCACGGCCCACGGCCGGAGAGCTGAACTCCATCGTCAGAGTGACAGTAATTCACGGTCGTCTTCTTTGATCTGAAGACGGCAAGACATGCAAGTGGCGCGTAATTATGGCGCTTTCGTACGTAGGTGAAGTCGACGAGACGGCGAATTAAGCAGGGTCTGTTAAACAAGAGGAGTCTCTGACGCTACGCTGGCCGCTGGCGAGGCTCTCCGGTAGTATAGTGTTTGCCTAGACTGGCTTACAGGAGTGAGCTAAGTCCGATCTAGACGGACTCGATGTATGTAATATATGTTTATTTGATTATTTATATCTGTTTAATTTAGTCAAAGTGAGATGTTATTTGATTGTTTGCATGTGGATATATTGCATGAGATAAAATTTGATAAATAATGAATCACCATGGTATTTATTATGTATAACTATTTTTTTATAATTGTTAATCTATCTTATAGCCCTTAATATTATTTAAAATGCATCATTATCATTTAATATGTGTTAATCATATACTAATAATATCATTAGCTACTTGATTATCCGCATCGAGCGAGCCTAGCCCAAGAGAAACATATTTCATTCTCGTTTTTCTAGAATAGGCTGAGGAACTCTTTTTATACGTGGTAAGTTAAGCTTAGCTACTCATACAGATAACTAAACAATCGAATCTTATCATGTGAGCCTGACTAAGCCCTCGTATAGGCAACCAAACGCCCCTACATGACCAGACCAAGCACACTGGCAGTCCGGCACGGGTGATGCGCGTACGCGATGCAGGGACAGCATACAAGGTCCAAAGTGAGGCGAGAAAATCACCTCGCGTCGCATGCAAGGCGCCGTGAGCACACTACTTGCAAGTGGCAAGTGGCCATGTAGTCTCCTCGCCTTGAATTCCCCGGAGATTTTGCCCATCGCCAGCGGGCCCCGCCGAGCGCTCCCGTCCACTCGCACGGAGACCAAATCAAAATCAGCTCGCTTCCTCGCCTGCTCGCGCGGCCAGCGCCAGAGAATCCGGAGGAGGAGATACTCCCATCTCCCACTAGCTCTACGGCTCCGTCGCTTTAGCCGCCAAGAAAAACCGGAGCTCCCCTCTCGACCACACAAACCGGCGAGCCCCACGACCACCCACCGTGCGCCCGTGCAGCTTCTAGTTAGCCGGCCGGGCGTGACGCACGTTGCGGGGTTTTATATGCGCCAGTCGCGCCGCTAGCTCCTGCCTGCTGTTCCGCCTGTTCGTCCCGTTTCACCCGTCGCGTTGATCTAGTTTAGCCGTGCCCGAGCAGGAAGGAGCAGCAAACCGTCGTCGCTTTGGGTGGTTGGGAGGGGAGGAGGGAGCTGAGTGAGCATGAGGATCCAGTGCGACGCATGCGAGGCCGCGGCGGCCACGGTGGTGTGCTGCGCGGACGAGGCTGCGCTGTGCGCGAGCTGCGACGTCGAGATCCACGCCGCAAACAAGCTCGCCAGCAAGCACCAGCGCCTCCCGCTCGACGACGCCGCGCTCCCCACCGCTCTCCCGCGCTGCGACGTCTGCCAGGTATGTAACGTGTAGTAGAGACTAGAGAGTAAGCAGCAGCACGAGCGGCTGCTTGGAGTTGGGAGACGACGTCGCTGAGACTCTGGGCGTGCTGCACGTGTCGTTGCAGGAGAAGGTGGCGTTCATCTTCTGCGTGGAGGACAGGGCGCTCTTCTGCCGGGACTGCGACGAGCACATCCACGTCCCCGGGACGCTCTCCGGCAACCACCAGCGCTACCTCGCCACCGGCATCCGGGTCGGCTTCAGCTCCGTCTGCAGCGCCAACGCCGACCACCTCCCGCTGCCCAAGGGCGGCTCCAAGCCGCCGGCTAGTGGCGTCGCGGCTCACAAGCCGGCCGTGTCTACTATGTCAGCGCCACAGGAGGTCCCGTCGTCGCCGTTCTTGCCGCCGTCGGGCTGGGCCGTCGAGGATCTCCTGCAGCTCTCCGACTACGAATCCAGCGACAAGGCAAGGAGACAAGATAGCCTAGCAATCAAGAATTGCCTCCTCTGAGATGTCTTATCTAACTTGATCTTGCTGTGCTGGATATTGCAGAAGGGGTCTCCTCTCGGGTTCAAAGATCTGGAGTGGCTGGATGACATCGACCTGTTCCATGTCCAGTCGCCGGCCAAGGGGGGCAGCACGGCGGCGGAGGTCCCTGAGCTCTTCGCCTCGCCACAGCCAGCGACCAACATGGGACTGTACAAGACGAGCAGCGCACGCCAGAGCAAGAAGCCACGGGTGGAGATCATGCACGATGACGATGATGACTTCTTCATCGTTCCTGATCTTGGATGAGATGTTACATGATCTGCAAGTGATGTACTAGTAATTTTGCATGTATACGAAGAATACTGCCATCTCGTTGTACCAAAGGCATCTTACTTTGGACTTATGTACTTGTAAGAGGCCAATACTTCAGCATAACGTTGGGTTCTGTCTCCGTTGTAAAATATAATACATATAAGTTTTTATACGAGTTTCAATCTAACTTTATGACTGTATAACATGTAACTTAAATATTTTTAGCTTACTTATTAGCCAAAAATTACAAATAATGTTTTTTCTAAAAATATAGTCGTCTTATATTTTGAAATTATATTTTGAAACAGACGTAGTATGATATATGACATGACCAATTTACTTATTGCTTGTGTTCTGTTCACATATTGTTGTTGCATGTGTTCTGTTCACAAATTATTCTGTCAGAACCTTAGCACTGATATAGAAAGTATGAATCAGTGAATCACAGTACTCAACAACTACCTCAAATAGTTGAAAACATTGACAGTGCCGACTTTATAAAATTGGAGCATCACCCGTATAATTGAATAGTGCAATACAAGGGATCGTTCAGAAGAACTAAAATATCACCATTTCATTCCTTGGCTTTATGACAGGTTACAGCAAGTGCATCTGTGATGTGTGATGTATGAACTGAAACCTTTGGTAAATGGAGGCTCAGAATAGAGTTAGAAATACATCAGAACAGACCTGAACTTGATGAAGAGAAGCGCAAGGGATATTACTGGCCCACAGTGCAGATTACCTCGCTGTATCATGTACTCAAAACAGCTTACAGTTGAAACTTCTTTATAAATGCTTGAATATATCACAGGATGGCTACGGCTTAATACCAACTGATAATCGGAATGTCATCAGACAGAACATATAAGCAAGCACCACAGCCCAGTAGCAATACTCCATATTATCCATTTTACGACTTCAAATTAGTTCACTAAATCCCATCAATATTATGACTTAGCAAAATCCTCTCTGCTCTTTAGCAGCATTTGTGAATTAACACAGGATTTTCCAGCCTGTTATCAATATATCTGAAATCTTCTTTTCAGATGACAGTGCTACACATATATGCTTGTTTGCAGCGCATATAAAAGTCATGCACACTGTATACAAATCCCAGACCATCACCTTTTCCTCAGCAATGAACTAGCTCTTAGGAATATTTTATCAATCTCATCAAGCTCTGACACTTTCAGTTCTTTAGCAGATGAATCATTCTTATCAGAAAGTGAGGCTATCTTCCGTAGATGCTCCTCAAAATTGTCTTGTTCGTTGTTGTTTTCTGAGGGAAACTTATCCAGACTATCTAAATACAATAGGCGCTCCTTGCTGTCCTCTACCTGCTCTTCTGAGTCTGTCTCAAAAATGTCAGAGAGATCCTCTGATTGAGAGTATGTGATAGACTCTGAAGCCGAATCATCGTCAACCTCATAATTTTCATCCTCTAGCCTTCCAGACCCTTCTATTCTTTCTGATAGGAGATCAGATACACTTCTCTTGTGAACTGAACAAGAAGAATCTTTTTTCCCAGACGTACTGTTTATGCTATCTGAAATACAAGCGACTCCTTTTTCCGCACTTTCTCCTTTATGATGTCCAGCAAACTTCATCTGTGCGTGAAGATCTTCAAGTTCTTGTTCAAGTCTGGGAATGTACCGTCTAAGAGCTCGGAGGAGATCTCTATATTTTGATTTATCCAGTGCCTAGTTGGAAATTTTAAAATTAGAAATGAGGAGAAGACACAAACGGAACTTTTTTCTTCCCAGTCTGCATATATTGTCTACATTTGTCTTCTACTTCACTGTGTCTCTTAATCGTAAGATCTAATCCAAAATGTTGAACAATATATTGATAATTTAAAAAAAAGCACCTTACACTAATTAGGAAGATTTTATTGTTGCTTGCTTTCATGGAAATCTTTGAACCATCTGGTTACTAGTTTTTTGGTCCAACTTTGATTCATAGTTCATATCTTATGCTAGAGATTTCAACATCATTATTCTTTTTGCCATAAAGGCAGAAAGAGAACATACCTTTTTTCTAGAAAGTGTAATTCTTGGAGACATTATTTCTGGTGGCGGCTGTGCATAGTTTTTTCCTCTGTACATAATAATAGTATTCCCTTCTTGAATATCGAGCACGATCCCGCCACTTAGTCTGGCTAACTCCGAGGCAATTTCCTTGACCTCATCTGGTGTGAACGTCTTCACAATTACCTGTAGGGTTTGGTGCTTTTTCCAGTGCAAATGCATGTTCAAGATCACTCCCTGGTAAATTCCACGTCTTCCTACAGGCACATAATTCTTACTTTTTTGGCCCATCTTGAGGAAATAGAAGTGCTCCTCAGGTGTAAGCACCTCTGGATCGTGAGTAGGTTCTGATGGATCATCTGGTTCAATTTTCTTCAATGCTACAACAATCCGTTCTTCCTTGCTTCGAGCCTTTTTAAGAGCAATTGCAAAAGAAGACAATGAAACACCACTAAATTTAGGTGTGAATATTCTGGCAGAATGCATAACAGAAACAAACAAATATAATTCCATTGTGATGTGAACAATGACATCACGGATATATAGTTACAATGTGCATCGAGCATAGAAAAGACAATCAGCATCTAGTAAGACTCTTCAGCACTGGACCTTTTCATCATGAAACTATGCTTATGAACATAATGAATGATAACTAGTTCTGTCCAGAATGAAGGTCCGGGACTCCTAGCAATTTCTTACACGGCATGTCATGAAAAGCAGTATTAGAAATCAGTCAAATCACACCACGTCAAGTGAAATCTGAGAAGAGCTCATTCTTTTTGGTATGAAAATATATTCTTCACAAATTAAGAGATAAGAAATCAAATATATAATCTATAACATAAAGAGGGAATAACAATACAACTTACTAGCTTTAGTTTGTACAAAATCTTCTCCTCTGCAGTCATTCTTTGAAACTCCCTTTTCTTCTTCCATCTCAGGGATTTCAAAAATCTTGTCACTGCCCTCCTTCCTTTCAACTTTTTCCTCTTTGCTTTGGGCCTACCAGATTCATCAACCAACATAGCATCTCCTTGATTTTGTTGAGGTTCTGCTGTAATCTGATTTCCAGTGTTAACTGGTCGAGTTGTATGGATACAACAGTATGTTTGAAGGTTATAACTTTGCCAGCGATTGAAGAGTCCAGCATCTCGGTGAAAAACCTTGTGGTAAGTATAGCTACAAGTTGTACAACATCATCAGATGATCAGAATTCCAAACAAAAAACAGATCATAGACATAAATTAAACCACAAAATGTTAAACCCCACAAGTGTGAAAACATAATCCTGAAAGGAGATAAATGTGCAAACGTTCCCGTCTACGGCATTTCATCGAACACTTGATAGTTTCAGCAAACCTCTAAAGTTTCAGCTAATACATACAGCAGCAATGATTCGAAGAATAAAGAATAAAACCAGGTATCTAAGCCCTCCATAGACCATGATCTTAGAGAATTCCATAGACCACGCAGAGCGAGAATCAGAGGGGGGGGAGGGATCGGTGGGTCTGTCGTCTCTTACGACGGTGAGCACGGCGGTGGCTCGCGTAGCTCCAGCCTCCATCGGGGAGGCAACACATCTACAGCACCGGAGGAGGGATAAAATCTCTTCATCCTCCGGAGCAAGAGCAACAGGGTGCCCATGGCCGCGCCGCCCCCCGCGGCACGGCGAGCGTCGGAGACGGCTGGCAGCAGCACGCGCGCGATTGGGCGTGTGGACTGTGGAGTGGCGGCGCCGCGGGAGCGCCTGGGCCGGCGGCTCGGTTGCAGAACTAGCCGACCGGGCGTGGTGACCGACCGCGCCCACGCGCCGCATGCGGGCTCGGGCTGCCGCGGCCCGCTTGCTAGTTACAGACTTTTGCAGTGAGTCGCGCTTTCAACGGGCTACTGGGCTGTGAAGAAACGGGCCGTATGAGAGACGAAATAGGCCCACAAGTGGGCTGCACGAGTTAGCTCGGGCCGGGCCTTGATTCTGATCGAGTTAGAATCAAGAAAAGAAAAGCATCAACTCAAAGTCTGAACCGAAGAAGTCAGCTCAGACTTCTTCAGCTCAAAACAAGTCAGACGCAAAGAAAAGAAAAGCATCCGGGTAAAACTCGGTTATACGATCTCGTCCGAGCCGTGTGTAATTTATTGGATTACACTTATTCCACTTCTAGATAGAGAAAAAAACTAAAGGAAAATGAATTAAAAAAGATAGAGTTTGGAAGTAGACCCCTTTGTAAGAATCTCTTTAAAAAAGAGGACATTTTGAAAGATGCCGTGACGGCGCCGTGTTTTACAAAGATAGATACTACTTCTACTTCTAGAATATTTAATATTCCAAACAATTTAGCTATAAAATTTAAAAATAAACTAAAGCTATGTTTAAAGAACTTGACATTTTAGAAAGCAGTTAGTGAGAATAAGGAAAAGCTGAGATTCTTTAGCTTTTAGATATTACTTTATTTTCAAATTCTGTTGCTATTAAGTTTCACAATATAGCTTTAAAAATATAGCTTTAGTTTATTTTCAAATTCTGTTGACTATTTATTAATTGTAGCTTACAGTGGCAAACATGACATAAATTCGTTTGAAATAGATACACATCCGCCGCGGTCGCAAGTGTAGGAGTAGGACCAAAGTGAAAACCGGTCGCATCGTCGGTATCTGCAGCGGTTTCGTGTTGACAATGTAGACAAGGAAAGGTTCGTGCCCAAGACAGAAGGGAAACTGTTAGCAATTAATAAACCATGACCCTTGAACATGCAGTAAACGGAGAGGTCGAGATCCGACAATGTCGTAGTTTTGGAAACGTTCGCCTCAGCCTTAGCCGCCGGTGTTCTCCCGGTCAGCCGATCTCAGAATTTGAAAAATAAAGTAATATCTAGAAGCTAAAGAATCTTAGCTTCTTCATATTCTCACTAACTACTTTCTAAAATGTCAAGTTCTTTAAACATAGCTTTAGTTTATTTTTAAATTTTATAACTAAATTATTTGGAATATTAAATATACGGCTCCCTCTCCCCTCGGATTGCTAGGCCACGCTCGCGCTCATCGGCCCAAAAAGCTCGGTGGCTCCATCGTCAAAACCGAGTTATCAGATACCGTTGCATTTAGTTCGACATCAAGTATTAGTGATGGAAAGCACAACTTAAAAGTAGGGATAGTCTATACATATCAGACTAGTCTTTTAGGTTGAATAAACTCAGAATTTAAGGGTCACATATCAGGCTAGTCTTTTAGATTGAATAAACTCAAAATTTAAGTTGTAGCTTCAGTTGGGTCGGCGGGTGAGTAGGCCCAGTTCAATCTAGACGAGCTGACCCGTGGTGTAGTGGGTAGGCTCCCACGAGTGATATCAGAGCCGATCAAATAATCCACGTAAAATCTCTGATTGACATGGCTCGATATGTGATGAGAAAGATTATTAAGTTTAGTTCCACGTTGAGTATTGAGTATTGACGGTGGGAAACAAGAAGAGGTCACATGACAGACTTATCGTGGGCATATTACAAAGGGGACGGAGTAAAGATTAGGCAAACCAACGCTTACGCTTGGATTCAGCTTAAAACTACCGTTCTACTGTTCAGCCTTGTCGTTTAAGAACAGAGTTCTGTTCGTCTTCTTGAATCTAGTGTCATCAAACATGGATGTCATCAGCAAAAAAATTACAGAAGGTTCAGAAACATGTAGACACAATAATCGACAGAACAGTGGAAAGATTTTGAGATGAACAGAGCAAGCAGAGCTGGTACCCATGCGGCCATGCAAGCAGAGCAGATGCCAAAATGTTCACCTTTATACAGAAGAAAAAACCTTGGTAACATACAGGGAAAACTTTTTTCTTCCCAAGCAATTCTTGCGAGCAACAAGCGTTACAGTAGTTGATTAATTAGCAAACCCATCAATCTTAACGAACAAACCAAGAAAATTTGTAGCATGGGGGGTTACGTGAATTTCCTTGAAGCCACCAATATCTACACCTGATCTCCTAGCTAGTATGCAAGCAGAAGTGCAAAGATAGATCGATTGATCGATGGATCAGCCGAGGGCGGAGAACCCGCCGCCGCGCATCATCTGGAGGAACTCATGGAAGTCGACACGGCCGTCGCCGTCGCGGTCGACCTGGCCGATCATGCGCCGGCACTCCTCCGGCGTGCGGCCCTGCTTCAAGCCTAGCGAAGCCAGCACGGCGCCGAGCTCGTCGACGGTGATGTACCCGTCGCCGTTGGCGTCAAACACCCGGAACGCCTCCCTCATGTCCCCGTCATCCTCTTCCTTCTCCCCCTCCGCGCCGGCGCCGTCGTCCTTGTCCCCGGACATGATGGCGCGGTAGAGCTCCCCGAACTCTTCGACGTCCACGCACCCGTCGCCGTTGGCGTCGATGCGTGCGATCATGGCTGCCAGCTCGTCTGCCGCCACGGGGATGCCCAGCTTGCCCAGCGAGTCCTCGAGCTCCTCCCGCGTGATGCGACCGTCGCCGTTCCGGTCGAACAGCTCGAACACGCGCGCCAGCTCCGCGGTGTCGGCTGATGGCCTCTTGCTCCCCTGCCTCCCTGCCGCCTGCTGAGCTCCCGACGGCGGCGACATCTTCTTGTCAAGAGACGCTGGCGCAGGTGGCGGCGGCGACGACGACGCGGCGGCGGCGGCGTCACGGGAGGCGCCGCGCGGGAGGATGGAGGAGAGGTTGGCGGGGAGGTAGGAGAGGAGGCCACGGGGGAGGAGGGGGAACTTAACGAGCGGCGAGGAGGGTGGCGGCATGGGAGAGAGTACCGGGGGTGCCTGGTAACTCATGACGTCGATGGCTTGTGGTGGTGGCTGCGACTGCAAGCTTAGCTTTCGCCATGGACCATCGCCATGGCTGTATCTATATACTCGTCGTAGCTATGCTACATTTCTCTCTTACTTTTCATTCTTTTTACAAAGGAGAATGACAGGACTGTACTTGCATGTTAAGGAGTTGATCCAGGGAGACCTTTTTCTTTTAGTTTGTAAATCTTGAATTGACTTCCAAATAAAGTAGTAACCTCTCAGTTCTAAAAAGAATTCACATCCAGTCCTTCTAATATTTTATTTCTACTTTCTTAATTACTCTTGGTTCACGAATCAAGAAAATTATTCTTTCGATACACTTCTTATTGCTATGAAATTATTTGAAAATTTTAAACAATTGATTAGGAATAGTTGGATCAACTTCAGACATGATATATTTTTGCCTCACTCTGCTCCAATACTCTTTACCTACTTCTTACCTATGATTTTATAATATCACTTTCTTATTAATAAGGGACAATTTGATCTTTTAATTTCATTACTAATATATCAAATATATCTCAAAAATAAAGTTTTTTAGGATGGTGGGGTTAGTTTTTTCCATTGTGTAATATTAGATGGATGGGTGTATTTCAACAAAATGGTGTCAATGTCATGTAGAATGAAAGTTTGACTGTATCCTGGGTGGTAGATATACCGGCATACTGCCGTTGGAGGGTCATAAGCAAAAATGTCATGTATCAATTCATGGGAAACAAAGGGGAAGGGAGCTGTAACACCATCTATTTGTGTTCTTTTGATTTAAAATATTTTTGAAGATACGCATTGTTTTCTTCACGAGACTTGTTGGCACGTTGAAATTCATTGACTTCACCAAATACGAGAAACTACCAAGAGGAACAAATGGTGCTTATTTGGCTTTATTTTCAAAAGGAAATTTGGTCAGGTTGTTTATACATATACATACACACATACATACATATATATATATATTAGCTTCATACGAAAAACATGCTGTCACGTATAAGCCATGAAATAAATAAATAAAAGTGGGCAACTCAGAACGACTTAATGGGCAATCACCTCAATTTATTTTTCCACTTCAAATGCATTCAGGTACTCCAATAAAAAAGAATAACTAATGTGCCCTCATACTTAAATCTACTCTTTATTTAAAATGGGCATCCGTTTGTAGCCTGACGCAGCTTCTGGGGCTGTATCTCGTTTCAACATCTATTATTTATTTTTTCTGATGATCTAATAAATCTTGATTGGCATTCTTTGTCGTTCTGGCAAATAAAATAAAATAAAATGGATATCTTGTCACGTCTAGTGCTCTCCTGCCGTTGGTATATCATTGCCTTTGAAGTAAGTGAGAATCATAAAGATACCGATGGAAACGGCGGCCCTTGTCACGTCGCATGTGACGCGTTTTTGTAGGTAGTTGGCCGCACACTTTAATGCAAGTTAGTAAGATACAGTACAGATGAAGAAAAGCAAAGAAAACAATAGGTCAACTGAAACCGCGTCGACGAGTTCCCATCGGCCACCAATCTTAATTTGTCATGGGACCGTCGGATGCGGACCTCGATCGTCGCCGGCGAGCCCACCGTCCGATCCGGCACCGGCGGGTCCTCGGCGCGACAGGTGTGGGCACAGCTAGTTGCACGTGGGGCCGCACGTGCCGACAAAGCTGACATTTCCAGAGATGCGGTGCAGCTAAGAGGATGAGTAGAATAGCTGATGAGTGATGAGAGCTTCACTGGATCGCAGCTCATTGTGGCATGGTGTTAATATTATTGGACGATCTGAATTGAAAGCGGTGGTACTCAACTGGAACTGAGCTGTGATTTACGTGCATGGATTTGATAGATTAATCCCTGTGCTAAGAATCTCTTGGACATCTCGGATTTGAGAAGAGCGCAATTGATTCCTTTCTTGAATGCCATTCCATGTGCACCATGCAAGTTTTTCTAACGGGTAAGACGCAGTAGCGTTCTTCCAAATTCTGATGCGCACAAAACAAGAGAATGGACGCACAGGGACAACGCCTACCTAAATCAATGAGGTGTCAAGAGGTTTGACAAAAAGTTTCATACTGAGGTGACAGCACAATACAGGCATCATCGCCCTGGACTCTATGTTACTGCAACATGACAATTGAAAGCATCGGGACAGTGCAGTTTGTTTTTTTAGAGGGGTTGTTGCAGCAATCATAAAAGAAGCCGTTCAAGAAAAAAAACGAGTCCTTGGACTTGTGACCGGAATAATTCAGATAAAACGGAAACATCAGGCACCCTGGCTCGCTCATCTAATTTCTGAGGAAGCAAAATTACACAACCTTGTTTTCTACCATATCAGCTATATAGCTGCAAGATTGTGCACTACCTAGACTATGAGCAACCTGTCCTTTATACATGATGGAGATTGGAGAACAAACTTAATTATGTACATGGAAGTCTTGCAGAACGAATGTTAGGCAAAAATGAACATTGCAAAACCGCTACCACCAGGGTGAAATGAAGCTGCGCAGGCTTCCACCACCACCGATGACAACCCAGGAGCAACTCCACAAGAGGACAACTCAGATGACATCAAGCCACCGATCGCCTCGCTGTCTTGAACCGAGGCTACTGTGCTCAATCTTGGTTCACAGCAGGGCAGCCAGGACTGCACAAAGATAAAAATCACATCACTATTCCGTATCGAAAACAACCACGAATGATGTTGGAGTGATTCCACATGTTTGTACTGACTACAGACATTGCTTTCACCTGACCACAAATCTGACTTAGTGCTAGAAAGAGAATGTACTCCTAGAATCCACTCAAAAAAGGTAGATACAAAAATTGGCAAGTTTCGGTCCTTTGACAGAACGAACCTGAACAAGTGAATAGAGAACAGGCTGCCAATCAGCTCCAGATTGTAGGATTTTTGAATTGTAAACATATTGCATCAGATAAGAACTTTACAACTTCCTCTCTATTAACGTCCTTCTCCCTTTTTGCATCCAGATGTCGAACCTTAATCGAAGGAAAACACACAAAATTATAAAACCCTCTGTCACCAAAAACAGGTCCACCAAATTTCTAAAACAATAAACAATTTCTTTAATATTTGTTTTCCACGAATAAAATGGATCAGTGAACGCCCGAAGAGGTCAAGTTTGTGCGTATATAGAACCAATTCACCATTACATATTGTACATTCCGCCGACGTTTTTGAAATAGAAAACATAAATTAACATGAATTTCTCTTAAACAACCATAATTCAATCATTATCAAAATAAACAATATAAAAGGCTGCTGTTCATCTGAAAATATGGTTGAAATTAGTTCTAAGTTCCAAGAACATAAGAGCATTACTAACTAGAGAATACAGTTGAGATACAAGCAGTAAAACGGTAAACCAAACTTCAAATATTTTTTAAAGGTTTGTACTCAGTAGCAGCACATTGCCCAAATAAATCAACGTGTAGCAGGAAGGTATCAGCAGGGCGTTCCCCCTTGAATTTTTAATTTTAGGTGAGAATTACAACTTCATGATAGTGTCAGCACAATACTGTAAGTCTGTAACACAACTTTAATGTATTTACCTTCACAAGTTCTGTTTGTGAGACACCTGCTTCAGTGATGAATACAAGGCACTTGATGTCATGATCACTTGCATATTCATACTGTTCTTGAAGACTTGGGTCTTCCTGAGGAACAAACTGGGCCTGATAATAGTAAACTATCAGTATTGACAAAAAACAGGCTCACTCTCATCATTGACCCTTGCAAGTAAGACTTCCATAGTGCCCCCACCTTTATGTTAGCTTCCCAAAGTTCCGCAACAAGTTCCATGCGTGCATTCAAAAGGCCACCACCTCCCCTTGAACAAACAAGAACACTGATGCTTGGTTCAATCCTGAAGGCCACATACATTATTAATGAGTCAAGAAATATCATTGAACCATTGGAGGTGACATGAAACATAATGTAGCAATTTATTCGATCACTTGGAGAGTAACCTTGGAAACCCAATATCAGATGAAGGATTATTTGGAAGAAATTTCTCAAGTGCAATGCTGACACCAACAGCGCCGGGGGGTTTGGTTTTCTGTACCAGTTATTGAATACAAGTAGTTAAAACAATGAAGTCAGGTAGCATTTAATCTGATCATGTGAAAAGGCAATAATAAGAGAAGAAAAAAATGTGATGTATAATATAACTACCTGTTTCTCTCATTTTAAGAAATAAGCAGACTTAAGAACGTCTAGATATCAATATTACATGCCTGCATGGAAAGTATCTAACTAAATGAATTTAAAATATTTCCATGTGCTGCCTGACAGTTTCCTGCCAAAAAAAACAATTTAGATCTAGGGGGCTATGGTACAAACAAAAAAAACTCTCTATTTTTCCTCCTATATTTAGTCAATGGCCACTACTTATCATCCCCCTTCTGTAGGATCCATTCCAGTCCCTCCATTTTCCCAGCAAAGCCCCAAAATCCTACTGTGGCAGTAACTTATCCACCTCTTTATCAGGGCTTCAGCCTTCAGTCCAAAATCAACAAATTGAAATATGTAGGACACCCACTAAACTGCTGACGAAAAGATGACACTATAGAACAACAAGATCTGAACACTCAGCCATGCCCAGTGTACTCAGCAAAGTGTCATGGACTCATGGTAAGCATCTGCTTAGTTCATTTATTCTTAGAATCAAATCTACATATATTGAAAAGTACAAGCATACAGAAAGCATCAAATACAACTTACATATGTCTTATCCCAAGCTTGCTCTATCAACCAATCATATCGCCCCCCAATGGCTAGTAACTTTTCATGGGAACTTGATCCAGTATTACCTTCTTTCACATAGACCTGTGTTGAAACACAGTAAATTGATGTGATGTAGTAATAAGATATATCATTTATGTGGAATTTCAGAAAAGAAATTAAGCCATTAGCACTATAAAATGAACATATTAACAAGATATGTTCTATCAAATATTTCACTGAACGTAAATAATGATATAGAAGATTGTTTTTGTTCTATTTTAGCAATTGTGGACTCTTTATGAAACCAAATAGAACTATAACATTAGGTTCAGGACAGAATGGAATAGTCATCTCTCCAGTGATGAAAATGAATTAGACAAAATGGTCTCCACAATTAATAATTACAAATTTTTACACATCTGATTGTAGTTATTAACCTGAAAAAACAGATCTGTGTAGTAACATTCTGAAGGAGGCATAAGTACATCAATAGTAATATGTTCTTCGAGTGACCATACTCTCAAACATTTGAGAAATGCAGAGAGATCATCAAGAGCCTTGCAAGCAGATTTATCTGTAACAAAAAAAAACGATGTCATTTTAGTATATATTGTCAGACTAAAGAAGACAATATAGAAGGGTAATAATCACTACCATAGAACAGGGTTCCTCTTAATCTAGCAAGTACTTGATCTGCAGAACCACAAAACCGCTGATCAGCTTTATGTAGCTTCTCAACAACCGCTTCAGAAAGACGAAGATCCTGGCGTATTCAACAAATCACTTTTATAAATCAGCTCATAATGTTAAAACTATTTGTAATGAAAGTGTTTCGATGTTCAAATGTGAGTCACACGACTGCTTCTGTATGAATAAAACATGTACTACAGAATTATAATAAAAAAGCTTAATTAAAATGGGACACAACTTACATCTTGTAAAATGTTTACAAGTGTGAAAAGATATATTTTTCCAACTTGTTGAATACTAGTAATACACTTTTTACATACAAAATATTGTATAGAGGTTTCTCACTGTAGTTGTATTAAGGATGCTTTAATCAATAAAGTAATAACTCATGCTGTATTATGAATAGTTTGCTTGTACCTGTAATAGTTGCCCACGAATCAAACTCCATTGTGATTTGCGATCAGCCTTATTTGGCCAATACTGAACAAGAGTTGAAGATAGAAACTGATATACAAAGATAAAAAGTATCAGTTGAAATGATTCCACAACTTTCAGGAACAAGTAAGACAAACTACTGTACCTCAGCAACATTTTGTCTTCGTTCTTGAGGAACTCCTGCCCAGGAACAAACTGCTTCAGCAAGTTTGCTATGATTCAGACGAATAATTATTGTCTTTGAATCATAGAAGTGTGTCCCAACGTCCAAAATGACCTATCATTGCATGAAATTAATTGTTTGCAACAACATAAAAAAGACATTTTTAATGTTGAAAGCATTTTCCAGGATAGTCTGTGTATCCATCAGAATTGGTGTTGAAAAAAAATGAGATATAAACTACTAATGAAGTATGGGCACAGAAGGGAGTAAGTGAAAACAAGGTAATGAAGCCATGGGAAAAAATTACCTTTACAATTTCGGCCTCTGGTATTGGTGAAGCACCTCCAATAATGTCAAAATCACCCTAACAGGATAAAACATGGTCTTTCATGAAGAACTGCTGAAATTATACCATATGAAAGGTAACAATAGAAAAGGAACCATGTAAACTTGCTTTTTGTTGGACAGTTAATGAATATTCACTACAAATAAAACATTTACCTGAAGAAAGCGATAAGGAATTGAATGGCCAACTGCTCTTCTATGAACCCATGATATTTCATAACGCTTCAAGGATAGTATCTGTAATAAATGAATTGTGTGAGTGAGTTGTTCTTATTTCCATCCTTTTTCATGGGAGGGTGAAAAACAAGTGGTGGGAAAAAAACAAGATTCTTTCCGAGAATGTCAAAACAGAGGCTCATAAAATGGCCATTGATTTGGCCACCATTTAGTGAATATCCTGGGATATGATAGAGTACCAAACATCTTAGAAAACATATGTAGCAAATATAATTACACAAACTGCACATGGCTATATCGACACTTGGAAACCAATCATCACAAACAGTATGGTGTTCAAATTGTAACATTGAATCTTCATTAGCTTTCATCTAGCACAGGTATCAGTCAACACTGGAATGTAAATAAGCATGAAAGCAGCACACTGAAAATGTCATCAACTATAATATCTCTACTCCCTACACATATAAAAAGTAGTGGTAATGGTAGGTTTTATCATCCCAAATCTTGTGGAGGAATCTGTGTGTTATCTGTACTTCTGTAGTGCCTTTTGCAAATGATTGCATTTCCTATTTATGTGTGTATGTGGCTGTTTGATCGTATGTGAATTATGCATGCAATAATTGAGATTAGTGTTATAATTTCTTTATTTTTGTTATAGCTTGACATTTGTCTATTTGATATCGGCTTTAACTTTCTTTATTTTTGTTATAGCTTGACATTTGTCTATTTGATATCGGCTTTAACACATAAACGATCTGCCTAGTAAATACAGAAATTTCAGTGAACATTAGAATTTCTCCAACTAAATAACTATGCTAAAAATGCAATAAATAAATTAATAAGAAATAGAGAATAACATGAGGCAATAGTGAAATAAAATATCGAAGCAAGAACATTCACACAGGCAGAATAGAGCTGTTATGCTCATAAAAAGAGGAGAGAGAAAAAAAAGCAAGGATAAAAACATGTTGTGGACCTGATTAGCGGCAATTGACGTAACAAACTGTGTCCGCAGCTCATAGCAAAGTTCTAGCATCTCTCCTCCTTGAGTTAAGATCTTTACTGTCTTTCCCCTAGAAATTTGTCAATAGCAACATAAAATTCTCGTACAAAGTGTTGTTCATAGAACAATAATTAGTTTATTCTTCCATTTTAGACCAAATATTCATCAGCTGAAAGGTCCAGAAATCAAACACACCTATTTTCAGTTAATTTCCCTTCCAGTGTATGCAAGGGAGATATCTGGAACCTTTTAGCACAATGTCGCTTAAAAACCTCCTTGCTAACCTCAATGATTGAGTCTAGAAGTTCACTATTATCATTTTTACAAGTGGATTTTTTGCCGCTTTCATGCTGGCATTGAGTTTTGGCAATCAACCTTTCCTCATCAAATATTGTAGATATAACTCGGTCATAAACATATGTGTCTTCTGGCGTCTGTATCATTCTAAGTACATCTGCATGAAAATGAACAAAAAGCAGTGGCGTAAAGTAGACAAACAGATTGAAGTGCCACTTCATAACCCTTCCAAGTAGTAATGAACTAATGAAGTAATATTGCAGAAAACTCAAAAACTTACCAGTTAGCCACTCATCTTCCATTCGAGGAGGCAGATCATTTTGCAGAAGCTCAATGGCAGACGGACGGTCAGAGGGACTTGAAGACAGCAGGCGCCTTAATAGGTTTGACTGACTAGGAAATTGTGTTGCCCATGACATTGGAGGATCATCTTTCTGTTTAAGATCAGAAAGAACAAGATGCCTTTCCATCGCTGTTGGAAATGGATGCCAAAGCTCGAAGAATATAACTCCCAAACTGTACATGTCAACCTGACAACAAATACAGATAAGACTCAGGTAGAATTTGTTAATAGTCAGTATTAACTTGCAATCTTATAAGAGAGAGAACTAGGAAGGTTCTTGTAACCATTTTAGTAGTACAAAGAATTAGAACCTCATTCTGACCTTTTCATTTATATGTGGCCATTTCTGTTCCACCTCAGGTGCTGTATAAAAATATGTGCCAACTTGACCTGTTCCATCCATTGAAACACCTATTCCTTCACTGGGAAGATATTGGTCATGATCTAGCTGCTCCAGCTTTAGAAATTTGGCTGAGAACAATGACAAAATGTTTTTCAATTAAATTTTTCCTCAGTCGCCTGGAGTTCTGCTTCCCACATATGCATGACATGGTAATTAGTATTTAGTAAACAACGAGATAGCAAATTCCCACAATTCAAGACATGCCTTTGGAGAGTACTTTGTCAAAGCTTTCACTATAATGGTATAAACAATGATAGTTAAGATATTGTAAGTAGATTTCATTCAATAGCAATGGAAAAAAACACAGAGAAACAACTGTGGTTGATAACTTCGTATGAACCTCACCCCGTGCTCAGGCTGTATGTGAAGGTGATTATCCAACTGGCATATGAACTAAAAGTTGAATTCCGCTGTTCAAAATGAAGTAATGAAATAGCAGCAATCTCTTTTGCTCTAGATCACTTGCATCTCAAATGCTGATTCTACCATAGTTAGAACATATCACAGTTTATAGAAGACATTTTTCATGGCAAACTACCAGGTGCCATATACAGTTTAATATCAGAATACCATTTCATAGAGAGTAAACTGGATAACAAGATAGTTCACAGGATCACAACCCAGATAATAAAAACATCAGCAATAACAACATCCACAAAACTGTTTGATGTTATTGAACTAACTAAAAAAACGCCAACAAAAAAAGATTCATATCATCACGAAGTCAACTTACCAAGACCAAAATCTCCAATTTTGATATCATTGCGAACATCAAAAAATATGTTGTTAGGTGTCAAGTCCCGATGTATGATTCCTTGGCTATGAACATGCGCTAGTCCTTCCACTATTTGTCGAAATAAGTGCCATGCATGATCAACATCAAAGGATGAACTATATGTCTCAAAATCCTGTCGCAGGGTTCTGGGCAACATCCAATAAGAGTAACCTTGATCAGTATCACAGTAAATATTATGGTTTTAATAAATTAAAATTACGGACAGAAAAAAGTCATTATCCCCTCAGGCCTAGCTTAGATGAGTAGGTTCAAATGCTGCATAATTATGCATTTATTTTTTTCTAGGAAAATAACGGTTGACCTGGTGAGCAAACAGGCTAAAGGTGAAAACGGTTCAATCCTATGATAAAAGACAACCTGGGATGCCCTGCCCATGACCTAATTTGGCATTGTATATTCTGTAACAGAAAAGATTTCTCACTAATTTCTTTAGCAAAATGTTATGGGCCTATGGCCATGGGCTAGGCCCATATGGCGAGTTAGGCAAGATAAATTAGGAATAAGTCAAATAAAGATAGGGGATTATCTAGTTAGGATAGAGATGAGGTTGCTAGTAAACTAGAGATAGAGATTAGATTGGTTTCCATAATAGTAGGGATTAGTTCCTTGAATGTCAAATTAGTCCTCCCTATATAAAGGGATCTCATGTACTCTATTGTAAAGCAATAAAGAATTCTAATGTTTGCCTTAAGCTTCTCTTAGCTTGACAAGGAAAAGCCTTGCCAGAGCTACTAGAGGGTGAATGCCATATCCCCCGGTCTTCGGACCCTTACCCTAGCATGCCCATAACACAAAATGAACATGGTATTGATTAGCTCCTACATACATAATCACAGAACCTGTTGACAGCAACACAAATTAACAAATGGAGTTCTTAGTACAATTATGAAAAGAGTGAGATCTTGGTGAGAGTAAGGTGTAGTTATCCTAAACCATTTACAATGAAAAAAGTGAGCACTGAACAGATTTATTAAATAAAAAAATAAAAAAATCACATGGGGAAGGCAATCATAGGACTGTTTAGTTCATAACTCATAAGTACCTAGGACAATACTCCATTTGGATGTACAAGTATGTGGATTCCTGCTTATTTCCACCACCTGCATCTGAGAAGCTGACATCATCATAACTATACATAGAACTCTCAGCAGTGCGTGACCCCGCAGCATTCAGAGCATGATGTTGACCATACTCAGTTTCAACCCATGCCTGGCATCTCAATGACAGAGATGAGATGGAATTAGATGATCTCATTAACTTGAACATATAACAACTTTCTAAAGGGTAAACATATATGCAGAATATTCACCTGGTAATAACGAACAACGTGCTGATGTTGCAATCGTGAAAGTGTGGCTACCTCTCTGAGGACCTTGTCAAATAATTAATGAGAAACATAAAAAGGCATAATGGAAATGCTGGAATAAAATACAAGAATAAAAAATACAGAATAACAGAAACTACAAGTATGCAGAACACTAACTAATACTCCAGTGAAGAAAGTGACTTTTCAAAAGTCAAGAGATGCCACTTTCAACACTAAATTTTACCACCATATATTTATAGAAGATACAAACATATAAAATTAAGAAAGTATTTTCCATACAAACTTACTCATACCACATATTCTAGAAAATGCATTTGATTAAACATGGCCTAATTGCATGCATTCTATGATGACATGTGTCGACGGAATATAGACAAGAGAAAAGGGTTGCTTGCCTACCTTGATCAGGATGGTACACAAAATTTATACAGGTTCAGGCCCTTCTGAATAGAGCAATATCTTACACCTTGTTTATTCTGTATAAGCCTAGTTGATGAGAGCAAGATATTGTCTTGAGCCGGATTGTGAATATGATATTACAAGTTTGATCACTAGATTGTCAGTCTATGTGTCGATCTAGATGTCAATACTTGGCTTGATCAGATTGAGATTCACAATCTCATATTCGGTACCTTTGGAGGCACCCTGACCTCTATATATGCTAGGGAACACTGGAACATGGTTTACAAAGCCCAAGTCAGTTAAGGTATCCCTAGATTATAGGAGATAACTTATCTATTGTATAAGATTCGGTAATCTATAGAATTCTATCTCTTACCAAATCTTTAAACTACTGCATTACGGATATACCATGGGGAACAACAATATGGATAGCTATATGTGGAATATGCTAGTCTTGTATACTCAGGTTTCGTTCCCTTGACAACATGTTATTTGTGGTGAGGGAGTAATAAGAGTATTTATAAACTTGATATCGGTTATAACTTATAAAGGCTCACATGAACCAGAGGTGTTCACGATGCTGACTTTAATTTTAAATGCCCAAGATAATAAATTAATAATTACTCAGTTACTGCCTCATGATGGAGATCACTGAAGTGACATGAGTAACAGTGTGTCTACAGCTACATGGAGTTGCAGTGTAAATATACAAAAAACACTTTTGAGAACTATATAGCAGATAGTCTATTATGAAACAAGTTTGAATGCTGGCCACACATTTGTAGAAAACTTTCCAATCATTTATGGTGTATTGGAAAATTCATTGGTTAAAGGTACAACATAGGAATACAATCAAAGGACGAACCAATTAGCAAACAAATAACCCATGACTTTTAAAAATTAAAAGTATTATACTCTTCTTCTTTACACTTAGTGCTAATACAACAAAAGTGATTATCAAACAAAAAGGGTAAAACATGAACTGTACAGTGCCAGAGAACATTTCAATTAAGAGAACAAGATCAGAGATATACAAACCTTAGAATCTTTTCATTCACTTGGGGACTTCTATCCTTCAGACGTATCTTTTTTACAGCATATTGGCGTCCATCTAGCTTGTTCTTGCACAGTGCAACACGACCAAAGCCACCCTGGCCTGTCACAGACAATGTCTTAGGTTTGGCAAGGATATTTGAAGCGAATATAACTTCATGACTAGTATATTTAGACAGTTGAATTGCATATAGATTCACAGTTAAAGATGAAGGCATTTAACATGCATTGTTCCACTCTACAACAAGGAGCAACAGAATTCCACATACTCATGATGGGCACTAAATTGTTTGAGCTGCTGGTGGTGATGTTGTGTTCTATACCCATCCCCTCTCCCCGTAGGGGGAATCCATGCCAACATGTGGGACTATCATTGCAAATATGAATATCCGTTGCAACTCATGTGCATTAAACTAGTTATAGTAATTAGGGGAAAAGAAAGCCCATTAATTAGACACTGTATAACAAATACAGATTTCCAAGCCTAAGTAACAACCCATAACTACTACAACTGTCAGGCATCTATAGATGAGAATATGAGATTTCCTCGTCATATCAAAGGCTAGATTTCCTAAATAAATATGCACTACGTAATTCTTTGTTAATGCACTATAGAAAAACAAAGGGCACAAAAAACTAAGATCAAATGGTTATATGATTAAATAAAAGGTTAACATCAGGCCCAGTGGTCTTAATTACTTCAATCTACAGCATAGTGGTTAAGTAACTGAGGCAGAGAGCTACAGCCAGAAGGTGTCAAATAACAAAACCTGGTTATGTTAGAATATTGCATGTTTTTTGTTCGAGGTTCAGACGTTCAGTTCAGAATTTTCAAGTGCTATTTAATAAAGAACTTCATTTATATACATATATCAGGCACAAAGGCGCTTAGTGGGACAACTTCCAGTAGATAAAATATTCAGATACTTTGATAAGTCCTGGCGTAGTACAGTAAAACACTATCAAATGGGGATAATATACTCACCAAGTGAACGGAGCTCCTCAAAATCATTCAAATAACGGGAATTCGGCATGGATGATGAATTGTCAGCTCTCCAAAATAGAGAGCACTCCGAAGAGGTCTAATCAATGGTATCAGAAAGCAAAATAAATTAAAGATTGATCAATGTGCCTGTTTTGGTAGAAGAAACTCATGAGTTAGCACTTAGCAGACAATAGTCTGGTGAGGCTTACCATTTGTGGCCCAAAAACATGCCCAAAAGTTTCACCAAAGACAACAGGAGATTCCAAAATTAAATCTTTAGCCCATTCAGAAAGAATCTTGTTAACAAGAAAAATGAAGACAATTCAGTCATGGATGGTGACAAAGAAAAACTACAAAATACATTAATAACAGTATATGGACAATTGAACACACCCCTATGTTGCATAACTCTGATGATATTATGGGCAAAGCAGCTGAAAGAGAGTCCTTGGATGCACAAGCTAGCCGAAGCAGGTGTAACTAGTAAAGAAACCAAATAAGATTTAATAGTTAAGGATAACATCGTAAGCCAAACATGGTAAAGAGAATACCAGAATTAAATCTTTTTTCTTATTCCGTGAAGCATCATCGAACATTTCTGAAACAGAAGATGGAACATTGGAAAATCCAGAGTCTGAATCGTAATCTTCTTCATCCCAAGCTTCATTTGCAATGTCAGAGTCCTAACAGCGTTCACAAATATAGAGCCATAAAGGTGTGGCAGATGAGTCATCTATCTTTTTTACTTAAATCAAATGTAGATGCGACTACTTAAAACTCAAAAGGCAGGCACACAATCTTAAAAGAAAACCATGGACAGATTACAGAAGTAACTGTTACATTACGTAATATGCATAGACAACTAGGTCCAGAGAGATAAAGATCGGTAATAGGCATTTGTACCAAACTACATGACATGGCCCACTTAAGGTTTTTGAGATCAGATGTTCGCATTGGAAAAACAACATGCAAGCCAATTAACAAAGTGAGTGAACATAATAACACCAAACAAACCCTCAAAAGTTGATAAGAGGCTCAGATAATAAACGCTTCTTTTTAAGACCATCAGATTAGTTCATATTATTAGACATTTTCAGTTTTACAGAACAGCAGCCCTCTAATTGCACTATCCTTTGAACTTTAGGTTTATGCTTATTATTATACATTAGACTTTTACATAACACTTAAATTGCACTATCCTTTGAACAAACATCAGGCTAACTCATTTTGTATATTTAGGCAATGCTATACTGCATTCAACAAAATAGTATAACACTTAGAACTTGTTTGAGTGTGTTTCATTACCTCGAGATCATGTACACTGCTAAAACTCCTCTCTGGAGTACCTGATGTATTTTCTCTGTTGCTTCCAGACACAGTCTTGCTGTCATTTTCAGCTTCCTCTGCAACGACATGTAAATTTGGAATTGCCTCCCGGACAACACCATGCTTTGTGATATGTTGCTGGCCAGCATAATCGTGAGATAAACCCTTTGGAACATTAACCTTATCACAAGAAACACTGGATTTTTCAACAGTCATCTTCCTCTTGCTTCTAACATTAGATTTGACTTGGGAACCAATATTTTTCCTGGCAGTGTCAATTGTTGGATCTGGACCTTGCCCGTTCCAATTATCTCCATCATATAATTGACTATACAGGTCAAACGAGTTATATATGTAAGAGATTCCATGGTAAGAGCCACTGTCAAGATTAACTTTCACATCTACAGCAGATGTTTGCCGTACTGTGCCTGGATCCAACTGAGGAGGCTACAGATATGATAACAAACATCAGCTATTTTCTTAATAATGTAGATCGGGAATAATACAATGTAAAAAAAATGTGGACAGAGAAAAGAAAAGGAGAAGTGATCTGTTGCATACTCCATAAGTCCATATCTCATGAACATGGTACAGAGTATGCACTGGTGCCTTCTATTGACAAAAGAAAAGGCAGCTGGGCCTAGCACTATCAAAGAAGGATGAAGAAACACACCAAATTGAAACATGCCCAAAGGGCCATATGGATAAAGGTTTGTGTATTTCTGCACAGACCATTGACCAAACCCACTATAGTTTTCTTTGATCAAGATTAAATTAGAGCCAATAATTGATAGTGGTCCTGGTCCATGGTGCACAACCATTGTCGTAATTGAGTATTTTTAGATACTACTGTAAGAAGGCTCAAGTTTTATAGGGAGTATACAGCGCAATTGCACATACATTTGTTGTAATTGAGTATCTCTAGGTACGTAAGCAGGCTCAAGTTTTATGGGGGAAGTCTATACCATGAATCCATGACATTGTTTTGGAAGTGTGTTCATCTGAATGTGGATATTAAAAATCACTACTGGAAACAAGAACATAAAATCCAAGGTCCAGCTATTGCAAATAGCAAAATGGTGCTGAGATGACAGATTAGAAACTACATTTAATATCTGCAGTAACCAAGTACATTCATGCAGCTGAGGTGCTGAGCAAATGCAGGAGACCAATATTTAAACACAATGTGAAAGTGAGACACAGCATTACAACATAGTTCTTCATATTCACAACATATTCAATAAAATGATGATGTGCCAATTGCTAAACAACATCAGGGGTATCAAATTAAGAAACTGTTATTGGTGTAGGTTGAAACAGCAAAAAGAACAATGTGTCCCTAATTCCATTGTACATGTACCAAAAAAGAGAAAATGCTCATGTTATGAGAGACCATGAAGAGACTGACTTACAGTACTAGCTGAATCATTAACAGGAGCAATTTCTGACAGGAACTCTTGGGCAGCCTCTACCAAATTGAATATCATGACACGCCCCTCTCGGGAATAAATGTTTGCCTAATAACAAACAACAAAAAGTCTGTCAAAGTTGTTTAAACCATTCACACCAAACAGTAGAATGTAAAAACAAATCAAATAATAAAGATTCTCCAGACAAACATATGATTGTAGTAATCAGGCCTTTTATTGAATGAGGAGTGTGATGATTGAACATTTGTTTCAGTTATGCATGACAAAGAGACTATACTATTCTAGTATTTCTACTGCTTGAATGTAACTGTAAGGGTAGAATTATTTTCATGATTCAAACCCAAGCACCTAAAAAAGGCTGCATGTGCATAGCCTAGTCTATTCATAAAGTTTCGCTGTGTGACAGTTTGAAGACTATATAGTTTTGCTGTGTTGGCAGGTGTTCTTCACTTGGGAACTTTCCTGGGCACATAATTGTTGTACAATTGCTGCCTCCAGGATAGCTCATCATTTTTTCAGGGTTTTTCTGTTGTAATACATGTTTCATAGCTTAGCAGCCCCTTCTGTCCCCTATGCTTTGCCTTTGGTCATTTGCGTTGTGTGCTTAACTCTTCCTCTAATATATTGAGGAGCATAGCTTTTACGCGTTGGAAAAAAGTCTGAAGACTAACATAGTTCAATGAAATGGTATTTTCACCGGCATACCGATTACAAGCATATAAGCTTCAATGAGACAAGGTGTGGCCAATGGCCTGGTGTTATGGAGGCTCGGGTTCAAGGAAAATATACCTGATCAACAAGAAGGGAAAGCAACCGATTAGCATCTTCTCTAGATAAGGCCTTTTCAGGCAAAATCCGCAACTTTGGGCACTTGTGGGGGTAACCAGGGAAACATCTATTTTTAATCACAAGGTGGATGTCAACTAGTGAAACAACAAAGAAGTACACATAACAGGATAAGTGGATAGTTTCTTAAAATAAAAAACATACGTTACATCAAGAATCGCCGAAACATTCAAATCTCCAAAGCCCATGCCATCAGAATAAGGTCTGTTTACATATTCATAAGTTTAAAACTTTATTTGGTAACATGCACAGTGATACGCTTAGGAGTATGCTCGAGACATATGAGGATGTACCTGATACATACACTAAAACGGGTGTGAGGTGATTCTGATGTCACTTTGAAGTCCTCAAGGAAAATTGAAGCCCTAGTTGATATGCAAAAAGGTGCAGTTTAGACCATGCAATCAGTAACGCAAGAAAATGGGACGTTGTTACAGAAAACTACAGTGCTTCTATTTTTCATTTTGCAAAGTGAATTAATTAGTACTTGACTAATAATATTGTGAGTGAATACGTTATTCAGAACAACTGAAACTCTAATTCAAAACTCAAAACAAAGGTCAAGTGTAGCAATCAAACTGCATACTTCATAGTTTAAGCCTAGCAATCACAAAGGCAGTAATTAGAAAAATACTAGGTGCTACTGCTTACTGCCAAGAATAAGCAAAGCACATCACACGGAAACAGGTTGGGCATCCACGGCTACACTGCTACAGAAACTGGACAAGTGAAAATGCAAATGGCACAAACAATCTACAATCAGCAAAACAATATGGAAGCATATTGCAATCCTCCAATATGACGAATGTAAAAAATCATGTGAGAAAACATCAGAATCATGACGAGTCAGAGCATCATACTGCACTAAGGTATGTGAACTAATCAACCACCTCTGCATACCTCCCAAGGCCAGGAAAAAATTCAATAAAAGTTGGGGAAAATGTGGTTTTCAGTAAAAGTTGGGAAAAAACTTAGATATAAAAGTCTACCTATCGGTATGTCAATCCAATCAGCAATCACACAATGAATCTGGCCAATGATACGATGAACCATACACCCTCCTGAATCTCGGAACGGCGTAGGACGCATAACACATGCCACCTCGCAACTCAAATTTTTTTGCAGGCTAAACAGACAATGCCACAGATTAACTCGAAGCGCACATCGCACACTACCAATCCCTAACCATCAGCAATCTATAAATTCACAGCATGCACGGCTCAAACGCGAGACGACCACACGTCAACCGGTTACCACGCGAGGAGAAGCGTCGGACCAAAATGGGGATGGGGGCGTGCTTACAGGGCCGTGAGCTCGTCGGCGAGGGCGGCCTGGTCGCCCTCTAGCTGGCCGGCGTGGTCCTTGGCCGCCTTGCGCAAGGCCGCGCCCCTCTTCTTCTTCTTTTTCCTCGCGCTGTGCCCCATCGTCGCCCAATCGTTCGGGCGCGCGCGCGAGGGAGGACGCACCGCAGCACCGAACCAAACGGAATCGGCGGCGGCAGTGGCGGCGAGCTGACTAGAAGGGAAGACGAATTCGATCCCCCCGGACCCCGGTCAGATAGGGGGTGGAAGGCGATCTGCGTTTGCGCCGAAGCGATGCGGGGGCTCGCGTCGGATGACCACGTCGGAATTCAGAAAGCGAACCGGCGGCTATCTCGGCTTTATAATTCTAGATGATTTATGGGATTTTAAATTTTTGTTTCGAATATTTTTGCAAAACCAGTCCAATAGTCCTCCTCTGATCTAGAGGAATTTAATATAGATTTTGGAGAAATCTAACTAATTTATATAAGAATCTTATAAAATTTCTGTGTTTTAAATAAGCCATTAAAATAGATTTGAGATATATCATCTGCATTGGGTTAGCACCAAGTACAACGCAGCAGATTTGAGATTTAGTCCTCTATTCTAGAAGAATTTCGTATAAATTTTGGAGAAATTAAACTAATTTATATAAGAATCTTGTGAAATCTCGGTATTCCAAATAATCCCTTAAAATAGATTTGAGATATATCACCCGCATTGGGTTAGCCGAAAGTTATACACGTCACGCTTTAATGTATATTAGCTCAACTGCTTGAACCAGAACTGGTAGAAAATGACGCAACGAGATACAGCATTGGATACAGATAACCAATTCAGGATGATTGAGGGAACATGTGTCAAGCAAGTAACAGTGTAAATATTCCTGGTATCATGCTCTGAGCCTCTGACATTTGTAAGCTCAGGTATCATGCTCTGACTAATGCCATTACCGTACATTCGGTTATACGAAAAGTTCAATACAATTGATTTCTGTACTTACCAACACTGGATAGGAGACTTACAAAAGGGTGAAATCTGCAACACATTTGCAAGCTCAACAACTGAGACATATTTTGAACCTATATAACCAAAGAATTAATGGAACTAATCTTCGCGGTATGTACAGCGCTGCGACTGCGAGTAGACATCAAAAAATTGTTTTGAGTAGACATTTCATCTTCTCAATTCTGGGTCTGGTCATTTACTTGAAAAAGAACTTCCAAACTTCCCGGTCACATAACTCAGTCAAGAAGTGGCCACCAAGGACACCTTCCTCCATTAAAGCTCTAAGCTGCCTTGCGCCGCCATTGGAACCAACCAAGTTCTTCTTTGAAGCCACATACAATACTCCATATGGGGGCCGCAGGCACTGCAAGATTAACACACAGCTTTAACATTCGAGAGATAGATCACCACTCAAGAAAAGGCCACTGTTACTGCAGAAAATGCTACCATGGCATATCAGCAAATATTTACTCTAGCTACCGCGGTATTCAATGAAAGAGGATAAGAAGCTTCAAAACATCAGCTCCATCACAAATCATAGATTCAGCTAGATGCATGACAAATGAAAAGCCAAAATGGTGATAACAGGTGGGGAACTGACCTTTGCGATAAGAGCATAGAGCTTCTTCAGAGAGTTCACTGCGTAGGGGACCTCAGAAATCAGAATTACGTCGTAGCCTCCATCTGCTTGGTCTGCCTCACTGGCCCTCTCCCATGCACGGCTACCAGAAAGCTTCCTGGATTGCCTGGGGCAATTATCAAGACCAACTATACTGCTCCCATCATGGCTACTGCCGCCATCCATAAAATCTTCCTCAGAGAAGCTAAGGCTTGTTGGTGCTGCAGGTGGCTGAACAACTGACAGAATTGTGGGGAGCTCCTCCCAATCTCCAGCATAGAAATGTACATTCGGAGCTAACAGTTGTCGTGATGGTGTAACAGGGCTCTCTGATGGTTTGTTCTGCTTGTCCCGAGCCTGCTCAAGGTTTGCAAGCACATTGGGTATTGCTCTGCATCTTATTGTTTCTGCATTTGTGTCCTGAAAATGAACTGTGGATGCACCCTGAGGTAGCATTGAAGCAAGAAATCAGTCAATCAGTATTTGGGTAAACATAACTGAAAGTGAATACATAGTAAATTGACAATCATCAGAAGCAATGGAAAAATGAACACACCTTCAAGCAGGCAAAAATCCCAGCCAGACCAGATCCACATCCAAGCTGCATCGATTTTCAAAAGAATGTGGGTTATGCATGAATTCAAGTTATCCAGCATACATTCTGATTCAATGGAAGCAAATGCAAGCAAGCACAGAGCATCAACTAAATAACTAGATCAAGAATCTGTAACAGCTAGCCAAAGATGCATGTTTTATCATGGAAGTTACCTCTAGAACCCTCTTGCCTCTGAAGCTCAACTGCCCATCACGGATCTCGTTTTTAAGAATGTTGACAAGAGCAATGGAACTCTCCCAATATTTCAGAGTTCCTGAGAAAAAGAAAGGAGAGATGAATTAGTCACGATATATAATAAGATGCAGCCATAGAGGAAAGAAATCATGTTAGCTTATTCATTATGGCCTTACCATCATATTTTGATGATGCTACTTCAGAAGGGGGAAAGGCTATCATATCCGCTACACTGACCTTCCCCTGAAGCATAAGGAGAACACATTAAAGCAATTACTGATGTTTATATTTGGTAACTTGATCTTTAAGCAACTGATAGCATGGGAAAAAACTAACCAACTTGAAAAAGTAAGCAAAGAAAAGGAATATGTATGTGCTGCTTACCTTGAAAATCTCAAGACCTTGTACATCGACCTTCTCTCCAGCATACTTGTAAGGATGAGCACTCTGAGAAAAAAAAGGATCAACACATACTTAAATTGTTTATCCATGAAAAAAGAATCCCCAAAAAATACCAAGCAACAATATAATTGACCTGATGCAAAACTTAACCTCTTTTGGTGTTTATATGAAAGAGAGTCAAATCAGAATAAATAACTGTACCTTTGATGGGATTATCTCAACAGCCGGTGATGGTAGTTGTAGATCCCTCTCTGATATAATTGGCACACCACTAGTGGCCTTGCTGGGAACCAATCCAGGGAAACACTGAACAAGCAGCGATGGCATCTTCATTGTGCTACCTGTTAGTTTCAGTTATTAACAAAAGTTGAATTTAAGTTTTGTATTGAAAGAATAATAGCTGCTGATACTAGAATCAAACAAAACCACATGAAGAATCACAAATCTACAACACGAACACATTTTCAAAATAAAATCATACATGGCTGATTTCTGAAGAAAACTTGATCTACATTTTACTACAGTAAATTATTATAAAATTGATGTATTAAACCATATAAGGTACATACAATGAAGTAAAACAGCTCAACATTACAAGGTATGTCTGAGGACCAGATGAGTGGCAAATTCACTATTGTAACATCTGCACATCTGAAATATGACGACTAAAAGTATCTTAAGTTATGTTGGTCACTGAATATGGATAGCATTGGAGACTCCACTACATCCAAATCCACAAAGGTGACCTTTCAAAAAGTTCTAAATCCTACACATCCATAGGAACAACCGAAAATACTCTTTAACCTGTGCAAATCTACCAACTCATATTGCCTGCAGTCCTGACGATGGCGGAAAAAAGAGAAGAAAAAAGATTGCCTAAACAGATGGATTTGAAGAAGCGAAATCCAGAGTACAGAAAACAAAGCTACCTCTTTTCACCGCTCCTAATCCACAGGCTGCAACTATACAACATCCGAACTAAATCGACCCGAAATTCAGACTGCCGACACAGCTAAATCACAAACTTTGATAGGTAAACCCACATGGAGTCTCCACGCTGTGTCTCCCCATCAACATTTCCAGCATCCAACTACAACAATCTGAAGCTACATGAAGCAGAGACGCAACATGAAGAAAGGCTTTAACTATCTGATTCTGACAAAATTTTAGCTAGAACGCACACATCACAGGCCATGACAGGGAGCAGCAACCACCTGAATCCTCCCTATCCTGCCAATTTCCTTCAGATCAAACCGTAAAATTAACAAAGCGATGACACATGAGAGCTAATCAGACCAAGCACCCGACCTAGCTGGCGAAAATCTCGACAAAAATGCCTCCTTCCCACCACCCTAACATTTTAATCCTTCACCTGACACCCCCGAACCCAGCAACCCCGGCAAAATCCCCCCGCACCCCCCAAAAAAAAAATCAAAGCTCCACGAAATCAAACCACGGCGGTGAGCATCGGAGATTACCTCCTCGATCGGAGCCCAGATGGATCAGAACCCAACAGCAAGGCAACTCCTCCTCCCTTGCCGCAACGCAAAGCCTTCTCCAGGAACCAGGACCAACCAACCAACCAACCTGCCGCTAGCTATCCCCCCTCTCCGAATTCTTCCCGTAAACTTCGACAAGCTCCCAGCCCTCCACAATTCCCAGGTCAGAAAGTCAAACCCGCCATGCCAAGACCGGAACAAAGCTCGGGGTCAGCACGGCGCGGGCGGGCGGGGCGTATATATAGGCGGAGACCCGTGGAAGCTTCGCCGCTTCTGCCATGGCAGCTCGTGTACAGCGTGGGTGGGGAGACGGCGAGTAAAAAAACGGGTCTGGATCCCTTGTCCCCCGGGGTGGTGCCGTGCGATATACCCCGTGCGGCGCCGCGCCGTGGCCCGTGGGAGGCTTCGGGTGCGAAACCCGATGGCCGGTGCCACTTTTCGGAAAACAAAACAGCAGACTTTTTTTAATCCTCCGCGATAGCATCCGGCCAGCCGGCAAGCCAGCCCGCCGCCGGCGGCTCGGGTCAACCGCCGCTCTGGGTTCGCCTGTATCGTGCGCTTGGTCTGTCAGTCCAAGCCAGTAACAGCTCGCCGTGTTCGAGGGACTGTAGCAAAACCAACCGCTATTCTTTCTGTCGCATAATATAGTGATTAATACTAGATTTGATATTTCGTAGCTACTCTCTCTATCCTATAATATAGTAATTAATACTAGATTTGATATTTCATAGTACAATAAATCTATATTATATTTATTTAAATTTATTATATTATAAAATATAAAATCTAGTCCTAGTTGTTATATTATGGGGCGGAAGTAGTACATACATTACACCTACACTGTGTCTAAATACTTAGAGAGTTATATTATGTTCTGGTTATATATTTCTTGATGTTTTACCTATATTAAAATGATTATTAATCATTAAAATAGTAATCATTATATTAAAAACTTTAACATGGAACCGAAGGAATATATTTTTTCCATTAAAGATCTAACACTCCTCGTTTCCATTTTAAAACAGATTGTTTTAAAATATGTGCAGTCAACATAATAAAAATTTAACCATAAATACTATCTAAGTATATAGATATTGGACGTAGTAAAATGGCACTGTCAAGCTGGTTAACAAAAACTTTCATAATATTATACTTATCTATCTTTCTTTTAATTTAACTGAGTAGTAAAATATTATGAAAGCACCCTGCCACGTGGTTGCAGCTGCACCCTGCGTGCCGTTGACTTTGAAGGCAAAAAAACCGCTTTGTTTTGTGACCGTGGAGTATAAAATATGTATGCGTTTTAAACAAGGGCCAAGAACTGGATTTCCACGTGTTACGCACGGCAATTCACATCGCAAAGTTCCGTTTATTGTGAATCGAGCAGCTTTATCTTGCATCGTCGTGAACCTTATGGCTGTTTATTTGGTATGCACATGCAGGGTGCAGCTGCAACCACGTGGCAGAGTTACACGAGTAAAGATTAGGTAGCCACCGTCAATGTATCGACCGATCTGGCATCAACCTGTGAGCTTCACGAGTCATTTGGCGCAATAAATCGGTGCCCTGCCTTTAACTCTACGAGGAGATACGGTAATTTAACACTTAAAATAAGTATCGGTGTAATCAGGTAACCGCGGATTAAAACAAGTGTCAAATTATTAAATATTTATTTTACCAACCCACGGAATCGTAGTACTTGATCTGGTTCTATAATTGTTGACGTTTTAGACATGTTCTCGTATAGCAAAAATTAATTAATTAGTGTATTTTTTATTTCATCTATATTAAATATATTGTATTGTACATAAATTTATATACATACAGAGAGATATAAGTTTAAAGCGACATCATAATCATCGAAACGTCAATGACTAGCATCTAAAACTGAAACTTCAGGAATCATAGGACCATCAAAAACAAACATTACTGGTTTATTTTTCCTTGAAATCACTAGCCAGGTTACAGTATTAATTAAGAACAAGTTCACGTGTAGAATTAATGGAGCACGAATTAATCACGTACTCACCCATCTATACACGTACGAATCGGTGCCCTGTCTTTAACTTTACCCATGTAATTGTAATCGTAGTAAAAGAAAACAGTGACGGTTTATTTTTTATTGAAATTAGTAGCCATATTATAGTATTAAATAAGAACAAGTTCACTTGTAGAATTAATGGAGCACGAATTGGTCACGTGCTCACCCATCTGTACACGTACGGTTGACAGGGAGATTGTCCGCATCTACTAGTAGTTAATTAGAGGACAATTTATCTCAAGATGAAAATAGCAGGTGGGAGATGACTAGGAGTAGAATACTATGCGTTGAGATAAAGATGCTGGCAACGCGCATACGTGTGAATGTGTGATGTTGGTCCACGCAACACGTACCATCCACACGGTTGGAAACCGTTTGGTGCCACCAATCCTGTGATCATTCAGATAAATTTTTGGGTGTGTTTAGTTCCCTTTTCATCGGTTAGAAAACTAAATTAAATAAGTATAAGATAAAATTAGTTTTTTCAATTGTAACTGTTTTTTCTTATAAATTAAAAGTTTTTACGTTGTCCGATATCTTCGTCAGTCAACATGAGCCATGAGTTATTTATACATATTATTAATTGAGATATATAAAAGATTAGATTCAGCTACCCTAATTAAATAATTCCATAGTTTTTTAATAACTCACATAAATTTTTTTATACCTCATAACACCTTTTTAAAATCTACATTTCTACCGAACACACTTTTTCTTCTTCTCCTTCTACTTGAGCAATGCACGTGTATATTATTAGAGTTATCGTTCACATCTCGTCCAGATGGGAACCGTGGCCATCTCACGATCGCGAAATTAAACGTGAGAACTTTGGAAAGTGATGCGTAATTAAGAAGAAAGATGGAGGAGAATGTCGACGGTGTAGGTAAGGAAGAGAGCCTCGTCTCAGGCTCTCACGCAACGACAGAAAAAATATTCTCTGTAGGTTCGTGCAAGAAAAGTTTAGTAGGAAAGCACACGACTACACCAATTGTAATCTAATCGAGACAAGGGAATAAAGACAGGTTGTGCCATGAGATAGCTCGAACTCGCCTTCGTATCCGGATCTTGTCGTCTGCAGGCATTCATGCTTGCTAAAACAGTTTGTTAATTTATCCGCGAGATCGATCAATGAGCCCAGCCGATCGAATAATTAATCCAGTGTTATCTTTGGTTGACATCGACGGTAGGTGCCGCCACTATTGTGTACGCACGCACGAGCACTAAAAACTAGTCATAGTCGGTACGACTCTAACTCTCGGATACGTGGCTCGTATGATATAATAAAATAGTTTAAATTTTTATTTTTATTTTAAAATAAAAACTATAAGCTTAACTTAAATACCCATAATCTATTCATAGTCTAGATTTATGATTTTTTGAGCTAAGTTTGATCAGCTTTAAAAATTTATGTATCTGAAGTTATGCCAAACAGAATCTAAAACGAAATAGTAGTACTATTTCTGTTTCATACCTCAAGTTGTTTGATTTTTTTCAAACTTTATTAAATTTTATTAAGTTTGAATAAAAATATATTGATATTTACAATATCAAATAAACACACTATTAAAATATATTTAATAAAATTAATATGATATTATAATTAGTGATATGTTTTTTAAAAGAATCAAACGATTTAAATACCTGACTCACACGTAGAGAATCCCCTTACCTTACCTTGCTGAGAAAACCGTGGTCGCCAAGCAAGATGAGTGAGTAGCTTTGAAAGACAAGCGAGGGAAAACAATATTCTTCTTGCCTTTCCTCGCTAGAATTAGCCTTCTGCTGTGCATACTGCCCATTTAATCAACTTAGTATCACATTTATCTCGTTGATTTATTTTTTAGAGGATATCTCGCCGAAGTAGAAAGCTCCAAACTTGAAAACAGACAGAAAGCGTCGGAAAAAGACGCGTACGAAAAAAATGCACGTTTCATATTTGCTTCACTTTTCTTAGGTTGTTTCTTTGTGGCTCGCCTCTTCGTTTCGGGGCCATGTCAGCTGAAAAATCAGGATCCTTTTTCTGTAGGTTGACGTCTGGAATCTGAACTATGAAGAATGAAGATGTTGGAAACCAAAAGTTTGAGGATAAAATATTTATTTATATCTCTATCTCTTAAAAGATTTATCTTAAAGATTAATCTTGTTTGTATATATTTATCTTTTAGAGATTAAGTTTATCTTTAGAGGATTTGCTTATAAATATAAAACTAATAACTCATTATCATTTTTCTGTGTGACTGCTGATTGCCGAGATCTCTAGACTATATACTCACTCCGTTTCATAATATTGTAACATCGAATCAGATTCGATATTTCATACTAAACAAATCTAGACTATGACTATTCAAATTTATTACACTATAAAATATCAAATCTAATCATATATTATAATATGGTACGGAACGAGTAACTAGTAAGAGGTTTAGAAACAGATAACGCTTCGACACCCATCCTAATCCTACCAACCCTTGTGTCCCACCTCCAGATGTGAATTGGTCAGGAGAACTTCTGACATTTAGGACAGGTGGTAGTATGTGCAGAGTAATTTACAAAGCATATGCCTTTCCCTGTTGGTTCACTCCCGTCCCATGGCGCCTTGTCAGCCAGAAGCAATAAGCGGCGACAAAGCCACCGCGAGATCTTGACAAATCAGGGGATGGGGAGTAGGTGAGGATGCAGCTCCGATCTCACGACTACTCGTGGAGTGAGTCTAACAGAAGCTCTACACCTTCTAGATGGACGCCTCGGTATCTTCCTTTCTCCCCTCGCGTTACCTTCACCCTTTTCTCAAGCTTACATTAAACCAAAGACGATTTTTTTAACAATAATACTTTATTTAGGATGTCCTAAGATTTAAAAAATATTTCATCATGTTATCAAAAAATGTTTCAAAAAATGTTTCAAGATTCAACGATACTATTTACAACACTAAAAAAACAAGAAACTCAATGTTTCATATATAGAAGTGAAATATTTTAACTTAGTTTAAAATATATTTTACTTATTTATTTTATTGAAATATTTTTTATCACTGAAACATCACTGAGTGCTGAAAGTTCAATTTTTTAAAAACTTAGGACATATCGTGGATAGACTTTCCCTTTTTAATTAAAAAAGAGTTAAATATGCCAAACTAGTGGCATGGTGGACCTCTCTATGGGTGCTGAACTAATTCTGCTTTGGATTTTAAAAAAATAAAAAAGTGAGCTCGGGAGAATAAAACTTGAAGGATTATCCAAACAAATTTACTGTCGCAGTAACTGCCTTAAGCTGGCCAAAAAAAGGGAGTTTTGCCCTAACGTTACCTCCGCATGACAGCGTATGTTTGCATCGATTTACAGACGCTGCAGTTGCCCTATCCTATGTGGTGCTTATATATTCAGCTATATATATACAGAGTTTCAGCTTCAGATAAAAGTAATCCGGTTCTAGCTGGTATCACGATAATATTGGATCAGGCTGATATTTAAATTCAGGCAAATGTTCAAGCCTGCAAGGAAAAAAACGACACTTATCAATAAATCGTGAGGTTGTCTGGTTGATCGAGAATTTCTAAACATATTGCTGTCAAAAGAGCAGTAAAACAGTGAAGTTGTAAATTTCACCAAGACCGACGAGATTAGTTCGGTGTCTCAGTGCAAACAAGTGGGCTGCAACGTCATGCTATAGCACAATTTAAGGGTGCGAGCTAATCATACGTACCTTTGTCTGACTTTGAGAATACCAGTGCCAAGTTGCATGGGTATCCCCATGATAATGCATTCACTAACTCCCTCTATCTGATCCTCACGACCACTGTATGAAGCATTAAAGAGATGTTCCGCAGTTTTCTCAAATGAAGCCAGCATCAACACGCTACTTTTCATTTTTGCAATGCCATATCTCGTAATGCCGAGAATTTCGCCCTGCTCAAGATCATTATCATGTTTGTTAGTGAAGGATACGAAGAAGATATTAACAAATAGCATAACAAAATGGAAGTAAGTGATAATGACTTACTAGAAGGGCTAACAAAAGAACGGTTTTGGAAGCATTGACAGATCATAGATAGGTTCAGGATATTCAGGGAGCAATTTCAGTTCAGGTTCTAGTGGAATATCTTAATCTTTGGGATGCTCTAGCTGAGGTCATTCTACAGCCAGGCGTAGAGGATATTCATTGATGGTGGCTCTCAACCATAGGACAATACTCAGCTAGGTCCGCATATGATTCCTTGTTTCAAGGGCCTATTGGGTTTCGACCATGGGAACGCATTTAGAAGACTTAGGCACCTAGCAAATGCTGTTTTTTGCTTGGCTAGTCACGCATAACCTATCATGGGCTGGGGGCCTGGGCTGCCAGACCCAGGCCCAGCCACGTGAACAGTACCTGCGGTACTGTAGCATGCAGCAGATTAGAGTCCAGCAGTTAATAAAAGTCCAGGTCAGATTAGAGTCCTAACAGGTTAATGGATAGAGTCCTAGAGTCGTAATGGATTAGGTTAGTTATTAGGCTCTATAAATAGGGTTGTATTCATCAAGAAATCAATGAAGAAAGAAGAAGTCGAATCTCCCGTCTCAATGTTTTTCTCCCTAATCTAAGTCTACCTCTCGTCCCTAGCAGCCGATGCCACCCGGCTATCCTCCCGACGGTATTTATCCCATTATGGATCCAAACCATGACATAACCGATGTTGGATGGCAGACCACCTCGCTCGACAAGGCTTGCCACATCCAGATCAGTGTCCTCACTGTGACGAAGCTGATGAGACAATTGATCACTCACTCACCAATTGTGTCTTCGCAAGGCAATTTTGGTTTTCGCTTCTACAATGATTCGGACTGGGTATTTTGGCTCCTTCACATCATGATCAATTTTTTGAAAAATGGTGGAATAGGGTCAATGAGGTAACTAATGACCCAATGCAACATGATCTTGATTCTCTAATCATTATTGGTGCTTGGACACTTTGGAAGTATCGAAACAGGTGCGTTTTTTTTATGGAGCTTCCCCAAATTTAAGCAGTGCTCTCCTCCTTGCTGAAGAAGGGTTGTTTTGGCATTGGGCTGGAGCTAGAGGGCTGTCCTACTTATCTTCTTTTGAGCCTGCTGATTAGTTTCCTGTTTAAGGTTGTGGCTGTCCGATCTAGTAGGATCGGCTGGGGTGTGTGTGGTTGTACCCTGGATTCTTTACCCTTTCATCTTCTTAATATAATGATATGCAGATCTCCTGCGTATTCGAGAAAAAAATAATGAATGTACCTTGTATGTCATCAAATCTGCCAGAAGCATCATATGTCTCAAATCAATGTTCATCCCATGACTTTTCATTGTATACTGAATCTCGTCAATAATAGATCTTCTTGCAGCTTCAATTCCAAGTGTCCGGTTCACTTCCATGATGTGGTTACTTTTTGTTTTCATGGCATCAACTCCTGGAGTACCCATTACTGCCAAGAGGTTTGTTCTGTAATTACAGAACTATTTGATTAGTATATATCATTTATCAAAAGTAATGCACAAGAAACTGAACATTCATGCTCCTAAATGATAGATTAATAGGAACTCTTACCCTTCAACCAACAAGTTGTATCCGTCTCCAATTTTGTTGATAACAGCTCTTTCAACTGTTGGGATACCCTGAATTGATTAGTAGAAAGGTCAGTGATAGCACCAAAATGGTAGAACATTTAACACGGCACATCTTGATAAATGCTAACCTTCACAATCACTTTTGGAAGCATAGATTTGAGATTGTGCAGCTCATATTGAAGTTTGCACTTATCTATTCCAGCTGGATATATTCTCAATTTGGCTTTATCAATGACACGCACATGCTGTAAAGATGATGTACAATAAATACTATAACAAAAAATTGAAAAGAGTGTCAGACATATCAAAGAAAGAGCTTTGTTCATACCTCAGATTTCAACTTTATTTTTGGATGATTCAATATTGATAGCTGCACAGAGTCAGCAGAGATGCCCATGTGCAGAGCTTCTATTCGTTGCATATCAAGTTTGACAACCAAGTTTGGCTGACTTGATTTCAATACAATTTTTATAGATTCTGCCACCTGCTCAATACACATTCAAATGTCAGGGGCACAGTAATACTGCAAAATTCAATCAAAGTTGCACACAGAAAAGAACTGCACAAAGCATAAATGAAGCAAACCAGGAGAAATACATAAAAGCATGTATACAGAATCCAAATTGAGCGCTCATCTTTAAACCCTCCACACCCCAAAAAAACCTAACATCAATTTGAGTTCTCTGTCACAAAATTTATAAATTGTGCACAGAGCTTTCATTTAAAATAATTCAGGCTCATGCAGAACAAATAGATAATGCACAAACTAAAACCAAGATATTATTGAAAGATTTTCACCTCAAGCCAACAGCACAAGACTTCATGTTGAACTAGCAGATTATTTAAACTTGGATAAAAAATCATACAATAATAAAGATATATTACATTTATATTATTGAATATCATACAAAGTCACAAAGACAGTTGAACAAGAATATAAGATTCCACATAAACAAAAACATTAAAGGCAACAGAAGATCTTCCATGATTCTGTAAATTGAATAACCTGGTAAATATGATGAAAGTAAATTAAATGCCTAGGAGAATATCAAACAATTAGTCTTTTTGAAGTGTTAATAAAATACTAACTCATGTTTATCATCTAACATAGTTAAGAAATGTAGATGAAAATGTAAAGCAGACTAGCTTCTTATAACCTTTAAGTGCATCTAATGCTAAAGAAGTGCAAGAGAATAAAATTATAACAATTTTGCTATTTATCAGTTGCCTGGTTTTTTCTTATTTGTCAGTCACTTCAACTTGCACAACAAATATACTAAACTTGCACAATCTGGAAAGGTGCAACTTTAGTACAAACATGTTGCAGCTTTTAGTTTGCTTCATTATTTAGTTCCTAGATTAGTGTATATGTGTTATTATACTTATAACTTATCTAAATCATAAGTTTTTGTTGATAAGGAATAAGCATCCAAACTAAAGTACATTTTTAAAATTTTAATTTAGTACATTCTTTTTTATCACAAGAAAAAAGGAGGCATGTGAGTTGTTGGATTTTGATCTAGTGAATTAAAAATGTGATTGATAGATGAGAAAAAATCAGTCACCTAACAAATAAACAGCCCCAAATTATAAATAGAAAAGGCAAGTTTGTGACAAATATACCTCACCCAGCACTGCTTTTTCCATAGAACCTTTCACAATACGTGCAGACAACACATCCTTCCCAGACAGAAGCTCAGCAGTAATAATAGGTGTGCTTATCTTTTTAGAAGCATTAATAATTTCCTTGATGCGAGGAACACCAAGAGTAACATCTTTTTACTTGTTAAGGAAATATGATTTAAACGACGCTGATCTAGAATATGGCATACAAACTTAATATTTATATCAAGATATCCTATGTTAAAACTTATATCAACATATCCTATGCCGTAATACTATGCTAAATAAGATTGGAGGCTTAAGACTTGTTGGCACATGCTACTGACAGTTTCATCTTGTTTATCTGAGATACTACATTTCAGTGCCCCTCTAGGAAATAAGCCAAAACGTCCTACTTCAGCACATAAACATACCAAAAAAATTAACAGCGGAATTTTCATGAAACATCTAGTAAATAGGATACTCATGCTAGCTACTCCTGCAAAGTGGAATGTTTTCAGTGTCATCTGGGTTCCAGGCTCTCCAATACTTTGAGCCCCAATTGCCCCAATTGATGCTCCAGCTTCAATTTTCTTTGAGTGATAACGAGATAAGCAAGTGTCCAAGAAAACCTGAACCATGAAAAAAAAGGAACTAAATCATAACAGAGTGGTACAAGAACAAAATGAATGAGAAAATCAACAATAATAATCCTTGAAGTGGACTTAATATTTATAAACAAAAAATGTAAAATGAAATACAAACAAATAATTTTGTGAACAACAAAACTTGAGCTGGACATTGCATCTGTAAGTGGTTGGTCAGGGACATCAGATTTAAAATGTTTACACATCAAATCGGTTACTTGCTTGCCCAAAAAAGCGTAAGGTTTGTGGATTATCAATATCAAGAGGCAACACATAGAACTACTGTTAAATTTTCATGTAAGTTCTACAATGAAAATGGTATTTATTGGTTCAAATTAATGTGGAAGCCCCATTCAATTCCAAAGTCTTGAAGTGGAAGGGTCTCATTTTGGTGGAGGGGTATATTTGAACAGCTTGGATATTTACGTCAGCTGCGAGGCAGTAGTGGGAAATGAAGATTATATCATGTTATGGTAAGGCCAGTGGTTAAATAATACTCTAAAATTTAATTGTCCACAACTCTACCCTTATGCACCACATGGCAGCATACTGCTTGCTGACTTCCTACCTTTAGAAGGAAAGTCTCAAGCCTTCTGCTATCCATTTTCAGAGATGGTTGATGTCAAAGTCACTTTTCTACACATTGGGTTTGGAGAAATAAATATACATGTGTTTAAGCATAAGGCTTTACATATGAAAAATATATACATGTGTTTGTACTAAACATTCATTTATTTAGGAATGGTTGATACAAGTTTATTTCAACAAATAAACAAGGCACAGCCTGCATGGATAGCAACAAAGCATAAGCCACCATTTTGTTTATGTCACAGGAATCAATATTCAAGAGCTAAGATTTGGTCTCGAGCAAATAAGCATGCAGTTTATGCATCTATGATTAACACTAAACACCTTATACTTGCACAAAGTCAGTCACTGTAGAACCATACCATTGCTAAATTGGTCTACTTTATGGTAATTTACAGCAAAAAATCAACATGTGCATGCAAATAAGAAAGACCAAAAGTTTGATCGGATACTATGTACCTAAGATTCCAGGTCTTTGGCAAAACAGTGATGAATTGGGCAAAATATGAATGAACTGGTATGTGCAAAAATATGAATGAACTGGTATGTGCAAAATATGAATGAATTGGTATGTGCAAAATATGAATGGATTGGTATGTGCAAAATATGAATGGATTGGTATGTGCAAAATATGAATGAATTGGCATGTGCAAAATATGAATGAATTGGTATGTGCAAAATATGAATGAATTGGCACGTGCAAAATATGAATAAACACACCTGTAGTTGTTTTGCAGATATACCAGAAATATTAGCAGCAATGCATTCTTCAATGCTAGAGTCCTTCTTTCCAACATGATCTTCATCTAGGTGAAGTGATCTCCTTGTGTTCTTCAGCAGTTTTATACGTTCCTCAAGAAATTTTGTTAACAGTTGCTTGAACTTTTCACTACAACTGTCATCAGAGGAGGCGTCATGTTCAGAGAGCTTAACATTTAAAATTTGCAAGATTTCCCCTGGAGATAATGTATCATGTCCCCTTTGAGGACACGTAGCCTACAAAAGTTAAATGGTCAGGGCAGAAGTTGCACTTCGCTTGATCAATCAAACGAAGCATTTCTATATGTTAAAACTAACCATGACTTTCATAAACAATTGATCCAAATTTAAGGGTTTGCCATCTTTCCCTTCCATCTTTGCAGGATCCATGCCATCATCTCCATAGAGAAACTGAACAATACCACCACTAGCATTGCGGACGGTCTGATCATAGAAAACTGAGAGATCTTCCAAGCCCTTCATTAATCTGCGGGACATATACCCCGTTTCTGCTGTTTTTACCTATGATCACAAGTTCACAACCAAGGAAACAAGCAGAAATCAGATTCCAACCCCCAAAAAAAGATAATGAGAAATGCACTTTTTTCTAAATGGTTTTGAGAAGCTGGAAGGCACGGTGAGTAAACTGGCAATGTCCAATGGGTTTCACCTTGATCCAGCTGAATTAAGGCATGCTATCATGGTAACATTATAGTTCACCTAACAGACCTCTACCTTGCATTAGCATGGTGCTCTGAATGTTTTAATGCAGGGAAGTACAGGGCCTGAAAATCAACCATTCAACTGCAAGTACCAAGCCTAGAAAGGCATGGTTAAATTGATAAATTGAACACCAGGTCCAACACAGGTATGCAGGTAAGTTGGAGTGCCCAGACAGCAAAGAAGGAAACATCTTCCCCAGTTGTCCTTGAGACAGAGATCCCCAGTTGTCCTTGAGATATAGAGAAATGGAACTGGCTATAGAACGATGTTATGAATGATCTTATCTTTTGTTTCTAGTCAATGTTATACTGCTCTTCTGTAATAGAAGCTAAGAAGTTCTCTAAGTTCCTAGTTGTTGGATCTAAGCCCCTAGTTGCTGTAGATATAAAAAAATATTTGTTTGCTGTATGCTAGGTCTAAGTGTAGCTCATAGTCCTTTTAGAGTTACTCAGGCAGGCGGGGACAGATTGGATGTAAGGACCCTGCACTGGGGCATAATCCTAAACCCATGCACAGGCACAGGGACACATTCAGATCAATCCTCTCATGTAACATCATCATTCTATTTCCATTGATTTAGTTGAGTAGCATATACTGCGAGTCAAACCTTAAGCCTCTATGAGTAAATTGAAGACTTTTTTATGCTGAAATACAGTACAAACAATAACTCATCCTGTCATCCAAACAATAGAGGATGGTTTAAACTTAGACATACCGCAGTGTCAACAAGACCTTCTCGCCCACCCATTGTATGGAAGAAAAACTCAGTGGCAGTCAAACCAGTGTAGAAAGAATTAGCAACAAAACCTTTGGCCTGAAAACGGAATACAAAGCCATATTTGAATGTGAAGATATCAAAATGCACTGATTTCATGAACTTTAATTCCAATAAAATTGCAGTTGCAATTTGCAAAAGGTATATAGTTGAAAACGATTTTCTCTAACAAAGTCAAGGACACATTTACAACAAGTACTATAAATGGCGCCCAATTCTGAAAAGGCCCAATCTTCCTACAAGATGTTTTCCAATAGAATTCCAGGACCCTTAAAAAATAAAGAATTACGTAGCCATTTAGCATATCTCATGCATATGAAAGGCAGCTAATTTCAATTCAGCACTTTCTATAACAGAACTACAGAAGAGATTTTATGTTTAAAAACAAAGAATTATATATATAATAGGAGTATAATTGTAATTTGTGGCCACTTTGTCCAGAGCACCATAAAATTCGAAGAAGTCTTTTGTTTTAACAGAACTAACAATATACAACACGAGAAATGGATACACAAATAAGCAAGTCATATTTCTAGTACTGCTGTTCTTACCGCAGGGGTCTTTGAATTTATAGGGAAGTGGGGAAGGGTTCGATCTATGAAGCCATTCGGGGCACGACGCCCTCCAACTGATTGTTGGCCAACACATGCAACCATCTGACTAATATTGATTGGAGAACCTTTAGATCCACACTGAGACATAATCAATGGGCTGTTCCTCCAGTGAAGTGTATCCATACACACCTGATAAATAAGTTTCAATGCATTCAATACAAAAGAGAGAAAATCAAATTTGAAGCATTTGATTGATGAGTTTACAGAATAACTGTATCAACCAGGTTGTCCCACAAAACCATACTAAAAATGGACTCGTAATGAGAATAGACATGCAAAGAAAATTGGTTCAGTAAAACTGCAATGATATGCTCACTGGAATCAAATCAAGACCCAAAAAGTATGTTTCAATTTGTAAACAATATGAAACAGTACCAGTGTACCACAAAGGATTAGATTAGCAAAAGATCAACAGGCTAACTGGCTAAGGATGATAAAATTGGTTGAAACCTACATTTCCAGCTGTTGCTCTGATTTGATTTAGTACACCAGTTATCTTAAGCTCCAATGTCTGAGCTGCGTTGCAACCAGGTTGCAAAGTGAGTGCACCTTTGGAATAGGAAGCAATAAGATCGTGGCATTCTTTGTACCCTTCATCTATTTTCTTTTTCTTTTGCTGGTTTAGATGTTCTCCTGGTTGGACATCATCCACACCAATCGAGAAACCATGATTCCCTATAAATCTCGCACTGCAGGCAAAATGAATGTAACTCAAATCAGAAAGAATTGTATGCTAATTTCACGCGATGATCTAGCAGCACTACAGCAGCAATGCAAATGAGCAACTCTGCAAAATGGCAACAGGACAAATATAACTTCAAAGAGAGTGTACACCAAGTATGGCCAGTTGGCCACTGACAAAAGTAAATTAGTGCCATAAAGTGAACTGATTAGTGTACAATTAAAAAGGAAGAGTGCTGGACTTATTTGTAATTTCTCATACAGGTGACACCTCCTCATTCTTCAATGGAACAAATACATAACAGAAAAGTATTGATATAGCACTAGTTAAAAAGAATTAAGAAAGAATTGTGTGCATTACGCAAATTTTGTAGCATTTCTCACCTAAATTTTGCCAAACGGTTCATACAGCTTGCTGCAGCATGAGAATTATAATCTCTTACAAGAACAGAAAACATGCCATCCTTATTTCCATTACCTGGAGACAATATTAAGCATTATTTTGGTTTGCTTCCAAATTTATCAAGCAATATGAAAATAACAAGGACTCAAAGCGACAGATAACTAGCACAAATGAGCAATATTGTATATGGTGATTCATGAGAAGGCAAACCACACCAGGATTATGTCTACGGCTATAAATAATGCCCCCCCTAAAAAGATGTAATATAGATTGGATTCTCCTAGGATCTAGAATTCTAGATTGGCATGGATATCCACACAGCAAAGGGTACAGCATATGACTTCAAACGTATGGTCTCATGCTAAACTTTTCAAATTGCATCAAAAAATTTCAGAACAATCTCTGGATTTGATTTGTCATGAAACAAGTTGTTATGGTTGCAAAGGTTAATTATTCCGCAAAACTGAAGAATGATTGAAGCATACAAGTCATATCTTTGATTTTACAGTTGCTCAGGTAGAAAGCGTATAGCTCATTGCATGAGCCAAACTGGAAGGTACCATTCCAACACCAAACAAGGATTGTAAATGATCTGAAGCACATGCAATAAGCAAAATATTGCTGTACAAACAGAACATTCATTAAGAAGTTGCAGACAATACTAGAACATATTAGTTCAACTTTTAATTCTGAAAATTTAGGGTCTGTTTGGTATAGCTCCAACTCAAAGATTCATGCTGAAGCTAAGGGTTTGTATAATATAATAAAATAATTTAAATTTTTATTTTTAATATAAAATAAAAACTAAATTACTCAACTAAATACCCTTAATCCATCCATAGCTCCAGCTCCAGGATTTTTTGGAGCTAGGCTAGACCAGCTTCAAAAAAATTCTGAAGCTGGAGCTGTCCCAAACAGGGCTTTATTCTTGAGATGATTCACGCAATCAAAAATCTAAATAAGCTTGTTGTTTGGAGTAATTATGTAAGCAATCACTACTGACTGTAATTATTTTCTCACCTAAAGTGGTCTTCCCAACCTGCCCAGATAAAAGTTCACTGTTTCGGAAGTAGACAAAACCATCACTGGGACACATTGCTTCACGTGATGTATAAATTTTTTCTTTAACAGTAAAATTCAGAAACACCTTCGTAGACGCGTTAGGACGTACTAGCACACTGAAGAGTTGTTTACCAGTCCAAAGTTCAATAGGCTGCAGAAGGGAAACATGATCAGTACGCACAGAGAGATCAGGAACTTGATGAGAAGGCTAAGATGCACAAATATGCATCTGGAAAGAGATATGATACTGTTTCTTGTTATGCATTATTATGCTGAAATTCACATTATAAAAAATATTTGCAACTAAGATAAAAAGAAATCAAGTTTGATTATGTAAATCAAGATAAAATGTTTCGCTCAAACTGTCAACCAAAAATGATGCAATGATGTTCCTTCATGTAATATTTCCAAAATATTTTATGATGCCCAAATAATATCCCCTATTAATCACAAACATTAGCTGAAGCATTAAGAAATTGCATATCTTCTTGTGAACCAATTTGATGCTTGCAAAGTTTGTCTGTATGAAATATCTTACCTTAATCAGAGCAGGTGTTGGCAAATCGATGTTTTCCATTGCATCGCCAAGATATGAACACAAGAGAGTAAATGAAGACCTGTCATAGAAGTTATCTTTTCTTGTAACCAGAAAAGAAGAGGTCAAAAAATCTTGTGTGGAAGCTACCAGTATTTCCCCGTTCTTAGGGGTACACAAATTATTCTGAACCTGCAAAAAATAGTGATGATTTTGATTAAAAACTACCAAAATAGTGTTAGCATATCAAAAATAAAATATGCTCAACAATAGAAAAGAGTTAGTAAATGCTACCCCCATGAGCATAAGTGCTTCAGTGCGAGCTTCCTCTGTCTGAGGGACATGCAAGTTCATCTCATCGCCATCAAAATCAGCATTATATGGGTTACAAACAGACTCATTAAATCTTAGTGTTCTCCAGGGCATTATCCTTGCCTGTGTTTAAATATAAAAAGCAAGGAAACAACATGAGGCCAGCATTTCAAGATAGCAAGTATAATGTAATATTAATTTATACCCTGTGTGACATGATTGACATTCTATGCAAACTCGGTTGTCTATTGAAGAGGACAATGTCTCCATCTTCTAAATGTCTTTCGACTACACAGCCATACTTCAAATCCCGAGCAGCAATCCTTCTGTCGCAATACTTTAAGTGCCTAAAATGTAGTATAGAACTAAGTATGAGAACTGAACTGATGATTCAGCGCTTTTAGCAAAACTATAACTTACAGCTTTGTTCCATCTGGCTGTATGATAAAATTTGCCCCTGGATGTTTGTGTGGTCCATTTCGTATACACTGACGCAGCTTCTCTATGTTATAGTATGAAACCCTTTCAGGATAAGTTAAAACTCGAGCCATTAGGATAGGAATAGCCACCTGAAGGGTTAATTGATGATGACATAAAAATCGATACAAGAGTGAACATAAAAAACATCAAAGATGGACAAGCACCTCTGTTATTCTCAAATTTGGATCAGGAGAAATGACTGTCCTTCCAGTGTACTCAGTACGTTTTCCAGACAAGTTGCCACGAAATCGGCCTGTCTTCCCCTTGAGTCGTTGAACAAGGCCTCGATGTTGTGAATCAGAAAGAGAGGGTGAATCACTGTTTATATATTCGACAACTTGAAGTTGAAGGAGTTGCCAGCAATCCTTCAAAGAATGAAAGGAGCTAATTAGCTGGAAGATCTTAAAATTACATTTAATCAAATTAAAGTAGTATCAAATTGGAGATGATTAGAATTCAAATTGTGAGGCTGAAATATTTTGTTTGCACCGAAAGAACTCCTGCAGCAAAACTTCAGATAAAAACCACAATTTCCATGGCTCTAATATGTTCTTCCTCCATATGATTGGTACTTTTTTCTTGAAATAGTAGTTTAATGAGTTAAATATTTAGTTAACTAGATAGAAATAAACATTTATCAACATGGTAAAGCACCAGCCCACATAGGCATCCTGCATATCCATGGAAAGCCGTGATTGAAAATACTAAATTATAACTAATCCTGTTAGAATATATTTCTAGTTTTTATATTTGCTACCTTTGCAAATCATTATATTTCCTGAATTAGAATTTCCGTGCAGCCAATTTGAAATGCATCCTAAACTAGATTAGGGTTTAAATAGAAGTCACCATCTAATAATTCAGCTATTGATTTGGGCATTACATGAACATATAGGACAATGTAGTTTCTAAAATGCAGTCCAAAAGGAATTCTAAAAATATAGAAGTAGTTCCACAAAGAGAGAAAAAAAGGCAAAATTAATTAAAAAAGAAACAAATGAAGTGCTGTGAGCATCTTACATAGCACTTCGTGAACTGGCCACCAGTTTGAAGGGTCTCCTTAAGGATGGAATTTGTATTAGCAATACTCTTCAATATGACAGTAATGCTATCTTCATTGCTGTGAGAAGCAAGACAATTCATGGCATTACAAGGGCATGTAGCTGTGCTGAATCACCATTTGGCATGTGTATGTCTAAGATATTAAAAACTGAAGAACAGACCTCATTCTTCCACCAGCAACGAAAACAGAAGGACGGATAGGTACAGGTGGCACAGCAATCTCTGTCACGATAAGTTTCTCGGGTCTATCACCGAGGTTTAGCAATTCGCAATCCTTCAGAATATTGAATTGGGAGAAAATATATCATAAACCTAGTCAAACAAACATGTCCTACAAATTGCGATACTCTCACATAAAATGACAATCTTGAAAGATGGAAAATAGCATCTACCTCGTCAATCATTCTTCTGAAAAGAGATAGAACAGTTGCAGCATCTAGCATGCGAACAGCACTAATAGATATTTTTTCTTTCTTGTGTGATAATGCAGACCGGATTGCTTCTGTGCTTCCATCCAATGTTTTGCTACAATCATGAAGAATTATCAAGCCTGCTTTGCCCTTTTTAACAACACCTGTACTACCAACCAAAGAAGGCAACAATGAGAAATGTATTCTAAATGTTGGCTTCTAGCAGCAGCCATATGTTTATTGCTAGGCCATCCAAAGGCAAGTTTACAAGTGATGAGTAACTGAGGATAAAAAGGAGAATCAGAAAGTAGCTTGCCATTTATGAAATCACACCAGGGGCAACGGGATAATTTGCATTTGTCCCTCACTTTTTTCATGATAGCACTTTTCTGTAGCGGATCTGCTTTGGGATTTCTCATTTTCTTCAAAAACTCTCGGCGATCTTTCTCCATAAGAAGAACCCTGCTGCAGCTCTAGAAATGCATAATAGAACAAGTATAAGAGTCATGGAGGAATTGATAGACCAAGAATTTAAGCTTATTCATGCAGCGATACCTTGCAGATGCACTTCAACACATCCAGAATACAGTTAAAGAATCCAACATTGAAAACTGGAAGCACAAGCTTCAAGTAACCAAAATGGCCTGGACATTCAGCAAATGAACCATGGCAAGTAGTGCACTCCCCAAGTTTGTTTGCAGCACCCTGAAATTATGCGAACTGTTATATCAGATGGAACAACAACAAACCATGATACAGATTACAGAGCACTGAAGCTATAACTCAGTGGCCTTCCTATGGAACAAATGAAACCCCATTTGTTGGCAGCTGCCCTCAATGAGAAACGAATAGTGCAACGTGCATTACCATCCGTGTGTCGAGCAATCCATTGGGCACCGGCCTCATGTCCTGGTCATAGATCCGGCTGTTCCAGACCTGCGCCTCCGCGGACTGGCGTACCTCGTTGCCCGAGAACATGCTGAATCGGATGCTCTTTCTGAAACGGAGTTCCAATTGAAGAGAAAACAAAGTCAGTGCACTGTTGCAGCGCGACAATGTTGACAAACGCTACGCCGACGAGAACTTACATCCTCCGCGTGCCGACATCCTCTATGAAGGGCTCCTTCGTGCACCGCAGCCTCTCCTCCGGACGCGCCATCTCCCCGGGATTAGGCGGGATTCCGCCTAGGCGGTGCTAGGCGTCCTGGGCGGCGCTTAAGAGGCGATGCAGCGGCGCGGGCTAGGCGCGCCGAGGCCGAGCCAGCGCGCGGCGCACGGCGCGGCGAGCCAGCGCGCGGCGCGGTGAAGAGGGGAAGAGGAAGACGCGGCTGGGGGAGAGAAGGTGGCGGCTGGGAGGAAGAGGGAGCGCTGGAGGGATCAATCCTAATGGGCTTTGGGCTTTAAATTATCTATTGGGCCAGAATTATTTGAATGGGATATTAAACTGAATTTTAAATCTATAGATAAAATTTTAAATATATTATTTCAAGTTTAACTGTATATTTTTTAATTTTGTAAGCCATCTAAATTTACAATACTACTTTTTAGTATTATATTACTATTTTTATCATGCTATATTGCTATAGCTACGTCAATCTCTTTAATTTCAATACAATTTTGTCATTTATGTCATAGCATTATTATATAAAAAATAAACATATACATATATTTTCTAAAAAATAATAAAACATACACCCTCTAAACACAAACTGATCGAAGTGCTAGGCGGTGGGTCTCCACCCGCTTACCGCCTAGCGCTTTTTGAAACATTTGTCACAACAGCAGTAGGGGTGGGCAATCAGTTTTTTCGATTTTTAGCAAGTTCGGTTTTGAAAAAACAGGAACAGAATACTATGTAAAAATTAATAAATTTGAACCGAAAAAACCAAAATATTTTAGTTCGATTTTTTCGGTTTTTGATTTTTACCGAATACGGCAGCAAGTTAGACACAAATGGGCCAAAAGGGTCAGCGGGGCGTGCCAACGCCATGTCAGGCAGACGAGCGATGGCTACGGCCATGTCGACGCGACGGGGGAGGACGGGTGGGCGGCGACGGCCACTTCGGAGTGACAGGGGAGGACGGGCGAGCGGCGGCGGTCACTTCGAAGCACAAGGGCAAGCAGGCGTCGGCGCGACAAGGGAAGACGCCGGATGGCGGGCGGCGTCGTGGCAGCGGCCGCGTCGACACAACGGTGGCGTCCGGGTGGCGGCGGCCACTTCGGAGCACGGGGATGGACAGGCATCGGTGCGACAGGGAAGACACCGGATGATGGGCGACGCTGCGGCGGCGGCCGCGCTGACATGACAGAGGCGTCTGGGCGTGCGAACGGCGGTTGCGTCAGTGCTCCGGTGAGTGGGTGGACTGCGGCGACGGGGAGCACCGAGAGGGCTAGCAGCGGCGGCAGCTGCATCGTGTGGATCGTGGACATGTGAACTACGAAGCGCCGAAGGTTTAGGGTTAGCTTGCTAGGCCGCTAGCAGACCAGCGTAGGCCTAGGTAGGCCGAGGCAGAGGCTGGTAGGCCAATTCTGCCGTTCTGGGTTTAAAGAGTTCGGTTGTTCGATTTATTCGGTTTTTTACCGATAAAAACCGAACCACAAACCGAAGACCAAACTTATCAAAAATAAAAACCAATTTTTTTTAAAAAAAAACTTAATTTGACTGTTTTTTTTTGTTCGGTTTGTTTTTCGATTATTTTGTGCTCACTCGTAGAGAATAAAGCAGGGTTTAGGACCGACAAGGAGGGACCATACCACCGTGCGTCCGTGCCTACGGCCGTTCTCGCCGGCCGTGCGCACGTGAGGAGGCGAGGCGCCGATGCCTGCCTCCGGCAGCCACCGTCTCCTGTCGCGCGGAAAGAGAGGGATGGGGAGAGTCGGCGGCGGCGCGGGACCTAGATCATTTTTGTCTTTCGGACGGAATGAATAGCTAGGGTGAATTTCAAAAGGATTAAAACAATTAGTTTGTCCTGCACGAAATGAATAGCCGGTGAATCTCGTGATGGTCAGCCTATACAAGACGAGAGTTCGAATCCAACAAAATTCCAATTTTTTAATCTTTTTTTGTTAATTTTGTTTTTATTATTCCAATTGCAAGGTTTATGCCTACGATTTTGATCCATTTTCTGTTTTGGTCTAGAAGATTGAGTTACCACTCATCTGCATAATCACAATTCGGAATTTGAGGGCAAATCTCAGCTCAATAAAAAAACAAGATTTCTGGTAGCCGGCCGTCAAGGGCTCTTGTCGACTACCGTTGTCATCGCCTGGTGCACGGCCCATAAAAAGGCATCAGGGTGTCAATCCGTCCCACTTTATTCACGCTTAAATAGACACGTGATAGTAGATGATGTTGGCCGTGCCGGCTTAATCTCTACCGTACATCTTGTTGCCTGCAAATAATCTCTACCGTACATCTTGATGCCTGCATATCCTGGATATGATCCTATTTAGAGAGCTGGTTGCTTGAAGTGTAAGGATTGATGGAATGGTTACTTAGTATAGAGAAATTCAGAAAAAAATATTGATTGGTCTATTTAAGTTTGGATGTGATGACACGCTGGTTAGTGTAGGTTTAATTTTCCGTTTACAAATATTTAAATTATTTTTCCTCCTGAAACATTTATCTAATTTGTGATCTAAATATATTGTTATAATTATTATAATTTAATCTATAAAACAAGATCACATATGATTATATTTTAGTTAAAATGTATATGTGACAAGTGAGGCCTATTAAATCTAGCATTGTCTAATCCAAGTTATATCAATTCAACCAAATACAAAACCGTCCTATCTCATTCAATCAACTAAAGCCTAACATAAATCATATTATCTCTAAATACATGGATTATTATATCACATTTAATGCTTACCTCCAATCCAAATACTACCTAAGGTGATTCGAATAAAAATGGTTCCATCCCAGGTGAAGTGGGACCAAGCAACGTTTCTACTAGAATATTATTCTAGATACTAAGATAAAACTCAACCCTAGAACACATCCTACTTAATAATAGTAACCCTAATATTCTGAAATATAATATAATCATCCTGTATTAAAAACCGAAATAAAGACATCACACTTTACTTCACTCTCTAACCAAACACACATAAACATCAGAATATGATTGTTACCGCAAATTACACGCATTTTTGGGTTCTCATTAGTAAAAAACGCTTGCTTCAACAGAAGAAACTCACTCAACACATACATCCCAGCACGACCAAATAAAAAATGGGCGCAAACTTATTACGAATCGAGAAAACATCTAAATTTAGGCGGCTAAAGAAGCACAGCGACGACCGTCACTGCGAGCAGACCGAGCCCACCGGCGATCGCCACGGGAGACGAAGAACTTTCCGGCGCCGGCGCTGGGGCAGGCGAGGAGTGGTGTCCATAGTAGCTAGGTGCGCGAGCCCCTTCGTCAGCACTGGCCGGGGGCGGCGCTGGCGTCTGATGGTCACCGTGCTCGCCACGGCCGGCGCCCGGAGTAGGAGCTGGGGACTGAACAGGTGACGGCGCGGGCGACCGGTGGGAACTCGTCGCGTGGATCATCAGCTGGGCGACCGCTGGTCCCGGTGCAGGAGCGCTATGAGGATAGCTATGGTGATGCGGACTTGGTGCGTGGACAGGTTGGCCGGCGTGCACCGGCGCCGGAGCGTGGTGGTGATGGCCGTGGTGGCCATGGTGATGCCGATGCGAGGTGGGAGCATGGGCCGGCGGGTTGGCGTGAACTGGCGCCAGCGCAGGGGCGTGGTGGTGATGCGGCTCTGGAGCTTGGACCGGCTGGTTCGCGTGGACTGGCGTCGACGCTGGTGAATGATGGCCGTGAGGACTTGGTGCCGGCGAACGGGCAACACCTTGGCCGGGAGCGCTCGGCGAGTGGGCCGTCGACGGCGACGAAGCACGATGATCATGGCGATGTTGAGGGCTCGGCGCTGGAGCGTCCTCGGCATGATGGTGGTGGTGGCGGTGAGGCTCAGGGGCGTAGGCCGGCGCGTGGTGGGCGTCGTGCGCGGTGGAAGGTTCAACCAGCAGCGAGGACGCCAGCAGCATCGCCATCACCAAGGCCATCGGCGAGAGAGACGTGGCCATGGCGAGAAACTTTGGAGTTTAGAGAATGCGAGCTATCTCGTGTTGCCATTGTAGTAGGGAGAAGCCCGGCATATATAGTCATAATTCAAGATTTGTTTCCAAGGATTGGAACTTGGAAACATTGCTGGTTATTTGCACTGTAGTATTTGGCAAGGAGGGAAGCAGCCGTATCGCCTTAATCATTAGATGATTTCCCCCCAAATAACCATGGAATGGTTTTAATCTTCATACACTAATCTATATTAGGATATAAACATAATCCGTTCGCTGAAATCCTGGAGAAAAATCAGTTGCATCCCAAATTAGATTGCGTCACAGCTCACAGGAGACAGATGAAACTACTTTTCAAAGAGAAGAACGAATAGATGCAGGGAAACGTCCCTAAAATGCAGATGAAACGCGTCAAATTGCATCAACTCAGTGCGTACTCGTTGGCAACTAGAAGACCACGGTTTCAGAATGACAAATACAAGAACATGCTGAGGCTTATCTCGATTTGCAAAAGGAAACCATATTTCAGAGAAGAGGAATCGCACTCCCAAAAGATATCAATCTTAACGTTGGCCTAATTCGCAGCATTTCCTTGATGCGAACGTTCTCTTGGCGTTTTGGAACAGGATGAGTTAATTTCCTTGAGACTTGGCAAATTCATTATTACAAGGTTACAACATCATTACAGCAACTCAGTTCATTGGCTGCGCACATCTGCTAGTACGCGCTACTTCCATAGAACAAAAACAGAGTTACAGATACCATTATAGAGTTATATACAGGATGAATCGGATGATGAGCGAGGCCTCAAGGGTAGCGTCAGCTGATAAAACAATTGTATATGACCAGAGGTTCTCAACTGTTGGACATGGGTTGACAAAATCTGCTCGGCATGCTGGTTCTCTGCTAATACCTCCTCACTTCAGCAAGCTCCACTGGTCAGTGACAACTACAATTTTGCATATGTTGTTTTCCACCGGGTATGACCAGAGGTTTCTCAACCAATGGAGGCGAGATCTAAAATAAGGACTATGTAGTGCTATCGATGCTGGTGGTTACAAGCCTGGCAGTTTCTGGCAGATCTGGGGTTAGCATATGTGCACTGTTCACACGCCCAAATGTTGCTTTCATCGACGGCTCGATTTGAGCCACTTGTTTTGGAGCTAGTACTGGATGCTCTGCTCTTGCCACTCTTACTTTTGCCACCAAGAGTCTTCGAAGTTGTGCTCTTGCTGCTTGTGCCATGGCTAGTGGAAGGTCCAACATCATTTAATCCAGTTTCCAAAGCCCGGACAAGATTCTCAAAATAATTGCGAGTCACACTGTAAAATACAGGGAAAACGTCAAATGAAGATACAGTAGCAACAGAAGAAACTTAAATGCTCATCTGTTTACAGTTAGGAATGATCACGTCATCAAAAGAATAAACCAAGCAAAGAGAACCTTCCACAGGATACAAGCATCTGATTAAGGATAGAAACAAATCAAAAAGAAATATCCACATGAAAAACAGAATCGGACTGCAGTACCTAGTTAATCCAGCCAACTTTGTACGGAAATCATTGAAATCCTTTGAGGGAGATTCTGCCTCAAGGTATATTTGAAGTTCTTTCTCTGCACATTGATGCAGCCGCTCCAAACCTGATTCCGCCTCACCTAGATAAATAAGCAGCAAGAATAAACCCCATAAGTAACTGGCGCTGGCACATGTTGACTATGGGACAGCAAAACTACAAACCTTGCAGATATTCAAAGAACTGCCTTTTGGCATGCTCATGCTCTGGGAGGTAAAAACCATAGGCATAAGTCCACTTCAATACCCTCCTACATTCGACAATCTGCATATTGAAATTAAACCCACTCATGAGAGACCAGGGAGGTCTATGAGAGAACTAAACTTGGTAATGAGAACTAACCTGTAACCATGCCTCTATGATGAACTTGAGCTGTGACTCTGGTTGGCTTTGTGTATCACTTAACTTTTCAAGCTGAAGAAAGATTTGTGAACTTCACCGTTAGTATTAGTTCTGGACATACTGAACTTCACACTTGACTTTTCAAGCTGTATTAAATAATTAGTACATCACCAAACATGGCTTCATTCCTTTTGCGTGAAATTGGATATAAAAAGGAAGAAAGAGAGAAATATAAAGTGTCACTAGCAGAGTGACCATGCGTTGCAACGGAAATTCAAACCCTACCTTTCATATCACCTAGCCCTGTATGAACACAATAAGATATTGCAAAAAATAGAATAGTCGTAGCCTTATAGTAATTATGTTCATGCCATTGTGGTTCCGTTTTGCCACTCTCAGGTTTATACCAATTTTTAGGTGCCATGTCTCTGTTTTTTGTTTTTGGTACAGTTTTATGCATTCTCTGTTGTTGTTGGGACCTTCGAAAATGGGACCATGTAGCTGCATTGTTCCGTTTTGGCACTTCCAGACAATTATATCAATTTTCCTATGTTTTTTGGGCACCATACATTGTTGCATGCATAAATAAAGACTAAACATAGTTTGTTTTCGATGCATGGCAACCGGCAACTTGAAAATCACTTGTTCGTTCTGTTATGATTCCTTTTTTTTCATTTTTGTGGGCGTGTGGAAGGAAGTTGCACATGCTCAAGAGGAGTGGAGGAGTTTTTTTGGCTGAGTGGGGTGTTGCACGATGTGGTTAGGGCATTGCGTGTGGTTGAGGGAGAAAGGGTGGAAGGACAAAACTGACACATTATAATAGTGGAGATATATTTAAATACCTTGTCATTCTGAAGACTCAGCAGATCTCCTAGTGCCTTTTGCCTTGACTGCATCATGAAGAGAAGACAATAAAGAAACCAGAAAAGTTGTTTTTACAGGCCATAAGACAGGCAAATTACTTTCTGCAAGAAACAAGACCTAAACACTGAACCAAGCATTGAATTCAACCACTAGTTTATTCACCGAATTCAATAGATAAAATCAAGAAGCAATATTTCTTTCTACAGAACATGTCAGTAGGGATGCAGGTGGGTTGATCGATGGGTGTGGGGTGCCTGCCTATTGACCCACTTTAGATCATTTGGTATATACACAATATGAACCAGCAAATACAAGAATGCATTTTTTTCAGTTAGAGTGGGTCAATGGGTACCATGAGTGGACAGGACTTGCATCCCTAATTGTCTTTAATGGTGCAAGGCAACCATCTTATCTTTACGTGGTGTTGAAAATATCTGCCAAAAAGAAGCCAACACTAACCCTATAGTTCTAGCTAACAGAAGCCTCTCAAGCACCGATCGGAAATATATTCCTTTGCCTGCTTACTTAAACTATAAAACTTTGTTCAGGTAACTTTTCTTATACCAATAACTTACCGACTGATTGGCTGCCCAACGTTCATAATAATGTGTATATCTCTCAAGCGAGTTCTTGGCCATTTCTCTTCTCCTTTCACATTCATCGTACTGTAACCAGTGCAAAGCAGCACAAATTAAGCACAATACCAAGTCAAAAGATAATGAAGTAAACATTTGGATTAGGACCGCACCGCTCCTTCTTGCCTTGCTGACTCATAACGGTTACAAGCATAAAATCCACCAGTGCGCTCTCCATGCTCCGACCATGGACCAAGACACAGCCTGGGTTATATAGGACAAGTACCATATTGTCCACATCAGATCGTAAGTACTATGAAGACCATATACAGTGAATGATGATTATATACCAGCAAAACTCAAATTTGCACGGAGGTGTGCATGTAATGTGCATGCATCCCTGGTTTTTTTCAATCGGCCGCTTGCACTTAGGGCAAGGCTTCGAATTAGCTAGAATCCTGAAACCACAACCAACAGAATGTTCAACACAGTTAACACAAGAAACAACTGGTACTAAAAAAAGAACTATAGTGTTTAGATTTATCATGCAACCACATAACTTTTTTCAAAGGAATCAAGTCCAAATATTTCTTTTGAGGGGAAAACCAGTAGGAGAGGCTCCTACTGGGAAATCAAGTCCAAATATTGGTGGTTCAGAAAATTATCGAGGCAACAAAATAGTGAAACTGAGCTTTTTTTGGTGCACGGCCCAAACCACAACCAAATTGACATGAGATAGGACAAAGTTTTCTATCATGAACCAAATTCATAACAGAATAAACACCGCCAAAAGGATAGCTGGGCGGCGGAGGCTGCTAGGGATGAGAGAGCTTTAGACTGGGATGATGAACATTGGAGAGAGATTAGACTAATTCTTCATTGCTTCATGAAATAGAGATACAAGCCATCCTTATATGGATGGCATGACTAGACTCTCAATAATCAAATCTCTAAAATCAAGGAAATTAATTACAACTCAATCTAATCTTACCTCTATAATAAGAAACCTAATCTTGTCTCTAAACTAAAAAGATCTTAAACTGTTGCTAGTTGCTACAGTACATCGCGGTACTGTTCACGCCCTATATTGGGCTAGGTTGTGGACTTTGGCCTCTAGGCCCATGCCCGTGACATTTTCAGAAGAAAGATCAAATGCAATTAAACAAACCAAAATTGGAGCTATCTGCTCATTATTGTAACAGGCCCCCGCCCATTTGCTGTTATGAACTTAATTTAAGAAGCTTTTCATTTTTGGTATGTTTGGAACTTTGGATAATTATTATCTTCAAAACTGGCGAGGAATAAGAGGATAACTAACCTTCTTAGAATTTTCAAACATGAATTAATGTTACATGATAGGATTAGATAGCCCTATGGCCACACCACAAAGGCAGGGAGATAGATGAACTAAAGGATCTTTAATTCATTTCTTGCTTCCCTTCTCATGAGTACACAACTGCGTTAAATAGACATGCTACTAACAGATAAGATATTGCTCATGGCATATGGCATGGGTGGGGCACCCTGTTGCACAGCCTGCTTGGCCAGCATGAGTCACCTGATGGGCCTAGCCTGTCCGTGGATACTTAGTTTTAGTTGCTAGACACCCAGTGGCCACTGGCTATATATGTAATGGACGGTACAATATGCTTGAGTTAAGCAGAACGAAAAAAACATTAAACCATTTCTCGCCCCCTCCAATCTGACCACCAGCTTGATAAACAACAACAGGACATAGAGAACCCAACTGGAACATCAAGGATGATCGTTAAACCACCCCCAAAATGTTAATTGATTGACATCATGACAGTATTGAAAATAATATAATTCAAATTTTAGAATAAGAAATTTGTCACCATTACTAGTATAAAAGGTGTACTATTCTGATTATACCAGTTCATATTCTCAGACTCTGCACTGTTCTTGAGGATCCACTTTGAAACAGTTGCACAGTCGACCGGACGATGAGCTTCCTCAGTGCACTGCAAATTTATTTCAAATGATTTATGTTCTGCTGATCACAATAAAATGAAATGGCAGCCAAGTACTCACATTCCAACAAAAGCCATATGAACAGTTGCAGTTCACGTCATAGCTGCCACTTCCCATAACAAATTCTACGGCATATTCACATCCAGGAGCAGGACACCATTTTGTCTGTTCCAAACAGAAATGAATTTAATGAATATATGCTTAAAATATATAAATAAATAATGAAACATAAGAATTGGCCAAATATAGAGAAATATGGAAACAATAATTCAAGATACAGATGAGGAGTTGACTCCATTTTTAGGAAAAAGTAGAAACAAAAACAAGAAATATGGTTTGTTTACATGATAAAACATAAAATAAATCTAAGTGGCAGATATGCAGATTATAATTTATTCATTGTATTATGATCGACTCACCTTTCTATTATCTTCAATGTAAGATCTGCGCAAATATCGCCCATACTTTTCCCTATCCTCGTCGTCGGCCAGTGAATTGATCATATCTTGTCCAACAGCAGCAGCACAAGATGGATCAGGACATCTCAACATCAAGCATCCCGGACCATCATTTATAGAAGTGCTAATGTAACCTGTCAATTTAACAGCAAAAATTTAATCAGTAGTATAATGAACAGAGATAAATGCTTAAAATTGTTTTGAAGTGAATTACTGAATTGCTTCCAAGAAACACTTGAATTACATAACAAAGGTGTGCAAAAGCTTGAAAAGAGAAACAGAAAAAAGGTTTGGTGCCTAGCTGATTCAGTGTGTGTTTCTGACAAGAAAAGAAAAGGCAGCAAAGTTTCTTCTTTTATGGAAAACTGTTTGGGTGATGAAAAACACCGAGTGGTCCATTTTTCCAATTAGGAAAAAATCCACATGTAATGTAGAGATATCACAAATCTTGCAGGAAGGTCAAATATTAATATAAATGCTTAGTCAACTAATTGGAATCTAGGTTACTTGAAATCTTTAACAGATCCGACAAATTTGAAGAACTGTGATTGATAGGTGGCAAAAATTTAGAGGCTAATTAAATCAAAGAAGTTAAGCATTGTGACTTTCTTTTACTCAAGCTCTGTATGAAACAATGGCATCAGTCACAAGAACATTTGGAAAAAAATATTCGGCAGAAATGACAACATCAGCAAGAATTTCAAAATGGTAGCAGTCTTGCAGACGAAATGATGTTGCATAAGAGATGGACTTAACTATCACAACCTCAGTATAAGACTGGAGAAAGAGCAGTTGCCATGTTTTATTTCAATATGTACTATGAAGAGGAAGTGGTGATTCCCAAAAAATAGAATCAATCCGAGGTTGATAAGACAGAAACATTTCAAGATTAGATGGTCAAACCTCTCCAACATGCACCACAGAAAGGATGGCCACATGCAGCAGCACTCATTGACGTACGAGGGCAACTTTCGAAACAAATTCCACATGTCAACTGTTGTTATGTGAAAAAGGCGTATAAGTATTGAAAAAATCATGGTAATCAAGTGTTCTAAGTAAAATGTTGGATAAAAGCAATCAATATAAAATAAAATACAATGTCAGATGCACATTTTGTTCGGAAGTCACAATGTACAGTACAGGCAAATTGAATGAAAATGCATATGTACTGCAAACCAGCAATAACACAAGCATAATACTCAGCTTTTTTCCCCTAACAATCCTAGCTTGCAGTCATGCAACTGCTAAGGATACCAGGCAGCAACATTATAGTCTATAGAAGCCTGGATAAGAGAAAACCTAAGGAGTGGTTGTGGTACACTTGTTTGTAATTATATATGTTAGTTACATAAATTTTCCCGCCATCCACTACTCACCATATAAGGGGGAACTGGGCCAGCACAAGAAGTTAATAACTTTTTGCAGCTCAAAACTGTTTGAACATCCACATAAATATAATTGTTTAACTAATAAGGCAAAGGCATACTTCTCTGTCATTTGGTATTTCCATACGCTTTTCCAGCAAACCAACAACCTTACGAACATGTTCTTCATCAGCAAACCATTCATCGTGCACCTTACTAACACTCCTGTGGAGGGAGAAAGAAAACAAATGATGTATGGATACCTGTGCTCTGCTTCCAGATGGCAATGACATATGAAGTAGGGCAAGAAGTAATCAACTTTCTACAGACTATATAATATATTGCATTAATGGGCTAAAGCATTGTGAATAATATTCCACAGATAAACATGTTGTGCCCCTCAATACCATAACTAAGATAAATCACAGCCCTGTAAGCTTAATTTACAGCACTTTGCTTATAAATAACATGCACAAAATTATGCCAATACAGAAATATAACATGAACAAGGATAAATTATCAGAGGTACGGGAATCAAAGACATGACCAACAAAGAGAGAACAAATTACAACAGTATGATGCAACAAATTTAAGGCAGGGAATGGTTATTACCAGTTATAATTGCGAAGAAGAACACATGCTTCTGACTTCAAAATTGAAAGAACAGTTGAGACCCTGTTTATATCATCCTCCTGACGCTGTTGTATATCATCTTCACTTAATATACTGTAATTTTGCTGAGGTACAGAAACAAGTGAATGGCCGTAAGAACAGAATGGTATGAAGGTCGAATAAGCAACCAAAAAAACACACATAGCTGCATAGCATTAGATGACCTAAAACAATTAAATTTCAATGGTTGCCACAAAAATAATCAAAACAGCATGTTTTTTGCAGCAATACATAATCTTTTGAATTCTAAACATCAAAAGGATATTATTCCCATCAAAACCTAGCACATTAATTACAGATCATTGATCGTTTGCCACAACAAGCCTTTTCCAAACATTATGTTTAAAATGTGGATCTGTGATTTTTCTTTTAGCTTGTATCACACAAAGGCCAAGTTTCCCTGGCTGTAGCTTGTCATCTTTCCAGGCTTCTTTTGGGAATAAGATAACTTATATGAGAAGGTCTGAAAGATGTTCGAATGAAGTCTGGCTTTATGGACAAATAATTGATTTGGTATGTTTTCATGCTTGGAAAACTTGAAACATAAAAACGATGTACTTCAGAAATTAATGGTAACATCTAATACTATTCTTTTGTTCCTCATAGAACATTCCTTGTACCTAAACAGAATGATCAATTGTGAAAGGCCATAAAAATTCCTTAGACAATAATCTGGTCGGCAGTGGGCAAGATATAGTGGGGCCAGCCACATGAGACGTAACCTCAACAGACAGAGGGCCAGAAGGTGATTTTAATGGGCAGGCAGAGGGTGCAACAACTCTTGACTTGCCTATGTTCAAAGGCAGAGTAAAGTCAGCAGGGTGCCAGCAACTTGTGGCAAGGGTGGTCAGCTGGGCAATGGACAAAACTCATTGCCAATGGAGACCTGGACATCAAGTTCATTTGGAAGGCTTCGATGGTAGCGAGCAATCAGGAGGTCAATGGCGCACTGGTGCGGATGAAACAAGGAATGGAAACAAATTGGAACCATAGAAGCTTAGTTAGGAAATATGTCAATTCAGGAAGGCTACTAGACATTGTACTGACACAAAACCTGTTATCCGCAATTTTGGTCCTTTTAAAAACCAAACCTTCACTATCAAGCACCCACACAATAAATCAATATCCTAGCTAGCAATAAATCCGACTGTCTACAACCAGTTAGAACTAAATCTTGGTAAAAATGTCTGTGAGTAAACATAGCACTTAGTATCTAATTAGTTGATCGATAGGTCACAGAAAACAATGTACATACTTCCTAGATAAACAAAGTGGAAACTAAAGTGTTTACTGCATGGCATACGTTTAACAAATTGCCATAACCAGACCAAATATCGATAATCCAAAGGTAACTACAGAGTGAACTACTATGTCCCCTATTCCAGTTCACCATGTCCCTCCACACCAAATAACGATGTGTCAAGACATAAAAAAAGAGTACACTCAGAGAAACAGAAAAAGCAAGATTTTCCCATGCAGCAATGCATGATATATTATCTGGCATTTACTAGTAGGACAGAAGTTGCCTTCATTTAGCGCATCTCCCAGCGGATAAACTTTAGCGGGAAATGACAGATTACATCTTTCCCAAAATTCCCATCATTGTTTGTGATAGCCACTAATCTTATAACTTATTTTGCATCTGCCTTATGGAACAACAATTAGTTGTTAATGAAAAAGTACAAGATATCTTGTGGCCAACATATATTTTATCTGTCGAATGAATGCATAAATGTATAAATGTTTCAGGAAGGTCCTAGCTAGCATAGACACATTCATTAGGGATGACAGCCAATGCAATACCATTCTCCCGGGCTACACCACATTCCACTAAACAACGAAGCTTATGCGTGCAGCATGGGAGCAACCATCTCATCGGTCGAATAGATTCACGATACTGCAATCTCCGGCATTCCCGAACCGAGAGATCAGACCACAAGCTAGGTCCCCACCCCGGCCATTCCAAGCACGCCTCGCCCGCAGGCGGGAACCGAGATCACCTGCTGCCGGTGCGAGAGGAGCTCGGCGGAATCGTCGGAGTCGTGGTCGGCGAAGTCGTAGTCGGCGTCGCCGTCGTCGCTGCTGGCGAGGCCGGCCTCCCCGCCGCTGTAGAAGTCCTCGTCGGCGGAGTCGTTCGCGTCAAGCATGTCGTCCTCGGAGTCCATCGCCGCCTCCGCTCGCCGCGCGCCGGAGCCCCAGGAGCAGCGCCGATCGGGCGGATCGGAGCAGCGCCCACCACGAGGAGGAAGCAATCGGGCCCGGGTGACGAGGCGCCCGAGCGGATTCGGGGCGGAGGCAAGGAGAGGGTGCGGTGGGGAGTGTATGCGTGAATGTGTGATGCGAGGCTGGAGCCTGGAAGAGAGGAAGGAAATAGGGGGAAATGGGAGGATGGACCGATGGATTACTAGGTCGAGTGGATTCGCTTGCTCGGGCTACAGGAAGCGTTTTTAGTATTGCACCCTTTTTCTTGTACCCCTGTAATATTATTTTGTGTTTCTCTTACAGCTTTTTCTCTCATTTTTAGCTCATTATCTGCATTTGCTTTTAGAACGGATGGTTTTCTATTAGCTTCCAGTTCAAAGGCATCTAGCAAGTTATGAGTTAGCCAAAGGCATTTGCATGTTAAAACTTTGGTAAAAGGTCATCTAGCAAGTTATGAGTTTAGCCAAAATGAATATCACAAGCAGGTACAAAATTAGTGATAGATCCAATAATTTCCTGTAGCATAGGAAATAGATCCGAAAAGTGCTACGCATACAAAATACATATCATATTATTACATACATAATAACATAATGTCTCTATAGGATTTCACTCAACGACAATCTTGATTATCTAAAACATCACCTCGCCAAATATAAAGAAGCGTGATAATCCTAACTACCTGAAACATCGTCCCACTAATAATGAGAAGTGTGTAGCGAAACAAAACTATTTCTATTACTCAGCATGTAGCACCGATATTTAAGGACATGTTTGATGCAACTCTAACTCTGAGATTTATGCTAGATCTAGGGTTT